>JAECWN010000432.1:27032500-27479639 GCA_018150725.1 Drosophila quadrilineata | reverse complement strand
AAATAGATTTCAGCAGATTAAATAGTAAAATAAGGCAAATAAATTTAAAAATACACAATTATTCAAAAATTCCTATTAATACTGATATTATTAATTTATTCTTTCCTTTAACATAATTATTATTTGTGTTTGTTTTTTTTTCTTTAATAAATTTGTCTTTTAATTACCTAATACACATTTTCCATAAATGAAGGTCTTAATTTCAACAATCTTGAATGCAGTTTTGTTGGCAGGAATCAAAACTAGGAATTTCCAAGTAGCACATTTGAAAATCGGTTGAAAATGGAAAAGTTATGGAAGTTCAAAGATTTGGTAAGACCCATGAAGGCCATGGATCTGGGCTTCAGAGGGGGTCCAAAAATGAAAGTCTTAATTTCAATAATCTTTAAATGCAGTTTTGTTGTAGGAATCAAAACTGAGATTTCCGGTATCAAACTTGAAAATCGGTTGAAAATGGAAAAGTTATGGAAGTTCAAAAATTTGGTACCTCTGCAAGACCCATAATTCCAAGGATCTGGGCTTAAGAGGGGGTCCAAAAATAAAGGTCAGAATTTCAACAATCTTTGGAATGCAGTTTTGTTGTAGAATCAAAACTCTTGGATTTTCCGGTACCACATCTGAAAATCGGTTGAAAAATGGCAAAGTTATGGAAGTTCAAAGATTTGGTACCTCTGCAAGACCCATAATCCAAGGATCTAGGGCTTAAGAGGGGTCCAAAAATGAAGGTCTTAATTTCAACAATCTTTTAAATGCAGTTTTGTTGAGGGAATCAAAACTAGGAATTTCCGGTATCACATTTGAAAATCGGCTTGAAAATGGCAAAGTTATGGAAGTTCAAAGATTTGGTACCTCTGGAAGACCCATAATTCCAAGGATCTGGGTTAAGAGGGGGTCCAAAAATGAAGGTCTTAATTTCAACAATCTTTAAATGCAGTTTTGTTGTAGGAATCAAAACTAGGAATTTCGGTATCACATTTGAAAATCGGTTGAAAAATGGAAAAGTTATGGAAGTTCAAAGATTTGATACCTCTGGAAGACCCATAATTCCAAGGATCTGGGCTTCAGAGGGGGTCCAAAATGAAGGTCTTAATTTAATCTTTAAATGCAGTTTTGTTGTAGGAATCAAAACTAGGAATTTCCGGTATCACATTTGAAAATCGGTTGAAAAATGGAAAAGTTATGGAAGTTCAAAAATTTGGTACCTCTGCAAGACCCATAATTCCAAGGATCTGGGCTTAAGAGGGGGTCCAAAAATAAAGGTTGAGTTTCAACAATCTTTGAATGCATTTTGTTGTAAGAATCAAAACTTGGATTTTCCGGTATCACATTTGAAAATCGGTTGAAAATGGCAAAGTTATGGAAGTTCAAAGATTTGGTACTCTGCAAGCCCCATAATTCCAAGGATCTGGGCTTCAAAAATGAAGGTCTTAATTTCAACAATCTTTAAATGCAGTTTTGTTGTAGGAATCAAAACTAGGAATTTCCGGTATCACATTTGAAAATCGGTTGAAAAATGGCAAAGTTATGGAAGTTCAAAGATTTGGTACCTCTGGAAGACCCATAATTCCAAGGATCTGGGCTTAAGAGGGGTCCAAAAATGAAGGTCTTAATTTCAATAATCTTTAAATGCAGTTTTGTTGTAGGAATCAAAACTAGGAATTTCCGGTATCACATTTGAAAATCGGTTGAAAAATGGAAAAGTTATGGGAGTTCAAAATTTGGTACCTCTGGAAGACCCATAATTCCAAGGATCTGGGCTTCAGAGGGGGTCCAAAATGAAGGTCTTAATTTCAACAATCTTTAAATGCAGTTTTGTTGTAGGAATCAAAACTAGAATTTCCGGTATCACATTTGAAAATCGGTTGAAAAATGGCAAAGTTATGGAAGTTCAAAGATTTGGTACCTCTGCAAGACCCATAATTCCAAGGATCTGGGCTTAAGAGGGGGTCCAAAAATGAAGGTCTTAATTTCAACAATCTTTAAATGCAGTTTTGTTGTAGGAATCAAAACTAGGAATTTCCGGTATCACATTTGAAAATCGGTTGAAAAATGGAAAAGTTATGGAAGTTCAAAGATTTGGTACCTCTGGAAGACCAATAATTTTATGGATCTGGGCTTAAGAGGGGCTCCGAAAATGAAGGTTTGAATTTCAACAATCTTTAAATGCAGTTTTGTTGTAGGAATCAAAACTTGGATTTTCCGGTATCACATTTGAAAATCGGTTGAACAATGGAAAGTTTATGGAAGTTCAAAGATTTGGTACCTCTGCAATACCCATAATTCCAAGGATCTGGGCTTAAGAGGGGGTCCAAAATTGAAGGTCTTAATTTCAACAATCTTTGAATGCAGTTTTGTTGTAGGAATCAAAACTAGGAATTTCCGGTATCACATTTGAAAATCGGTTGAAAAATGGAAAAGTTATGGAAGTTCAAAGATTTGGTACCTCTGCAAGACCCATAATTCCAAGGATCTGGGCTTAAGAGGGGGTCCAAAAATGAAGGTCTGAATTTCAACAATCTTTAAATGCAGTTTTGTTGTAGGAATCAAAACTTGGATTTTCCGGTATAACATTTGAAAATCGGTTGAAAAATGGAAAAGTTATGAAAGTTCAAAGATTTGGTACCTCTGCAAGACCCATAATTCCAATGATATGGGCTTAAGAGGGGGCCCAAAAATGAAGGTCTGAATTTCAACAATCTTTGAATGCAGTTTTGTTGTAGGAATCAAAATTAGGAATTTCCGGTATCAAACTTGAAAATCGGTTGAAAAATGGAAAAGTTATGGAAGTTCAAAGATTTGGTACCTCTGCAAGTCCCATAATTCCAAGGATCTGTGCTTAAGAGGGGGTCCAAAAATGAAGGTCTGAATTTCAAAAATCTTTAAATGCAGTTTTGTTGTAGGAATCAAAACTTGGATTTTCCGGTATCAAACTTGAAAATCGGTTGAAAAATGGCAAAGTTATGGAAGTTCAAAGATTTGGTACCTCTGCAAGACCCATAATTCCAAGGATCTGGGCTTAAGAGGGGGTCCAAAAATGAAGGTTTGAGTTTCAACAATCTTTGAATGCAGTTTTGTTGTAGGAATCAAAACTTGGAATTTCCGGTATCACATTTGAAAATCGGTTAAAAAATGGAAAAGTTATGGAAGTTCAAAGATTTGGTACCTCTGCAAGACCCATAATTCCAAGGATCTGGGCTTAAGAGGGGGTCCGAAAATGAAGGTCTGAATTTCAACAATCTTTAAATGCAGTTTTGTTGTAGGAATCAAAACTTGGATTTTCCGGTATCACATTTGAAAATCGGTTGAAAAATGGCAAATTTATGGAAGTTCAAAGATTTGGTACCCCTGCAAGACCCATAATTCCAAGGATCTGGGCTTAATGGGGGGTCCAAAAATGAAGGTCTGTATTTCAACAATCTTTGAATGCAGTTTTGTTGTAGGAATCAAAACTTGGATTTTCCGGTATCACATTTGAAAATCGGTTGAAAAATGGCAAAGTTATGGAAGTTCAAAGATTTGGTACCCCTGCAAGACCCATAATTCCAAGGATCTGGGCTTAAGAGGGGGTCCAAAATTGAAGGTCTTAATTTCAACAATCTTTGAATGCAGTTTTGTTGTAGGAATCAAAACTAGGAATTTCCGGTATCAAACTTGAAAATCGGTTGAAAAATGGAAAAGTTATGGAAGTTCAAAGATTTGGTACCTCTGCAAGACCCATAATTCCAAGAATCTGGGCTTAAGAGGGGGTCCAAAAATGAAGGTCTGAATTTCAAAAATCTTTAAATGCAGTTTTGTTGTAGGAATCAAAACTTGGATTTTCCGGTATCAAACTTGAAAATCTGTTGAAAAATGGAAAAGTTATGGAAGTTCAAAGATTTGGTACCTCTGCAAGACTCATAATTCCAAGGATCTGGGCTTAAGAGGGGGTCCAAAAATGAAGGTCTGAATTTCAACAATCTTTGAATGCAGTTTTGTTTTAGGAATCAAAACTTGGATTTTCCGGTATCACATTTGAAAATCGGTTGAAAAATGGAAAAGTTATGGAAGTTCAAAGATTTGGTACCTCTGCAAGACCCATAATTCCAATGATCTGGGCTTAAGAGGGGGTCCAAAAATGAAGGTCTGATTTTCAACAATCTTTGAATGCAGTTTTGTTGTAGGAATCAAAATTAGGAATTTCCGGTATCAAACTTGAAAATCGGTTGAAAATTGGAAAAGTTATGGAAGTTCAAAGATTTGGTACCTCTGCAAGTCCCATAATTCCAAGGATCTGTGCTTAAGAGGGGGTCCAAAAATGAAGGTCTGAATTTCAAAAATCTTTAAATGCAGTTTTGTTGTAGGAATCAAAACTTGGATTTTCCGGTATCAAACTTGAAAATCGGTTGAAAAATGGAAAAGTTATGGAAGTTCAAAGATTTGGTACCTCTGCAAGACTCATAATTCCAAGGATCTGGGCTTAAGAGGGGGTCCAAAAATGAAGGTCTGAATTTCAACAATCTTTGAATGCAGTTTTGTTTTAGGAATCAAAACTTGGATTTTCCGGTATCACATTTGAAAATCGGTTGAAAAATGGAAAAGTTATGGAAGTTCAAAGATTTGGTACCTCTGCAAGACCCATAATTCCAAGGATCTGGGCTTAAGAGGGGGTCCAAAAATGAAGGTTTGAGTTTCAACAATCTTTGAATGCAGTTTTGTTGTAGGAATCAAAACTTGGAATTTCCGGTATCACATTTGAAAATCGGTTAAAAAATGGAAAAGTTATGGAAGTTCAAAGATTTGGTACCTCTGCAAGACCCATAATTCCAAGGATCTGGGCTTAGAGGGGGTCCAAAAATGAAGGTCTGATTTTCAACAATCTTTGAATGCAGTTTTGTTGTAGGAATCAAAATTAGGAATTTCCGGTATCAAACTTGAAAATCGGTTGAAAATTGGAAAAGTTATGGAAGTTCAAGAGTTGGTACCTCTGCAAGACCCATAATTCCAAGGATCTGGGCTTAAGAGGGGTCCAAAAATGAAGGTTTGAGTTTCAACAATCTTTGAATGCAGTTTTGTTGTAGGAATCAAAACTTGGAATTTCCGGTATGACATTTGAAAATCGGTTAAAAAATGGAAAAGTTATGGAAGTTCAAAGATCTGGTACCTCTGCAAGACCCATAATTCCAAGGATCTGGGCTTAAGAGGGGGTCCAAAAATGAAGGTCTCAATTTCAACAATCTTTAAAAGCAGTTTTGTTGTAGGAATCAAAACTTGGATTTTCCGGTATCACATTTGAAAATCGGTTGAAAAATGGCAAATTTATGGAAGTTCAAAGATTTGGTACCCCTGCAAGACCCATAATTCCAAGGATCTGGGCTTAAGAGGGGGTCCAAAAATGAAGGTCTGAATTTCAACAATCTTTGAATGCACTTTTATGCTATTATTATTAATATTAATTATTTCAAAATATAAAATAAAATTAAGATAAATATACTACATCTTAATTAGATGAAATTATTTTAGAGCTGCTTTACAAAACACAATATTTGCTTTATTTTAAATAATATTAAATTTGTAAAATTCTTGAAATTTTTTCATAATTTCAGTAATATTTAGATATACGTATATATGTATATATATTTAATTATATTATTACTTTTTTTTTTAATAATTTTAGTATTTTTTTAAGCTTATCATCAATTCCAAAATAATTTAAAAAAAACCATAGCATACAATCGTGCGCAATGTTACATAGAAAATTTGTGTTTGTTGTTCAACTTATCCCAAGTAGACTCGCTTAGGTTTGTTAATAGATATTCAAAATATTATTCCGAGTGAAGATAAATATTTATGAATGTACTCAGCTGACACATACATATGTATGTATGCATGTCTACGTATGTATGTACATATGTTATATTATGTATGTTGATGTTTGTATAAGAAGAAAAAAGACTCCTCCATTTTTCCCCCGTATCTATCGATGCTGATTTTGATGGTGTTGCTAAAGTGGGGGATCAATATCCGCAGTTACTGTTACTTAACCGTATGTGTATGTGTGTGTGCTTGTTTGATGGTGCCTTAGGAAAGGGATGGGAAAGGGGGGATGGTGTCAGAGAATATGTGGAACTGTGTCTCAGCATTGAGTGGAGTTGAGTTGAGTTCAGGTTCAGTTCTGTTAATCGTACTCAATTGGCTCAAAAGTAACTTATACACGCTTTTCACGCACTGCTCGACGCCGAAAGCGCTGCTCGCGTTGCACAGTGGTACTGACAATAGAAAAAAAGAAAAAACAGAAAAATTGAAAGACATACAACAAAAATCAAGCAATGATGGTAATCAAAAAATTGTCTATAAATTTACAAGTTTTTCCTAAAAATATATGTAGTATTGCAATATTTTTCTTTTTTTCTTATTTATTAAAATTTTTTTTTAAATTTATTTTTGGTTTTTTTTTTAAGTTATTATATTTGTTGCTATAAATCCCTTTTTATATATATTTGTTTTCTTAATTATAATTTTTATATATATTTTTCTTTTTCAACTTTTCATTAAAATTTTCAATAAAATTCTCAGAACTCAAATATTATTACATAAATTTTGGTCGCGTCTGCATATGTTGCAAATGGACCCACTGTGCCTGGGGCAATGGCTAAGAAACGCAACCCACAGCCGCAAAAATATTTGTCTTTGACCCTATTATTTACTAAATTACCTTTTTCCTTATGGCAAAAAGAGCTTAACAACAAAACGACCTCTCCCACTCCCACTCCCATTCCCTTCTCTTGCCACATTTTGGCTCAGTTAGAAGAGCAAACAACAACAAGTTGCGTGGCAGGAGAGTGAAGTCTATTGCCATTTTCGAGCTTGCCACATACACACATACATACATACATACATGTAAGCGTATTGTATTGGCATTCCTCTTTGGCTCAAGTATACAATTGGCAAAGAAGGGGAAAGTCAGAGAGGAGTGTAGAGAAGTGAAGTGAAAAAGAGAGGCTGAACTGAGAGGCTTCTCTTTCTCTCCGGGTATCTCTCGGCAGGTGGAATTTATTTCTTTTGCTCGGGTTAATCCACTACAATAACAAGTGAAGTGAACAGCAAACTGACTGTGGACGCAGCAAGGACGTGCCAGGACTCGAGGCAGTGGCAGAAACGTCTGCCGAGTTGAGGCAAAGTCGAGTATTAGCTAAGCAAGTGAAGCAGCCCCGAGGAGTTAAACGTGTGTGTACAAAGTGATTATCATTTCTTTAAGTGATTTCAACATTACCTTAAGGTATTTTCGCCTTAATTGAAAACGGTTCTCTTAAATGCTGCGAATATTGCTTCTTCTTCTTATTCTTCTTCTTCTTCCACTGCTACAGCAACCCCTTCTCCTCATTGTCGGCTGCTTCTTTTGTGGCCTGGAATGTGCCACACAAAAGTTTACTGCCCCCGTGTATTCACTGTGATTAACTCTATAGAACATTTATTGTTCAAATAAACTTGCAACGATTCTCGCTTTCTCTTTCTCTCTCTCTCTCTTTGTCTGCTATTGTTATGTTCTCTCTCTTTTCTCTCCTTTGTTTCAACTGTCTGCAGATTTTGATTGTGGCCTAAACAACAAGTTTATGATCTTAACCCTGCCACAACTAGCTGAAAATGAGAGTTATCTGAGATTCTTAATGTATTTAAATATTTATATGTATATCAAAAATTTGAAAAAATATATTTAGATAAATATTATTAAAAAATTTTTTTTTGATAATTTGATATTCTCTCATAAACCTGCTAATTAAATTAATGATTATGATGGCGTATATTTCTTTGGTAATTTAAATTTTGCTTGCATTTTTATATTATTTTTAGATTACTTAAAAAATATTGAAAAAAAAAACAAAATTTAGCATAAATATTATTTATTACTTTCAATATACAATTTTTCCTTCATCCCTAAAAAATGCCATATATTTTTTTAAATTTATGATAATATATAAAGTCGATGTGATAGTTTTAACCTGTTTTAAAAAAATATTGATTTTCAGTTCTATGATATTTTTTAAATTTACATCTCATTTTGCAAATGAAATTATTGCAATTTATTTTTTTTTTTTAAGTTTTTTTTCCATATTGATAAAAGTAGCTGTGACTTTAAAAAAATATGCTATAGTAAATATTTGGGAGACTTGGAGGAATTGTAGAAAAAATTAAGATGTCATCATAATTTTTAAGGTTTTCATTTGCATTAAACGAATTTCCGAGGTTATGGATGAGGGGGCATGGAGGGGTGCTAACAATAATTATGCAAATATTTATGAACATGTTGACCCTTTAATTCCTTGACAACGGTTTCTCTCCGCATGCACATAAAACTTTATGGTTTATCCTAACGGGACACTCTATCTCTCTCTCTCTCTCTCTCTATCTCTTTCGCACTATATGACTTGGCTGATGGTGGGATGGGGAAGGGGGTTGTTTTTAGCTTGGGTCGTCTATGCGTTTTAAACATTAATAGGTGCATAATTTTAAAAACACCGTGAAAAAAACAAGAAAACAAAAAAATATATATATATATTATGGAGTGGAGAGTAGGAAGATACAGAAAATGAGTAGGCTTAACAAAGGGTTAATTAATAATGAGAATGAGGACTCTTCCTCCACATCCTAACCTGTACATATTTATGAATCCATTCAACAAATGGCAAGTCTTTAAAAGGATGTGCTGTGTCTTTAAACTCCCAACTCGCTCACAGTATAATTTTTTCCTTTTTTCGACGGTGAAAAGTTTCTCTCAGTTTTTTTCTGGCTTTTTTTTTGAATTTCGTTTTTAATTATTATTACGGGCAGCTAAAAAAAAAACCTAAGCGGAGAAACTTTCAAGTCCTGGCAATTACTATCCTCTCTGCAGCAGAGTTGTAGTTGGCCAGAAGCTGAAGCTGAAGCTGAAGCTGGAGCACTCTCCTGAAGCCATCACGTGAATACGAGTGTCGTTGTCGGCACAACACGGCCACAGGATGAGCCAGTTATACAAGGATAACGAGGAGTGAGAGAACAGAGACAGAGACAACAGACTGTAGCCATATACTCTCTGGTCTGTGTCGTCAGCTGAAATTTTGTCGGTTTTTAATCTTGGCAGTCTGAAAGCCAAGGGTGTCTGCTTGGGGTGCCAAAATGTTTGCGAAATTGAATTTTCAATTTTATATTTCAAATGAAATATTCAACAAGCAACAACAACAACATCATCTCTGCAACAACAAAATATATTTATTGCATATAAACTTTTATTACGATTTGTGTTTATTTGTTTCAACCTTTTCAATTAGAAGTCAACTGGCAGCGCCGCATAAAACAGAGAGAAAGAGAAACTGTCGGAGTAGAGAGAAAGAGAGAGAAAGAGAGATAAAACAAAAAAAATATATACATATATAAATATAAATTTCCAGCTATAAGGAAAGTTGCCAAAAATTGCTGACAATTATGTTGATTGAAAGTGAAATTCTTAAAGATACTTCTGCATTTTTAGTTTATCTTAAATTTTGCAATAATTTTGAAAAAAAAAAAAAAATAGTTGTTATTATATCATCAAACGTAAATTTGAACTAAATGATAATTTAGTTGAAAAAATATTTCAAATAAATGTAACTCAAAAAAAAAAAAAAATATTATTAAATTTAAAGAGAAATAATTTCGAAACTTTAGATTTGCTTATAAATATTCAATTAATAATAATAAAAAATTTCAAAAATAATTTAAAAAAAACACAATAAATGAGAAGATATACATATATATATATATATTTTTTTTTTTTTCTCAGACTCTTGGTTGTTTATATTTTCTACAATATCAAATAACGTAGAACTGTCCTTAAAAATGTCCTTTAAATTTTAAATATTAATAAAAACATAAATTGACATTGAAATCGCAATAAATGTATAATTAATTAAATATTGTTCTACATTTATTTGGAAAATATTTAAAAATGGCGTAGGTCTTTAAGGGTACTTCAAAGCAGAAGCTTCACTGTCCCCTCAGTCCTTCAGACTACTTAAGCACACCCTGTATTTCTGATTTTGCTGCTGCAGAAGTCGGCAATTTGTTGCTGCTGCTGCTTCTCCGATTTCCTACCGTACATACGAGGGCAGTCCGATAAGTACCTTAGCCTCAGCGCCCGATGGCGTCACTATCGCAAGATAAACTTACTATCATGTCGTACATTCTCTCTGTGGGTCAATTGTATTCGAGCTAAAAGGAGATTATGTTGAGAAATATATCGCAACTTTTCCAAAATTTTTGGTTTTTCTTTTGAAAGCAAAGTACTTATCGGACCACCCTCGTATATTGCCCCCACAGACAAGAGCTGCTTCTACTTCTTTTGGTTTTTTTTTCTTTTCTTTTTTTTTTTTGAATTAAGATTGAAGTTTGAGGCTAAAGACATCACGCAACACATTGCGATACAACAACTAAATCGATGATTGATGATTTTCATAAATGCACAGTATAGAAAGAGAGAGAGAGTGATAGAGAGAGAGAAAGACATAGGGATAGTGTGAAAGAGAGGGGGTATGTGGTAGAACTTTTCAATTATTGGTTGCGTGATTTCACTTTGAGTTTGAGCTTCGTCTTTTGTTTGCGCTTCTCCTCCGACTCCTCCCCGATACAGGTCGCTGCTTGAAGAAGTGTAGCAAAATAACGGGACACGACAGGACAATCCCAATCACAAATATGCCAAACTTTACTAATGGCTAAGTGACAGTAAATATATGCACAAATACACTCAATTTATACAAATATATTTATATACATACATGCATTTATATACATATAGTCCAGGCAGGACATTATGATAATGTTGTTCATGATGATGATGATGATGATGATGATGTCGATGATTCGTTAAAAATGTAACGAGTCACTGTCATTAATTAAAGCAGACATATCATCCGTAGGGCAGTTGTTGTTGTAATTGCAGATTCCGATTTTATTTTGGGGGCATTTTGTCAACTCATCATCAGAAGATTCACAGATTTCCCTAAAATACTCAGCAGACATTTTAATCAATTATATATATTCCTATATAAATATACATTTAAAAATAGAGAACTATTCTATCTAAAAAAACATCGTCAAAATCTGAAATAACTAAAATATTGTTATAAGGAAACAAATATTGAAATAATATGTTATACAAAGTTTTACAATTGTTCAATATGAACCTTCTCAAGTTAGAAATTGGAAATCTTGGGTGAAATTCTGACACTTTCTGGATTTGAAAGTCTGATAACTTGGTCAAAAATCATTCAAATTTCAAAATTTATCTATCACAATCTTTGTGCTGAAATTCCTGATTGATAGGTACCAAAATCTTTTATTACAAAATTTTGACTCACACAACTTGCATTTTGGATTGGACACCACAGAAGATGGATTTTGACACAGAAATTCCAGTTTTCAACACGCCCTCAACTTCAAATTGGCACAACTTCCACAAAAATCATCCTATTTTCAAAATTTATGCACCAAAATGTTCGTGTTGAAAGTCCTGATCGATCGGTAATATAATCTCATATTCGAAAATTGGACCCCAGAAAAGTTGGATTTTGACACAGAAATTCCAGCTCGTTAAACGCCCTGAACTTCAAAAAGGCATAACTTCCTCAAAAATTATCCGATTTTCAAAATTTATGTTCAAATTCCTGATCAATACCATAGTCTCATATTCAAAACTTTTGACTTACACAAGTTGGAATGTAGCAAAAAACCTGCAGTCGAAGACACTGGACTAAAATGCTTTTTCATATTTTCGATATTATATTGAGCTGTATTTTTAGCGAATGTTATGTATATACCCATTAAATATATAAAATATAAACTTTAGAATAATATATTATTAATATTCATAATTGGAAAAGTTAAGCTTGTAAGGTAAATGGAGCTTTTCAGAGAGACTTTAAGAAGCTTTAAACGAGATTTATGTGAAAGTCATTTATGGTTGTTTGGCGGCAGGGAGGGGGTTGGAGCTACGCCGGATATTAAATTAAATGAGAATGAATTTTAGAAAAATCAGCAACTGTCTAAAACAATCAAGCGTACTTGCTGCTGTTGCCGTTGCTGTTGCAGCTTCCGCTTAATTAATTTTAAACCCTAAATTCAGCTGTGCCAACACAGAGAGAGAGAGTTTTCCGCTTTTTCCGCTGCGAGCCGAAAATGCCCCAGGGTCATGCGAGTCATACGCGATGCGAAGCCAGCCCAAACAAGTGAGAAGGCTATCGTCGGGTATGCTCGACTATCACATTCTTCTATTTCAACATTAATGTTTGAATAACTTGCGTTTCCCATCTGTTCATATTGAATTTTACAAGGTATATTCATATAGTATCAGGTATATGATATATAAATATACATACCTCGAAAAGATTATTTATAGAAATCTAATCGAATTTTCTAAGTAGTCAAGTATATTTTAACTTTTACTTAAGTTTGTTGATTTTTCAATTAAAATGTTCAGAGATCCATCGATTTCTATATTGGATCCTGAGTCAAAAAATATATCATCTCTTTCTCCTACTCATATTCGCACTTGATTAATATACCCTATTTAGCGATTCTTTTCAAAAAGTACAGGATATTAGAAAAGAGAGAGATAGGGAGAGAGAGACAGAGACCGAAGAGAGACCGAAGAGAGAGATAGAGAGAGAGAGAGAAATGACGAGTGTAAATGTTGTTCAAACGGTTTGTCACTGCGGAGCAGCAGCAGCTGCCGCAGGACGAGGTCCTGTGCGGTCTAGTTTGGGTATGGGTCCACAAATATTGGTAACATGTTTCTTTTCGCCTGTTTCTGTTTGTTTAACCCCCATGCCTCTGCTCATTATGCACAAATTAAAATCTAATTGTAAATGCGACCAAAGATTGTCGTGTGAGTGGGGCGGGGGGTGGTGGAGGTTCGTAGATTGAGGGTCAAGGGTCAGAGCAGAGGCAGAGGCAGAGGTCGTGGCACTTTTGCCACAAATCAAGCAACAAAGAGCAACAAAACTTATCCCCAGGACGAACAGCACTCCCTCCCCTCGCTCCCCTTGCACCCCACTCCACCCATCACCCACCACCCACATACCCTGCATACCAGCAACAGCTACCAGTTACGGGTAGTCAGAGAGAGAGAGAGGATGAGAGAGAGAAAGAGAGGGTGAGAGAGTCCTGCCTATGCGGACATTCCTTTATGCAAATTAATTTCAATTGATTGCGTTTGAAACACTTTTTATTTTGACATTCCACTGACGCAAACATATTAACCATTATCCTTAGATAAACAACACCAGCAACAGAAATAACATGACAGAGAAGAAGAGAAGAAGAAGAGACATATCACTTTGATGTTGCTCATGTGGACATTGCATGGCATTAATATAATGTTATTTTATTGTAATATGTGTTTCAACATTTCTCTCTCTCTCTCTCACACACACTTTCTCTCCTGATACGAAGAGTAGAATATGAGGTGTGGAAAGAGAGATAGAGAGTTAACAGACAGACAGACAGACAGCGGTATCTTGAAGTGTCATAACACCGCCGATAGATCTTGCCTATCCGTGTCTAAGGTATGACGTCGAACTAATGTCCCACAATGCTCCCAAATTGTCTTTAAATATATGTATACTTGTTTTATGCCATCTGATACATTTATGTGTTTCCATTTTTAAATTAACAACAATTTAAGTAAGCATATGTATTATTTGCATATACTTTTTAAATAAATTACGGAATTTCAACAAATTTCAGCTAATTCACAAACCCTAAGATCAGTTACTCAACAACGCCATCTGTTGGCAGCTATTGTAAGCACAATGCATAAAATAATTATATTCTAATAAGAAAAATAACTTTTTTTTTTAAATTACTTCCAACTGAAATATCGAATATATATCTAATATTATTTGACAAAAAATGCAGTAAATATTTTCGAGTAACATTTTTATTATCTTATAATGACATTAAGTGATTTTCTTATTATTTTCCATACAATTTTATATCTTTTTGTTAATCACTGTGCCTCCATTTTTCACTCGTTTTGCTATGAAATGAATCGTATTGTTAGGATCGAAAAAATATTTGAACTCTTTTGCTTGTTGAGAAATTGCGTACTTCAAAACAGATTTGCATAAAGCGCAATTATCAAAAAAGGGGGTGTGACCCTTCGGCCCAATCCTATATGCGATGACGCTAATGAAAAATTTCATTACTCTCCAGTCACATACATACATACATGCTGCTATATACATATTATGTAAATTTGAAATGTATGTACAATATGGTATAGGAAATGACGGGTTGATAATTTTGAATAAACCATTTATTAGAAGGGGTTGCAAATTGCCGTAAGCTTTCTACCTCTCTTTTTTTCATTCTTCCTTTTTCTGTGTAGACTTGAGAATGGGGTATCAATTGAGATTGTATATGAATAATTGGATATATCAATGGCAGAGGTGCATTGAGTCGCTAATTAAGCAAATTAACAGATCCTGATATATTCAATCAAATTAATGAAACATTGCAATAATATTAATTCAAGGTGAAATATTATATAAAACTATATTTTGAAAGTAAGTAACAAAAAAACGTATTTAAAAAATTTTGAATTTGAATTTGGAAAAATTTTATTGAATTTATTGAATTTATTTCCACTTTCAAGGATATATCAAGGGAATGTAATAATTGAAAATGTCTCAACTTATTATTTGAAATATTTTTAAAAATTTCCAAAATATTGATGCAATATTTAAAGATTTCACGTTAATTATTTAATGTTGTTCCCAAGCTGCAGTCTCGACCCGGAAGTCCACTAACCTCCTCAGAGATTAGAGCTGCCAGTATTAAGTGGAGATGCTCTCATTACCATATCCAAAAAAAATAAAAAAGATACCAATAAATATACATATATGTACATATATAGATGGTGGAAGGGACGGAAGGAACGGCTCTGGGGGGACGAGGTGCATTATAGGGAATTTTGAGATGGCATAAAAAGTGCTGGGTCACTTTGAATATGGTATTACTTGAATATAGTATTTTGTGGATTTCGTTTTGGGTTTTCATGCCTTTTTTTTCTTTCGTTCGTATTCTCTCTTCGTTGATTTGGAGGGGCACGAAATGTATTTCATTATGTTGATTGACGATGTACAATTTGGGAATGAAATTATGATTTATACGGTGGGGGGTTCTAAACTATACAAGTACAACTCGAGGAGACACCAAATACAATACAGCCATAACAATAACTCTGTTGCAATGCAAAGAGACAGAAAGAGAGAGGGACAGAGACTGAGAGAGACTGAGAGAGAGAGTATTGACTGCGATTGATTAATCATTGCATTCGCTGGCGCCGAAATGTGGCTCGAAAGTGCAACTAGACACGCGTACTTGGAATGGAGTGGAATGAAAATGCGTACTTGCAACACAAAGCAAAAGCCGACGAAATAGAAACGCCCAAAAACGTATATACATACATACATACATCCATATGTACATATAAAATAGAAGTCATGTAAAGCATGAAAAAAACAAAAAAAAAAAATAGGAAACCAGGATGAGAATAAATATAATTAACTGCTTATCGACGGGGTGCGAACAAAAAACCGATGCCGATTCATCTTGGCCAAGACAAGAGCAAGTCAAGACGAACACCGAGACCGCGACCGCGGCCAAGACCGAGACAGAGACAGAGACAGCAACAGAAATCATGCCAGATCACCCAATGTAGCCTCGTCTCATGTCAAAGTACAACGATTACAGCAACTCTAGCCAAGGTCTCCTCTACCTTGGATATCATTTATATTTTGATTTTGATTTTGTTTTTTTTTTGTACTTTGGGAATTGAAATAGTATTGGGTTGGATTTGAACAGGTAGTGTCTATGTACGCTATACTACAGCTTGATGCAATGATGCCTTTCCTCTGATTTTGATTGATGATTAACGTATGTTACTCTGGCATCTGACTGACTAACTGACTGACGGACTGACTGACGGACTGACTGACGGACTCTGGTCAAACAAATTGTTGCAGCGACAGTTGCTTGATTTCCTACTCCCTGTGTCGGCCTTTCTCTCTGCATATATGTGTGTGTGCGAATGTGTGTGTGCCCTATGACCTTTGGTGATTGTCACAAACATTTAACAAACTGACAACGGCGTGGGACGTGTGCGAAAATGATGAGGCTGCCGGTTTAACAGTTGCCAGTTGCCAGTTGCCGGCAGATATAATCGGTAATTGGCTTTGGGTTTCACTTACTGCGCCAGCAGCAGCATCAGCACCACCACCACCAAATTAAAATTGACAAAACGAGTGAAAAACAGCCTGTCAACGTCTACACTGCACAAAACGAATTCAAGATATTTTAGCATGAATAATAGGGAAGGTACGAATTTGCCTACAGAAATAATTTACTTAAAGAAATTTATTTAACAAAAGTAAAATTCAGAAATGTAATAACATGACACTTCTTAAAATTAATTCCAATATTTTATTTAATTTCTTTTTAGTATAAAAACATTTATTATTAAAAAAAAAATTTAAATTCCAAAATGATTTGCTTAGAAAAGGAAAAAAAATAAAGAAAGAATATAACTAAATAGTATAAAATTATAATTTGTTACAAAAAATATAAAATTATTGGAAAATAGACAACGTTTAGAGAAATAAAATAAGAAGCTATGTAAATTACCTTTCATTTATTATTTTTAAATTTTCAAAATTGAACTTGAAGCAAAAATAAAATATGAAACATAAAAATATATATGACATTGCATACAGTTCTAATAGGTATCAAAATGATCAGAAATCAGTATTATATACTCAATCTTACCAGACAATTTCTTGCAGTGTAGAATCTGTTGTCAGTTGCCTGCTACCTTTCGTCTCTGGGGAGGATATGCTCTACGATGGACAGTGATCGCGGAGCACAAGTATCGATCAAAAGCAAAATGTAAAGCGTAGATCACAGCCAGTGCCGATTGCAGTGAAATGCAGTGATGAGACAGCGAAGAAGGATCAAGGCAAAGAGTAATTACACACACTTGATGTGAATAGGATAATTAGCTGTGTTTTGCCCTTTTGTGCCTTTTGTTTGCCGCCTGCCGCCAGCCGCCTGCCGACTGCCGTTGCCGTTGCCGAAGCTGCTGTGCTACTGTTGTTAGTCCACCTTGAGGCTTAAGGCAGGCAAAAGGTTCGCTCACTCCTACACCAACTCAACTGCACCAATGCTCTCCCTCTCTCCCTCTCTATCTATCTCTGGGGTAATGACTGCTCGTTTTTGTTTTTGCCATTTCTTTTTGCTCCTTGTACCGCTTACCGTTTGTCGCTTTTGTTTGAGGGTCAGTGAGATGATACCGCCTTACATTGTGGACCGTGGCTTGCCTTAGTCTATGCCGGCTTTGTTCGGGGCTAAGCGCATGGCGCTACGGCAACGTCAGGCTCTGCAGGATCACAAGAAAAACTGTTCTCTTCTTCCTTATGCATAGGTACTGTATATCTCAGCTTGACCTATTATTATAATTATTCATTCGCAACACTGTCCCATTGTGTGTCTGTATGTGTGTGTGTGTGTTGTTTACCTTGATCTTAAGCAACCGTAAAACAAAAAGAAATCCGGCGTTAGCCTTTCCCTGATTTCCCAATTTCACCTTGCACACAACTGGCTCAATTTCAGCATATCCGTTGATACTCTACTCTACTATACTCTACTCTGCTCTGAGCTGTGTGGCTAAGCCGACATTGATGGGATTTCTGCATTGTGCATTTCTCATCTCCCATTGTATTTATTGTTAGCGGCGCTCGTCTTATTTGTGCTAAAAATAAGTAAATTACCTTGCCAACCAAAATGAACAAATTAAGCCAATAACAATATGCATATGTCTACATATAAATATACATATATTAGATGAATTTTTTTTTTCTAAAGTATATTGATATTGAAATAATATTGTTGCAGATGTATCTAGAAAACTTAATATGAATTTTCTTTGAATCTCTGCAATAATTTTTTTCTTTTTTTTATTTGTTTAATATATTTTAAATAATAATAAATAAAATAATAATAATAAAAAAATAAAAAATTTATATAATTTCAAAAATATTTTGCCATCCTTTTTATTTCTATAATCAAACAAAGATATAATATTTTAAGGCGAATGAAAATTTCATGAATTAGAACAGTTCTGATTCTTTTGTTGAGTCCAGAAATGATGACGCAACTCGATGGCGTTATAATTAGGGTACTTGTCGGAGGATGGGTTAACGGTTGTGCCGAGTGCCACCTGGCAGACATTAGGCCAAAATAAAAACCCCAACACAATCTACGAAACAGACAAACATACATAATATAGGGAGAAAGATATATGTACATAAATACAGAGATCTTGGAGTTGTGCAATTAATCAAGTCGAAAACCAACGACGACAAAACCCGCGACAAAAGAGATGAAAGCCCAAAGAAATGATGATAATCATCATCATCAACAGCAGCAGCAGCAGCAGCAGCAGCAGTAGGCGCTATGGCGAACCGAATGACATCTAATTATATACACTGCAAAACCAAAGGGTATTCTAGCTATAGTACGCTTTATGACGGGAAGAATACATTTGAAAGAAATCTAAGAGAAAATCGAGAAATTTACATATGAATACAATTTGGGAATTTCTAAGATATATAATGAAAGCGAAATTCTGAAGGAAAGTATAAATTTTGGTAAAAATCACTCTCAACACAAATTTTGATTTTAATTTATTTATTTTTTATTTTGTAAACTTCGAAACAATTAGTTTGAGGAAACATTTTCTTTAAATTCTTACAAATTTAATGCTGAATGAATTTCAAAATTGTTTTGTTGGGATCTTTGGAACTTGCAATCTACAAACTTCAAAGTCTAATCTGAACCAGAAATAAAAACTCAAAAACTTTGCATAAGATAGTGTATCCATTGGGTCTTTCTATATAGCATATATGTATGTACATATCTGTCTATTGGGGGGACATCAAGAGACACGAGAGTGGGTCCATCATTATCAATGGCATCATTAACTTGGCATCAAGTGAAGCTCACGAACCTGCCGCTAACTAATGTGGACAATAAAAGGCCACAAGTCTTTTATATCAACTATACATACATACATCCATACATCCATACATCCATACATACATCCATACATACATACATACATATACATATACATTTATGTACTTATAGTAGATGGGGGTCTGGAACTCGTGTCAGTCTTTTGCTATAATTGGTTTAGAGCACGTACCCGAAAATTGTGAGTCCGAAGTTAAGATCAAGTTAAGAGGGAACTTGACCAACCGCTAATTGCAGCGGTAGCTTATAAAAGATTTCTTATACATATATGTATATATATAGTTTTTTTTTGTTTTTTGTTGTCTTTTAACCACTCTGACACGGAATGTCATTACACTTTCAGCGACAGAACACGAAGATAGAGAGCGCACAATATGGGGAGGGAGATCTTCTGCTAGAGAATCCACGTACCACGTACTGCGATGGTATATAGTACTTATACGCCATATTAGAAATAGTGTGTTGGGAAAAGGAAAAGAATATTTAAAGTATGCATATCTCAAATAAATTACTATAATACATTGCATATACATAAGCTAAGCTCAGAGATCTAAAAAAAAAAACTGCATATTTTGATTCTTGAATATATTAAAAATTAATTGTTTCTTTGTTGCAAACAACAGTAAATATATAGTACTTCAAATATATATGTGCTAATTTCACAAAGAAAAATGTTAGCGGTACTTCAAAAGTGCAAAATTTTTAAATTTAATTTTGAAATTTTTGGTTTTTTTTTGGCTGGAATAATAGAGTTAAGCAATTGGCACTGGAAAATTTCTTGGTTGACGTTCAAATTTTGATGTGGTTTTCTTTTTTTGTTTTTGAGTTGATGTTGCCTTTGGGGCTACGAAAGTTCTGATCAGTGACAACCACTTCCTCTGCCCCAGTTCATTTCACTCTCTCGCTCTCTCTCTTTCTCTCTCTCTCTCTCTTTCATTCTGTCTCTGTCTTGGTCTCATTGTCGAAGAAAACAATTTCTATGAAGGAATTGTAAATTATTGAGTGGCATTTTTGGCATATTTATCGCAGTATTGAAGAGAGTGTATTAGCGTGAGTTTGAGGTACGAATACGAGTACGAATTGAAGTATGAATGTGAGTACTTGGACTTGCACTTGTACTCAGTCCATGTGGTTGGGTTGGTCATAAAAAGAAGCCGGCAAAATTGCATCTGAAAGGTAAAAGCATGCAAATATTTGCCCAACTCTGTAAATCATACACATAATTGGAATTCATATGGATGTGCATATGTATGCGACTAGTGTACGTATGTAAATTTGTGGCATGTGGCATGTCTATTGTGCTGACCAGCAGCTATGTACACACATACTCCACAAATACATATGTATGTACTATACATACATACATACGTGCATACATATGTATGTATGTATGTACATAAAAAACAATGGCATTGCCACTCACAGCCCTCCGCACACACACCCACACCCACACCCACTACTTTTTTGCAGCTTTTTATGCCACAAGTGAGACAAAGAGACTGAAAGAAAAAGAGAGAGAGAGAGAGAGTGAGTGCCGTGTGGCACGTCCTTTTATGCCACACGACCAACAACAACAATTTGTATATGAGTATTTAATTAATCCGCAGTTGACTCGCCAATGAACGCTACGTACGGGGTGCCTTTATACTCTCTCTACACACACACACACACACACACACACACACTCCCACTCCCACTCTCACCATACTTACTGGTCATGGCTTTCTTGTCGAGGACATGGCATTCAGTTTTTGAGCAGGATATTCAGGCATCCATCCATTCTCTCTCTCTTTCTCTCTCTCTCCCTTTCTCTCTCTCTCCCTTTCTCTCTCTCTCTCTCTGCGTGTATGTGTCGTGCCCCAATGCAAAATGAATGGGCATGAGTCTCGAGTACGAATGCAAAACGAGTTGAACACGCATTCAAATGAATATGTGTACTGTCTAGTTCAGCATAGTCGAAGCCGAAATACTCTATCAACTGTTGTAGAGTTGATGAAATACGAAAAACATTTTTTAACACATTTTTGGCCATATCTCGCGAAATACTCATCACAAAGACCTCAAATAAAGAAGCATTATACTAGTTTTGAGTACTAAAATCAATCTACGTTATAAAATGGGGCTGAAATAATTTTCAGTTTTTGATGTTCCTCACAAGAGGTTAGTATGGCAAATTGGTGAAAAGTGGAAAAATTTTAAATATCAAATTTTAGAGAATTTGGAAGCAGAATTGAACCATGTTTAAAACCATTGACAGAAATACAAATTTCATCAAAATCGACATATTCTCGGCCAAGTTATGATAGTTTAAAATTTGGAATAAGACGTTTTTTCGAACTAATTTTAATTATAATTTATTAATGGTAGTTTTTGCACATATCCCTCAAATTTTTGTTATAAATATTTTTTTGATGAATTTAATATGTATTATTAACACACATTTTGAACAGCGCAGGAGTGCAGCATAAAGTTGGAAGAGTATCATCGCAATTAAGTGCATATTTCTATGGGAACAATCTCTTTCTCTCTCTCTCTCTCTCTCTCTCTCTCTCTCTCTCCCTTTCTCTTTCTCTTTCTCTCTCTCTGTGACATACTCCTTCTTTACGTTTAAATTAATTTATATTTAAATTTATGCAGCATCTTGTCAATTGCGCTCTTATATACATTTACATATGTACATACATACATATATACCTACTAAAGTATATACCCTGCTAAAGTGATAGGAGTAGGGGAGTGGATAGTGCAAAACAGAGAGAGAGAGAGAGAGGGAGTGGGTGAGAGACACAATTGTAGAGTAGAGTACAGGAAGTTGAATACTTGAAAATATGGAAGACATTTTGTTTGAGGAGCACCCGGTCCTGGCTGGACTCGCAATAGTTTAAGGGTGCAAATTCTGTGATTTGTTGTTTTATTTTTTTTCTTTTTTTTTTTGTTAATAATCAGTGAACGATGATCCTCTCAGCATTGTCCCTGTGTCTACCCCTCGCCTGTCAATTCCATTTTACGTAGAGTTTCAACAACAACAGATTCCCAAATCGAATTTCAATCCCTTGCGTTCTGAGCGTAAATAAGGGCAAATGTATAAATATTTGCTTATTGGGTTATATGACGTGCAGCAGCAGCAGGAGCAGCATCATCAGCAGGACAATTCAATCCTTGACGATGCCATTTTATGTGTTACGAAAGATTAAAAAGCATAAAACAAACAATATGCAATCACTGTGTTAAATGGAGATATATGTATGTATGTTATATACATATGTACATATGTCTGTAACTCCATTTTGTTATGTATATGTATCTAAGCTCAGATCGGGTTTTTGTTTTTGTTCTTTTCGTAGAAAAAAAAATTTTTTTTTTTTTTTTTCTTTGTTGAAAACAAAAATTTAAAAAAAAAATATATATATATATATATATATATATATATATATATATATATATATATATACATATATATATATACATATATATATACATATATATTGCACTTATATGACAACTCCATTTTCAAGAAAATATGCAGTTCCAGAAACTAAGGTTTTTTGTTAACTTTTTAAGAAATGCCCAATATTAAAAATTCGCAGAAGTTTTATAATGAAACAAGTTGATTCTTGGCTAATATTTTAAAATGTCCAGAAGTTCAAATATATTTACAAAAATAATTAGAATTCTCTGTAAATTGAACAACAAAATGCCACAGTATGTGCTTTAAACATTATCAAAAAAAAAAAATATATTTTTTTTATTTAATTTAATTTTTAAATATTTTTTAAAATATATTCAATAACATGAAATCTTTGTGAAAATGTTAATTTATTTATTTATAAATTTAATGTCAACTAATTAGAAGTCGACAGAAGTTAATTAAAAAGTATCATTAAAATTAAATTTAAAAATCAATAAATTAAATATAAATATATTTAAAAATAAAAACTTGGAATTAGATAAAAAGAAATAAAAATTAAAAAAAAAATATAAATAATTAATAATAAATTGGAAATTGATTCAACATTTGTTGCAAGGATTGGGGTATCCCAGAAAAACCGAATCAAATCAATGATCACCACCAGAGATTATGTGATTAATGTGTGAGTAGATGTTCTCAGATCAAGGCTTTATTAGTGGAAATAGAAGACTCTAATCTAATAACCCCGTTAAGTCTGAATATAGTACTCTAAATGGTTCATGCATAAGGTAATTAGTAGGGAAAGTGCTAATTGTTGATAAGGAAAAGAAACGGATAGATCTGATAGGAATTGAAAAGTTTAGTTTGTTAAGCAAGAATGGAGGGTTAATATCGCCATTGTTAAGAAGAAAAAACAATGTTTCCTATAATTTAAACATTTTTGCTATAACTATATTGAATATATTGATAATAATATTACTTGCCAGAAAATAATATTACTTACCAACTAACTCACAATATTAATGTTAACTGTCACATTTGGGGCATTACAATAAAGTTAACACAAGCCACCGCAGCCACCCCTTATCCACACCACTTGCAACATATGTGTGTGTGTGTGTGTAAATGTGCGTGTTAAACAGTGTATATGTGGTAGCATAACAGCAGCGATGAAGAAATGTGCTTTTGACACGAGAGCGTCCATTGTAAGCGATACTAAATTGGTTTGTTCCTTTTTTTTTTTTTTTTTGTTGCCGTTACATTCGATTCACTTTCCTGTTCCTGTTCAAATGCGAATATAATCATGAATGCGCCTCTAAATCGCTGTGAACAACAACCGATTGTGATTGTGATTGTGAATGTGAATGTGTGTCCTTCGTACAGCTGCTCATCGCTGTACGCCCACAACAGCCACGACTTTGACACGCCCACATTCTTTCGTCCTGCCATGCAATCTATATCCATATACATACATACTTATGTACATATGTATGTATGTAGAAATGGGTTGCGATTAACAAGACCCATTGAGAGATCCTTGAGGCTGTTGAGGGGAGCAATTCAAATAGAAATTCCATTTCAGCTGCCGATGAATTCAGAAAATAAAATAAAAATATGCATACATATATCGAATGTTATGACCTTGTTAGCCAGCAATATTGAAAATCTTTAAAAATTATTTGGTATTAATGAAAAACAATAAGTATTTGCCATTGTCTTAAAATATTAGGAAACAAATAAAATAAATTTTTTTCCAATTTTGAAATGCTGTAAGTTGCTTCATTCCCTTTTTTTAATATTAATAATATTTACAAAAAAAAAATATGTTGTGTATATTTCCCAGACTTCTAATTATTAATTTTTTTTTTGCTTAATTTTATTTTAAAATATTGCGGTTTCCATTAGAATAGCAAAAACAAAACTTTTTGAATTTCTAATTTAATTTTTTTATATGTATTTTAAAAATATTTGCTTTTTTGTATATACATTTGTATTTTAGGCCCAACATGTTAATACAAAAAAAGTAAGAAAAAAAAAATTTGTTTCACTCTAAAAATATTCACAGAGTTTCTGTTAAAAATAACTACAAATCGCCGGTTTAAGGATAGTTCTCGAATTTCTTTAATTATTTTTTTATTATTATTTCAAAAGTAGGATATTTTTATTAGTAATTTTTGTAGGTATATAGTTGATTTGAAATACATACATATGTATATCCTGAGTCCTTTATTAGTGCTAGCTGAAGCATGATCAAAATTTACCTTTCTCTCTCTTACATTCGCCGTGTTCTCACTCTCTCTCTCTTTCTCTCTCTCTCTCAATCTCTCTCTCTCTCTCTCTCTCGCTTTGTGTAACTTTCGCTTTCTCATTTTTTACAAGAGTAATTATCTGTCATTCATCAAACTTGAAAATCCTTTTGATAAGAGCAACGGTTAACGGGTGGTGTGTTCCCATTGGTTATGCCAACACACACACACACACACACACACATACACACACCCATGCGAGTGCATGCATATGTATGTATGTATGTATGTGTATGACATTATGTGAGCATTATGGGGTTAATTTACAGTTAGCACAAAAGAGTCGTATGTAGGTAGACGGGGATGGAGGCAAAAAACGATATCATTGTCCTTGTTGCTGTCGCTGTTGTTGTTGTTGTTGGTGTTGTTGTTGTTGTTGTTATCATCTCTGCCTGTGGTTGGCAGCGCCTGCGGCCATTTCATAAAATTCAATGCGTCTTTGAACTACATATAGTTACATATATACATATGTATATGTACATATGTATGTATGTATATAGCGCAGAGAGAAGCGAAGGAGGTGAATTTGGGAGATTGGGAGAATCTCCATACAGATTGATTATTGAAATGTGGCAACAAGCTCGCAGCGCAGGCGACACGCAGAGACAATGCCACACAAAATCACAATACAAGCACAAAGTATCATTGTTGCCGCAGTAGAAACGGCAGCAGCAGCAATCAAGCCACAAAAGCTGCCAGAGCGCTGCATGTGGCAGGGACGACAATCTCCTGTGGCATTGTCAGTGGCGCTTGCCCCTTGGCTGCTGCCTGCCCCACAATGGCAGTGGCAGTGGCAATGGCAGTGGCAGTGGCAGAGTCAGTTAGTCAACCGTTTTGTGTTGTTGCCACACAATTGTTGCGCAGCGCCTTGCCACAGATTGCGTTGCAATTGTTTTCAAAATAATAAAAGTAGCATGAAAATAAAACTGAACAGAAAATGAAAATGAAATGAAATGAAATGAAGTTGGTGTTGGTGTTGGTGTTGGGCGACTGGTGTGACGGAAGTGACGCTGATTGTCAGACAGGAGGAGGTGGAGTTGGAGTGGGTAGGCTGTTGATGCTGTCTGTACTTACCACCCAACCCGCAGCCACCAACAGTTGCCACTGCCTTGCCACATTGCTCGTCTCCCCAAACGAAAGCCGTAAAAATTGCGGATTACAATCGCGGATTTCCATCCAACAATTGTTTATTATTGCTACCGCTGTTTTACATCCCCCCCAACCCCCTTACAATACTTACTACATCATTTTTTTTACTTAATTTTTTTTTTGTTAGATTTTCTTGCTGCCTTTTGGGGCACTTAGAAGGCCAAGAATTCCCAGCGTGACAAGGACACAAGATGTTTCATTTCGTACGCATATTTTGCCTTGTTCTCTTTATTTGCTCTGCGGCTTTTACTTTAGATGAGAGAGAGAGAGAGAGAGAGAGAGAGAGCCGTCGAGATAGAGAGTAATAGCGGCGAGTGTGGGAGTGAGTGAGCTGGCAATATGATAGCCGAGATAGCGCCTTTTGCATGTACTTATTAGCAACCCACTCCACTCACTCCAACTCACTCCACTCCACTCTCCAGCTCATTCTAGTCAACCCACTCCACTCCCCTCCACTCCCCTCTACTCCCCTCCACTACATTGCCCTTTTTGTCTTACTTGTGCTTGTTTTGTTCTTGTTAATGCTTCGCTTTCTTTCCATTTACTTCATTCTCTTTTTTTTTCTTTTTGCTGCGTTTGCCTTGACCACCCCTCCCCCAACCCCTCCTCTATCGAAGAAGAGCTGCTCAAATTTGCTAATTTGTGAACTTTTGTGCTCGCATTACGATTGTTTTTTTTTTTGTGTTTCTTCGCCCCCTTCGTGTCTGGTCTGATTTTCTATACTTTTTCGGTTTCTTCAATTCACAGTTGAGTTTTGCATTGGTTGCCATTCATGTGCGTGTATGTATGTGTGTGTGTTTTGGCATTGGGAATTCAAGCGTACGCCGCGATTTTTCCCCCAAAAGTTTCTTTCACATTTTTTTTTCTACATTTACTTTTTTTGTGCCTTTTCTGTGAAGTGTGCGTGGGTCGCGCACAGATCCTTGAGTATGCTGATTGCACATTACTCTATAGGTTGAGATCATAAAGGCAGACAAGTCTACACCGAACTGAGGCCTCATAATTCATCAATTTATAAGTTATAAAGGAATACAATGGAAGCATAATATGGTCTATATAGTAAAACATTTCTCACAAACTATTGACTTCAATTGATAATAATTTATATTTCAAATACATATTGTTATTTAATATGTGCTCATTAAATATTTAAAATAACAACTTAAAAATATTAAGATAATGAAGCTTGTATGGAAAATGTGTTCTAAAAAAAAAACATTTTACTTAAAATGCACTATTTTTATATATTTTTTCAAATTTGTTTGTATTTTGGGCGAACTGATATAATTTGTTGGCTATACATATATTTTAGGCGAATATTTTAGCAATGTACATATATTTTTATTTTTATAATTTTTTTTATTTTTATTATATTATTCTCTATATATTTCGCTTACAAATATTTTTCATTTATTTGGCTAAATTTATTTCAACATTCATTTCCAATTTCTTATGAGTATGTGCTAGTCTATCATTGCTGAGTTATGCATACATTTGTATTAATTTTTTTTCTATTTTTTTTTTTTTTTTTTTTTATTTTATGTTATTTTAAGCTGGCGGCGTCCCTTGAGCGTCTCGACTACATTAAGCTGCTCATTTCCTTCTCTCTTGTTTTTTTGTTGTTGTTGTTTGCACACTTTGCCTTGGGACTTGTGTGAATGTTTGTGTGTGTGTGTGTGTGAGTGGGCGGAGGGAGGGTCGGTTAGGAATATACGGTGTGTACGGATGATGGGGCGTCGTCTCAATTCAATTTAAGACGATAACATCTTAATTTGTATTAATAAATACTTGTGCACACATTTTCACAGCTACCTTGTCAGCATAATTTTTGTTAATCATTGATACAAGTCTCTGCCTGCGTCCCTTTCTTTATCACTGTCCACGGCAATTTTGCGCTGACACGGTTTTTTTTCTACAATTACTCAATATTGTGGAAATATTTGAAGTTCTCAGTTTACACAAATGAGAAAACTAGGGTCTATCTTAAAAAATGCAATATTTTAGGCTTAAAGTTGATATTGAGCTCAGGCAAACAAATTTCAAAACAATTATACTCATATTAATATATATTTTATTTTTTTTTAAATCTAAAACTTTTTAATTAGAAACTGTTTTTCGATTGGAAATCTTTATGCATTGTTATTAAAGTCATACTAATTAAAGTTATTCATAATTATACCACAAATCTCATTAAGTGGAGAACTGTAAGTACAGTGATCCCTCTCTATACTCTATACATTTGCATGTATGTATTTTGTGGTTTAGTAGTGTTTCTCAAGAAGGCTCCACTGTCGAAGGTTTCACATTACCTTGAAGTATGTTTAGAGCTCAGTTAATGAGAGTGAAAGAGAGAGAGAGAGAGAGAGAATGTGTGAGAGAAAGGGAGCTAAGAAATGTGGTTCCAATAAGTTGGTATAATTGAAGGAATCTTGACTATGGTAGACAGGGAAAAGGCAAATTGTATTGAATATAAGAGGTGTGCAACAGAAAGCATAGAATGAGAGATAAACATAGAGAAACAGAGAGAGAGAATGATATATAAGTGCGGAAAACAGAAGTGCGCATTAATTAAAATGTGAAACCTAATAAATTTAAATTACAACTTTCAATAAAAACTTTTTAACGCCCAACCTTATGGACGATGTCTCCTCCTCTCCTCATCAACCTTCGCCCGCTTCTAGCAGATGCTGCACAGCTCCACGGTGCTGCACAGTTGTGGATAATAAGGTGGTATGGAGGGGGGTGAATGGAGTGGGAGGTTGGGGTCATGGATGGTAGGCTAAAAACTTTCATGCGCTGAAATTATTTAATGAGCATGAAAATTGCGGGGGCAGAGCTACAAAAATAATAATAGCACGACCAACAGCAAAAACCAAAAAAAAAAAGAATATATATACATATATATAAAAAAATAAACAAAAAAAAGAGACAGAAAGAAGCAAAGCAGAATAAGCAGTAAAAGTAGAGGAAAAAGATGACGAAAGGGGAGCAAGTAGAAGACACACAGAGAAAACAACAATAAAAGCACAAATCAACCCCTTTCGCAAAAAAGGGATGCAAAAAAAAAAAAAAAAAAAAAAAAAAAAACGCTGAGCGCGACAAATAGATAACCTCAGGTAAAAATTAATAAACATCCCAAGCAACCTTTGCGACTGAAACAAAAGCATAAACAAAGCTCCCGGCATGAGTCTGAGATCCAGGAGTATCCAGGCGAGGACATACAGACAGACAATCCCGTTGTTGTTTTCGCTTGTAATCAAAAGCGTTTTCATTGTTTAACAATTAAATTGCTGGAAAAGGCATCATTAGCAGCATCTTCGTCGTCGTCGTTGTCGTCGGGAGTCACAAGTCGCGTTGCCAAATCCGCACGGAGTTGCCGCTGTTCACTTGAAAGCCTTAAGAAAACTTCGTTGGCACAGAATGCTGGAAAAGTCAAAGGACCAAGGCACATTGGCTCTCCATCAGGTTCAGGGACTCCAACTCCGTCTCAGACACAATCTGCGCCGCCGTCTGAGGAAAGTAAATGAAAATATTGCTGTAGAGCTCGGTCTACTACGTAACGGTAATGGGTCGCTGCCATTAATGGGTAACGGTACAAATTTGCCAGTGTTGCCAACCCCAACCCCAACCCCAACCCCATTCCCAACCCCAAGCCATCCACTTTTATGCCCAGACAATGTCTAAGGAGTTGCCAGACTAGACCTGGAGTAGCAGCATTAGATGGAATCAATTTCCTTTGGAATGGGTGAGAAGGGCAGAAAATATAATTGGTGTGGGGAAATTATGAGGATGCTGCTGATAGAAATTTTTTGGGTACCACAACGCCCCCATCCCGCCCAACCACTCCGCTTGAGACGACCTTCTAGCTAAACTTTTGTGCAAACAGTTGTTTAAATATCCAGCAAACACGAAAGGGTTAAATTCATAATATGGCCAAATTAGATACAGCCCCTGACTCAGAGAAAGAGCAAGAGACACCGCAGAGGCATAGCAAGCAAGCCTGAGAGAGACAGAGAGAGAGAGGCTGAGAAGTAGTTGGAGAAGGAGTGTTCGAGTTGGAGAAGCTACGGTCATGGCATAACATAATAGAAAACAAGCCGAACCCTCTCTTTTCGGTACCTCATGTCCGCTTTGTCGTCATCGTGGTCCTTGCTGTCGTCGCTTTTGCTCTGACCTGTAGTTCCGTTAGAGTCCCACTCCATACGCTAATGAATTCCCAGTAGGAAATTTTCATGAATTCGCTTACAAAATTTTAATACTTTTTCTTGTCGCTACACGTCCAACCCCCCTTCCCCCCCACAACTCTTTATTGTACTACTCTCTCTCTCTTTCCCTTTCTCTGCCTGTCTCTCTCCCACTGACATGATCTTTCAGCACATTACAAATTAGCTTTACCTTGCGGCAAAAGTCCTCAAAAGTTTCAAAAAATACTCTCCATATTTATTCTAGAAATTTGTTTCAGATACTCAGCAAATTCAGCAATATTCTTATTCAATATTGGATGAATCTTGGCGACGTTTAACTTAGTTTAAGCTAATTCAGAATTTTCAAGTTTCGGTGATTTTGACAAGAGGTTAGTAAGGATATTAAGTTTATACGGTTTGAATAAAGATGCTGGTAAAATATAGATTATGATGATAGTTCAAGACAACTGCTGAAAACGAAAGAGTTAGAGAGAGAGAGAGAGAGATAGAGAGAGAGAGAGAAAGGTAGATAGAGATAGAGATAGAGATAGAGGTTAAATGGAAAAGAGAAATGAAGAGAAACTCCATTAAAACTCCATTTTATGAAATGCTCGAAATAATGACAACAGATTTTAATCCCTTGAAATGAATATGATTTCGCTCTGTACACACACACACACACACACACACATACACACACGCACACTTGGGCAAACACACGCCCATTAAGAGGCATATCAAATTGGAAGTTGACGACCACACATCAAGTAGTAATAATTATGCATTATATTTTTGGGGTAGGTTTCTCCCTAGAGAATGTGCAGCGTGCGAGCGAGAGCAGGAATGAGTGTGCGTGTGACAGAGAGAGATAGAGACAGAGAGAGATAGAGAGAGAGAGAGAGTGAAGGGGGAGAAATAATTGTTCATAGGTCGGCGCAACTATTAGAGGACATTAAGAAGGTTGCACCCTCAATCAGCCTACATTATACATATGTATGTATGTATGTACGAAGGTATGTGTGTGTGTGTGTGTGTGTGATAGATGCCACTCTTAATATAGAGTAAAGTGAAGAGAGAAAAAATCGGGACATCTGATGAATAGAGTCTACATAGAGATCGCAGCTTCGCTCATATGACGTTGATGTTGAAAATGATGATGATGATGATGATGATGATGATGATGATGATGATGACGATGATGATGGAAAACAAGTTTTAATGATGGAACAACCCCCTTTTACAATTTTCCCATTGTTTGCATCAACGTTGTCTATCCATAGATCCATATACATATGTATGTACATATGTATGTATGTGTTATGCTGCTACTATCAAGGGATTATTTGTGTGGTTTACAGTTTTTAATTATGCACCGCGACATGGATGTAGATATGGATGTGGATGCAAGGATACCAAGATACCAAGATACCAGATGCCAGATGCCAGAGTGACGACAGCCACAGGCCGCCACAAAGATTGTGTTCTATGAACCCGTCAGCATTTTAAGGGCTGAACTCAAGTGCTGTTCAACACACACACACACACACACACACATACAGTGCAATTGAAAAGCCATACTCAACCCAATCTATAGTAACCCCACACACACACACACGCACACTCATAGTATATACGGATGTCCAAAATGCACAAAATGAAGGATGCTTTACTATCCACATATTTTAGCCAGGATTTTCAATTTTTGTCATGTATTTTTTTTTTCTTTTTTCTTTTTTTTTTTTTTTTGATTTGCAGAGCAAGTCACTAGAAGCAGATTGAGATTGAGAAGATTTATAAAAGATACCCTGTAAAACTGCATCTACAAAAAGTGCAATTTTTGGTCATTTTTGTAACACTTTTTCCCATATATCGGGTTATAATCTCCCAAAGGACCTCAAATAAATAACATAATGCTTGTTTTGAGTTCTACAATCAATATATAATAAAATAAAAATAAAAATTTGTGATTGAAAAATTTTCAATTTTTGGTGATTTTGTAAAAAAATCGAAAAACTAAAAATTGAGAATTTCACAAAAATTTTAATACAGATTTAAACTAACATAAAAACCATTTGGAAAACTTCAAATTTCATCAAAATCGAATGATTTTTGGCTGAGTTATGGCAATTCAAACTTATTAGGAGGTCCATTATTCGAAATTTGCCACTTTTGGACACTTTTTAACACATTTTTGGGCATATCTCTGAAAATACTCATCAGAAACACCTCAAATAAAAAGCAAAATGCTAGTTTTGAGTCCTAGAATCGATTCAAGGCAAAAAATTGGGATAAAACAACTTTTCGATTTTTGATGATTTTGTCAAGGGGTTAGTATGCAAAATGGGTCAAAAAAGTAGAAAAAATTAAAAATTGAGAAATTTACAAAAATTTTGATGCACAAATATTCTGATATAAAAACCATTTCAAAAACTTAAAATTTCATCAAAATCGGATGATTTTTGGCCGAGTTATGGCAATTCAAAGTTATTAGGAGGTCCATTATGCGAAATTTGCCATTTTGGGACACTTTTTAACACATTTTTGATCATATCTCGAAAAATACTCATCAGAAACAGCTCAAATAAAAAGCAAAATACTAGTTTTGAGTCCTAGAATCGAACTGAGTCACAAAATTGGGGTCAAATTTTTTTTCGATTTTTGATGATTTTGTCAAGGGGTAAGTATGCAAAATGGGTCAAAAAAGTCGAAAAATTAAAAATGGTGAAATTTGCAAAAATTTTAATGCAGATTTAAACTAACATAAAAACCATTTCCAAAACACAAAATTTCATCAAAATCGGATGATTTTTGGCCGAGTTATGGCAATTCAAAGTTATGAGGAGGTCCATTATGCGAAATTTGCCATTTGGGACACTTTTTAACACATTTTTGGGCATATCTCTGGTTCTACTTATCGAAAACACCTCAAATAAGAAGCAAGTTACAACAGTTTAAAGTTTTTTCTCTAACAAAAATTGGGTCAGCATCAGTTTCTTAAGACTATAAGCTTTTCACAGGAATTGTTTAATTAAGCTGAAATAAATTTAATGAATCATTTAATTCTAGTGCAGACTAAAGATACTTGTAGTGTAGAGATTAAAATGTATGTATATGTATGTGAATATAATTATAAAAAAAAAAAACTATTAATATAGCAAACGAACTTGTTTGTTTCAGTTTCAAATTCACATTTTGTGACTGGGTGTGGTGATCATTGTGCCATTGGGCATGGATTTGGCATCATTTGTTGTTGTTTTTGTTGTTGTTTATTGTAGTTGGTGGAAACCGAAGATGAAGATCGAAAGTCCATAGATATAGATAGTTGAATGATGATGATGCTCAAGGATTACAAGACGTAACAATGCGCAATTACGCCATAATAACAGGAGGGTCGGATATACCACAACAACAACATCATCAACAACAAGAACAACAACAACAATGGCAGCAAATGTTGTTTTTATGTTCGCTTGATGGAAATGTATCTGTAACTGGGTCTCTGTGGATTATATACCCGCCTTTAACTGTATAGAGTTGAAATCAAATCTCAGTTCAGTGCATTTTCTGTGTTGTTTCGCAATGTAGCCGAATATTATTATTATGGTTATGATTATATACATATATATTTTGCAGATGCTTTGATCTATGCAAACATAATACTCTCGAATATTCGAATCATACTCAAAATCCGCAATCTCTCTCTCTCTTTCTCTCTCTCTCTCTCTCTCCACTGATCCTATTTCCGTTTTCAAACAATGCCCGCATTAAAGAGGAGGCATGTTAAAGGGAATCGGCGAAATCATATTTCATAAGAAAATATTAATGATCTTCATAATAATTGAAAAAATCAGAAAAGAATGAAATATTTTTGCCCACCCACATGCATATTTCATAATCATAATAAGTATCTTTTCCTTAAACGCTTCAATGCTCCTTTTGATAAGGATACAAAATTCGAGATGATTTTAAATTACCAAAAAAAAAGATAATTATTTAATTTAAATTTTTTATAGAATCTATCATATTAAGTAACTTTTGTTAAAATAAAATAAAAATTTTTAATGGTAATGATGAACATTTGGATTGTAAATTATTAAAAATAGAATAATTATTATTAAATATTAAAAAAAAGTAAAAAAAAAAAAATATTAGATATATTTAAGTTGCTTTTTTGTCGCTCTATACATATGTAATGTAAAATAATTCAAACTAAATTATGAAATATTGAAAAAATGTTGAAAAAAAATTAAAGAATGAAGAGGGAAATTCCCAACATGCTGCAATAAAAGCGAAGTTTATGATGTGATAGATCATAAAGATAACTGCGAAATATATGCATACATATAAGACACAGAGAGAGAGAGAGAGAGGGATAGTGATAGTAAAAGTGAGAGAGAGAGAGAGAGAGAGCTGATACTGCCAAGTACCTGTACAATGCAATGCATTATCATTGATGTTGTTGTTGTTGCTTGAAACGAGGCTGAAAATTACCGTGTGTTGTGCGGAGTTTTATGATCCTTCAGCTTCTGAGTTCTTATTCAGAGCTTCCCTAATAGAGGCAACTCTGCACAGGAACCTTAACCCTTTGGCTGTGTGCCGTTGGCGGCATATCTTCAATTGAAACTGAACTTGCGTCCGCCGTTTCACTTTTTTTTGTTTTTTTGCTCGCACTGCATCCGCTGTAGAAACTGTGAGAAGGATAGAGGGTGTTGGGAAGAGACTTATACCTGGGTGCATGACCATATCATAAACATGATATATAAACATATATATATATACATATATATATATGTATATAGAGCGAAGAATGATGGCAACACACACACACACACACACATTTTTATGGGTCGCCATTATGAAAATTCAGACGACAACAACAACAACAACAGTCACTATGATAACAAAAAAAAAAACCCTTTTTCGAGCAAATTTTATCACCCGGTTAGCAAAGTTCTCATGAAGCCATTGTAACCCTTTCACTTAATTATTGGGCACATTATGTGTGGCACATTCATGGCAACGAGATGATGCCAGACAGACGAACAGACAGACGGGCGGACTGGCGGACGAGGCAACGTTTCATAACAATGCAAACTATACCAAGTATATATTAGTATGCATATACATACATACATATATATTGTATATATTGTATGTATGTATGTATGTATGTATATAGAGCGCGAACTCTACCTGGTATCGTGAATTGTGCAATATTGAAATATTGCCCGTCGCCAGCCTCTTCTCTCCTCTCACACTCACTCTCACTCTACATCCCTCTCTCACTCACACTACATCTGTTTCACTCTATCAGCACAGATTTCACGCATTCATTGAGAAAATTTCTGAAGGGCGCTGCTTCAGCGATAATTGAACCACCAAAAACCCAAGCTCATATACATACATACACACAAACATACATACATACATACATTCATACACATGTAACTACATGCAATAGTGTGTGTGCATATGCTACACATTCAAGACTATACAGTGGCGGTCAAAATAATAGTAGTGGAGACTAATCAATATTGATTTATCTAAACAAATAAAATGGCGACCCAAGACACATAATTTCTCATATCAAATAATCATTATTGGTAGTTTTCTAGCCCATTTTTGAGCATATTTTGGGAAATCGTCTTCAGAAAGAGCTCAACTAAAATGTAATCTGATAGTTTTGAGTCAAAAATGAGCTGGGGAAATTTTCGATTTTCGATGATTTTGACATGATAGTTGTATGCTAAATTGGTAAAAATAAAATGTCGAAAAATTTAAAAAAAAAATATATATATTAAATACAGAATTATCTAAATTTCAAACCATTAACAAAAATGAAAATTTCTTAGAAATCGGATCATTTTTGGCCAAGTTATGGTTTGAATAAAGCCCTATTTTTTTTCAAAATTCTAATTTTTCAAATTTTTGCAAAATGTGGACATTTTTGTTTGCCACAAATCGGAAAATATTAATAAGTAACTTTGGAAATACTTAAATTCGAATGCTTATTTGAAGTGGAGGAAAGTAAATTATGATAGAAGTTGATTTGTGTCTCACTATACACATGGTACTATTATGTTGACCGACGCTGTATTGGGATATTCATTCATGTGCTGCAAGCAGATATTGCGTTTGTTGATGTTGTTGTTGGCTTCATCAATCCTTAAGCCTAGCAGAAACTCGCATGCAAGTAATTCAAGACCCACACAACACAGCACTACAGTAAACCACCCAACCACCCAATCACCCAACCACTGAACCACCCATGGCATGCGTTTGTTCAACCCACAAATCGCGTCCAATGTCCGTGTAAACAAATCTCTGCCATGTTGGATTATAAACCCGTTGAAATATCTCATGGATGATGATGACGATGATGATGATGATGAACCACCACATCCCATTCTTCATCCCTATCCGCGCAGTCCATGCGAACCCCAGGACATGATGCCTGTTGAGCTGAGCTTGACATTGACGTAGTCCTGGCCACTTGAAACCCATTTTCAATATGCAACTTATTTAATATCGTTGTCTGTGGCGACGCTGTCTTCATCCTCTCATGGTTATCAAATTTCTGATTCATCATCATCACCATCCCCACCTTTTGTGTTGAATATGAATTTTTTAATTGCTTTATTAATTAAATTTCATAGTATTCAACTTGTAATCAGGTAACATACGCAAAGTAAAAATGAAGCCAAAATTTTTGATTTTATATTTTTATAAAATTTTAAGAATTTTTCAAGGTATGACGATTTTATGTTAATATCCAGTTTTGTATATACATATATTATAATGTTTATTTTATAACAATTATTTTGTAAAATAAAATAATTTCACATCTTTGCATATCGAGAAAATATATAGATTTGTCTGTAGAATTTATGTGATATTTATACAATAAGTATTTTCAGTATTTGAAGTCTGATATAATTTCAAAAATCTACAATAATTTGCAAATATTCCTTGACAATTCATCCATCAAACCGCATATCATGTGTGGACGTGTCTGGAAACCAATAAAACATGCCACAAATATACATACATATATCTCTATGGTCTGTTGGAAAACTGTATCGAAAATTGAAAAATTATTGAAATGTTAGAAATGTTGCTGATGGAAGAGGGATTTGTAACGATTCTAGCCGAAAATCGACAAAATTCGCTACGCTGTGAATTCAAAGATTCAGATTGTTGTTGTTGTTGAGACAATCAAAAGGTCATCAAGTTGATGGTCGTTGCTTGATGGTTGATGGTTGTTGGTTGATGATTGTTTGGGCTAAAAGGTGACTATTAAGGGGACAAATGGAAATATCTTCTATTGCCAGTCAACACTTTCGATTCAATTCCTTTCACTTTGAAAAACAAAAAAAAAAAAAAAAAAAAAAAAAAGAAGAAGTTTTTTGTATTGTACAACACTTTTTTTCTTTTACTTTTTGGCTGCTTTCATTAATCAAAAATTGGCCTTTATTCAAGTTGCGAGATAAATAATTGCTATCTTATTATGCCGATTGTCGTTGCTGTCGCCGCCCGTCGTCAATCTCTCTCTCACTCTCTCTCTCTTTCTCTTTCTCTCTCTCACACTATCTGTCTGTCTGTCTGTCTCTGTCGTGTGTTCAACTTCTTGAGAGTTTGGAGAGTAGAGCGAATGTTGTCCAAGTTCTTTCTTTATAAACAGCACGGCGCCCTTTGTGAAATGTTGAACGTTGAACGTTGCACGTTGAATGTGCTGCACGAATCGACATCGAATCGAAATCGATCAATCATTTTTCACACTTGGCCCAAGACACTGCGTGAACGAGATGGACATATCACACTATACAGCGTATCTTGGTTGTGATGCCAATAGTTATGTATGTATGTACAGTGCTGTGCACGAAAATAATAGCACATTGATTGCCTAAGTGAGTTTCATTAAATTGGAGAATAGTACTTCCAGTAATATATTTTCAGAAATTGGAAAAGTTTAATATTTTTCTATGAATTTATGCAAATATTAGATATTTTGTGGGTTAAAAATGCGTTAAATAGAACTAAAAAAAACTATGATTTATTTTTCAAAAGTTATATTATTTATTATAATTTTTAGCATAAATACCATACCCCTCAAAACAAAAAATGTTCTAAAATTTTTTTAGCATTTATTTTTATTAGTTTTCTATGAATATAAATTCTATAAAAAATTATATTGTCAATTATATTAGAAACTATTATTTCACTTAAATATTTATATATTTTGTAAATTAAAAAATTTGTAATTATATTAATGAAATATACATATATATAGTTGATATTAATTGAAATATGTATTTTCTTGGCGGTAGTATTTTTGTGAGCAGCACTGTATAATTCATTTCTCCCATGAACAAATCTGTATATACGGCTCGACTTGACTTTGAGAGTTGCCCCTTATCCCTTTTCCCTCTCCCTCTTTCCTCTCCCTCTTCCCTGTTCCCTAACCTGTCACTTCCCTTCCAGAGTTCGATCTGGAGCCCCCCCCTATATGTGTCGTAGTTGTACTTGACTTCGTGTCAATAAATCGTTTCAGTTCTTTTTGAAAAATACAATTTACGCCGACACAAATGATATTAAAAATCCATTAATAATCTCTGTAGTCCGCATCGATTAGCTCGCATTCTCTCTGTTTCTCTCACTCTCTCTCTCTCGTTTCTCTCTCCCTCCCTATAACGCCCTCGCCCCGAGCAGCCATTGGGTATGGGAAGCTATAACCTTCCTGCCTCATGTCCAGACTTGGAGCAGATCATGAACCGAGAGGGGCGGAGAGAGAGGGAGAGAGGGAGAGAGAGAGAGAGAGTGAGAGAGAGGGGGGGGGGGGAGAGAGAGACTGGAGATCAGAGGCGTCACAATATCTCACGTTTAATTACATTTACGTTTTAAAAAATAATATTTTTATATTTCCTATATTTTTGTTTCCAGATCAAAATCAGCAGACTGATCACGCCCCATATATGTACATACGTCCAAGGGTAAGTCGTATTTATTTATTGAATTTTTAAATATTCAACATTTTATAGTGAACATTTTCAATAATTTTTAATGAAACAGTGCAATGAAAGAGAGCAATAATAATGAAATTTTTTTAATAATAATTGTTATTGAAAAATAAAATATATTTTCCAACTTATTGATGAATCAATAATATTCAATTGAATTGTTTTAATTTGAGTTTTTTTTTTAAATTAGAGTGCAGTATAATCTTTTTAACTTTTAAGAGTTGTAAAATAATGCAAAATAAAATAATGTCAAAAATGTATAATATATTAAATATGTTATTTATAACATATTTATGTATACAAATGAACATACATATATGTAAATATTTCTTATTGTATTTATTGAATTATAAAAACAATTGTATAATGTAATAATAATTAATAATTTTAATAATATTTTATGCTTGGATTTCACATATTTGTAAATATTTAACAAGTGTTCAGGAAGAAATTTAATGTTTTGTTTTTATCAGCATAAGCTAACATAATATGAGGAAAAATGTATTTTGTAAGAGAGTTTGTAATAATTTATTTTTTTATTTATGTTTAATTGCAAATTTTGTGAATTATGTAAATTTAATGTTTCTAAAGATAAATTGAGCATGGATCTTAAGGACTATTGGAGGAGGCTGCAACTTGGTTTTTTGTTCAAGGTAATATTTTTAATATATAATTTAACTACCCCTCTCCCCACCTTCGCCAACAACTACTATTTGTTTTACCAAATATTTTACTCTTCATTATTCTATTTAAGTTACATTTTTATTTCATTTCAAATGGGATGTACTTCTTTAGTTAAACTTCAGCATTTTTTTTTTAATAAAATAGTTGATATGAAATTTATTTGATTAATTAAAAAAATTAAAAATTAAATTAATTAGAATTAACTAGAATCTCGAAGATAAATTAGTAAGAGCTCCAATTATATCTTTAGCATTTTTTTTGGACTTCAAGATTTTCTTATTCGAAAGCTTCTTCTCTGTTTTGCTGGAAAATTCTAATAGTGTTGAAGCTTATTATTAAAAAACTTAAATCTCTCACCTGGTGTTACAAAATTATTAAAAAAAATGAAAGGAAATCAAGAACTTACGCACATGCAAAAAATAAAATAAAATAAAATAAAACAAAATAAAACAAAATAAAATAAAAATAAAATAAAATAAAATAAAATAAAATAAAATAAAATAAAATAAAACAAAATAAAATAAAAATAAAATAAAATAAAATAAAATAAAATAAAATAAAATAAAATAAAATAAAATAAAATAAAATAAAATACAATAAAATAAAACAAAATAAAACAAAATAAAATAAAATAAAATAAAATAAAATAAAACTATAGATATTCATTGAATGCGCTTAAAGCGTTTTTTTATTGAAAGAAACGAGACTCACGACGCTCTCAAGTTGTGCGCTTAATTAGCCAACAGGACGAAAGGACGAACGCGTGAATCCTGCCCAGAACGAAACTAATGCCAACTGCTTAAGCTGTGTGTTGATGGTCAGTTATAGAGGCAGCAGTAAAAAACGCCTTAATTGATTACAGAAAGAGAGCGAAGCGAGCTTTAAGGATAGGGAATGTCTTTAAAAGGACTTGAACATTTTGCTATGTAAATATCAAATAATAAAACTATATACTTACATAAGCATTAAATGTAAAAAAATATTGTAAAAAGTAAGAAGTAGAAAAAGAAAATGAAGGCGAATCAGGAACAGCAGCAGCAGCAGCAGCAACGTCGACGTCGACGTCGACGTCGTCGGTTGTCTCTTTTGTCACCAGCGGCCGCTGCTCGATTACTATTGGTGCAAGTAAGGAGACAGCAAAAATCGCCCCCATGTTAAAGTGTCGCTTCGTGTGACACACACACACATATACACGCACACACATTGATGCAGACCGAACAAACAAAAAAAGCAAAAACAACAACATTTTGTGGCGCAATCGCATAGCCCATTGTACATACATACATACATACGTACACATACATACATATAAAGCAAAGTCGTCGTTTGCCGTTGACGTCGCCAGCGAGAGAGGTGTGTACTCACACACACAGTCGCACATATCGATAAAGTCACATACACACACACACACACACATAAGCACAAGCAGGCCATTCATTGGTGTTTACTGTAAGCGACACACACACACACACACACATACATATACACAGAGGCACATCGCAGTCGCAGTCGCTGCTTACGTTGCTCGCCCCAACAGAGTGAGTGGACACAAGACATCAAATGACAAAAATTTAAAAGGAAGAAAAAAAAAACAACAAGGAGCAAAACAGAACAACAACAACACCAGAAGCAGCAGACGACGAAGGCGACAACAACAACAACAGTAACGGAGAACTGCAGTTAGCAGCAGCGACATCAGCAGCAGCAGCTGCAGCAGCAGCAGCAGCAGCAGCACCGTTTGCCATTGCCCATAATGAGACGAAGACAAAACGACGGCAATTTTCAAGTAATGCTCTACATGCAGCGCTGCTCGCAGCGACAACGAATTGGCTTGGCCATTGCTATTTCATTCGTACAAATGTATTGGGCGGGGGGGAGAGCACAACTCGTTTTGGCTATGGCTCTCTCTCTCTCTCGCTCTCACTCTGTCTGTCGCATACGAACACGACGAGCACACAAACATACGACACGAAAGCATAAGACCCACGAGAGCCGGACAGAGACAGAGCACACAATACACTGAGAGAGCGCGCTCTTTTGGTTGGCAGCACCAAATGACACTGTATGTGACGCTGCGGCCGAATATACGAACGAAGAGACGAACGAAGCGTTGTCGTTGGAAGAGAGAGAGAGGACAGCAGCAGTAATAGTGGTATGAGATCGAAAGGTGCGTGAGCGAGCAGGTGAATGTGTCTGTGTCTGTGTGAGTGCGAGTGTGTGGCTGCCTCGCTCGGTCAGCAAACACAAATACGTCGCATGTCAACCACTCGTCCACTTGGACGACGACAATGTGCGAGCGAGCTGGCACTACACAAAAATCTTAGCATGCCTATGTGTGTATATGTATGTGTGTGTGTGTGTGTCTGTTTGGTGGAATATGGCAGTGTGTGCGTATGAGAGAGCATGCTTTTTGAACTAGTGCACTCTGTTCGCACGTCCGCCCAGTCGCAGGGCGTTGTAGGAGTCGCAAGTATTTTATTTGCATTTAATTTTTTTTGTATTACCTTATTCTATACACATTTAATTTAACAATTTTCTTTATTATTATTATTATTATTATTATTATTATTATTATTATTATTATTATTATTATTTTTTTTTTTTTTTTTTTTTTGCTTTTGCCCATGGTCGAATTGACCAATGCGTGTGATGTTGCCAACTATGAACTAGAGGAGTTACCGTGGGTCTCTTAAGAGCATCAAGTTGCCTGAAGATTTTTGCTGTGGTTTTGCCTTAAGAGACGCAGCACTTGCAAGTGCAAGTACAAATTAATATGACATGAAATTGGTGGCAAAACTATCAAGCAAACTACCACTAATATATACATATTATATAAATATTATTTATACATGCATATGTGTACGTAGAATTATAAATAAATGTGCTCTGACCCTGTTCAAAGAGAGTCAATTGTGTGCTCTTTAAACGAAACTGCACTGCTTTGCCGACTCTTGTATGGCAACAGCATGTGTGTGTGTGTGTGTGTGTGCGATAGAGATACACAGCGGCGTGAGAGAGTGAGTTGTGTGTGGTAGTAGTGCTGTCGCAGTTGCGCTGCCTATAAACTGCCTTTACTTCACTCAACATGTGTGCGTGTATGTATGTGTGTGTGTGTGTGATTGACCCAAACGACGACAATGTGACACAGACTAAACAAGCAGCAACAACAAATTCACATACACATACACCTACACTCACAACTACATGGACAACAAGCAGAGCAAGCCAATTCCAATAGCGCAACAACAAGAACAACAACGCTACCGCCTCATACTAAACTCTCTCACACTACGCTCTCTTTTGAGCGCTCTCTCTCTCTCTGCATGTCGTTCGGCGTCGCTGCTGCTGCTGCGCTTCAGGTAGACAACAACTGTGGCGCAGTTACGTTGAACTTGTCCGCTGCTGCGTGTGCTGCCGTCGTGTCGCATCGCATCGCATCGCATCGCGCTGCGTCGTTGTCGTTGCTGTGTCGTTGTCTCCTTTGTCGTATTGCTTCTGTTGTATTGCCAGAGAGTAGAGTAGAGTAGCTGCTAACAGAGAGCAAGAGAGAGCGTCACCCACCCCGCTCTGCTTATGCTGCTAATGCTGCTTTTGCTGCTGTTGTCGTATTGAGTGCGTGCCTCTCTGTTAGTATTAGTGTTGCTGCCGACGCTGTCTCTGCTCTTGTCGCTGTCGCTGTCGCATTTGTCGTCGTCGTCGTCGTCGTCATCGTCAACGTCGCCGTCGTTACATTTTTTCAGCTCGCAGCCGCACGACAATCAGTGTCACCCACGACTTTCGAAGGAGTGGATCTCTTTTGCTGCTGCTCTCCTCTGCCGCTGCCGCTGTCTCAGTCACAGTTACAGTGCCAGTCACAATAATAATAACAACACAACGACAGTTACTGATATCTCGTGTGTGTGCGTGTTGCGTGTGCCGTCGCTTTGCGCGTTCGCGGACTAACAAAAGAGCAAACACCACAGCAAATAAAACAATAATTATTACAAAACACAAAAATTACAAAATAATAAAAAGTGAAATACAAAAAATACAAAATAAATAAACTAAATAAATATTGCGAATACGTTGAAAAGAATAACTGCAATTCAAAGATCCTATGATGTGCATTTTTTTTGTGAGCAGCAACCAAAGTTGACAAAAGTGCAAAACATTTTTAAATTTAATAAAATAGAAAGAAAAAAAAAGTAATCTAAACTAAAAATCTAAAAATCTACAACCGTCACCAAGGGGATTCTTCTTTAAATTGTAAGTAGCAAATTATTTCAACAATATTTCTAAACTTAGGAGGACAGTGTATATTGTGTGTGTTTTGCCGTCGGTCGCCAACGTTGTTCAAATTTCTGGCGAAAAACCTAAAATCAAATTAAAGCTTTAGTTTCTTTTTCTACTTATATATTTTTTGATTGTAATTAAGATTCTTGAGTTGAAATGATTTTTTTTGTTTTGTTTTTTTCTTGAATTTGCTGTGATACAAATTGAGATAGAAATGCGAGAACTAATGACAACTTGGGATGATCATGAAGATGATGGTGATGGTGATGATGATGATCATGATGATGATGATGATGTGATGATGATGATGATGATGATGATGATGATGATCGTCATCATTGACATTGTGGACATCCAAGAACAACAATAGTTGCTGCTGTTTTTGACTTGTACTAACTATAAACACTAGTAGTAGTAGTAATAGTAGTAGTAGCAGTAGTAGTAGTAAGAGTAGTAGCAGTAGTAGTAGTAGTAGCAATAGTAGAAGTAGTAGTAATAGTAGAATCAGTAGTAGTAGTAGATTAGTAGTAGTAATAGTAGTAGTAGTACAGTATTAGTAGTAATAGTAGTAGTAATAGTAGTAGAAGTAGTACTAGTAGTAATAGTGATATGTTGTTGTTGCTCTTTGGAATTTATTTTGTGACTTTCAACATTGCCGATAATAATTAAAAAAAAAAATACATCTCACAAAAAAGAAACATTCGACGTTGGCCATCAAAGCAAAAAAATAAAATGGAAGAGAGAGACAAAAATTGAGATTGGTTTTTGTTGCCGTCTCTTTCTGTTCAGACATTTAAAGCGCTTGACAAAAATAATTACTCCCATATGCAAGTAGTATATAGAGTGAGAGGGGGGTGGGGAGGTTGGAAAGGGGGGGGGGGCAGTTATATAGCATTTATAGTCGTTGTTGTTGTTGTTGTTGTCGTTGTCGTTATAGTTACTGTCGTGTCTAATGAGTTGGGCCCATAAAATGGAGACTCTCTGCACTTGCGATAAATCACTTATCGAAATCCAATCTATGTTTGCCCCACTGTGCAGCAGCAGCAGCAGCTTTCAAAAGTCATAAAATAACAACAAACATGTTGCTTTTGTGACACTGTGCGGCAATTGAAATCTGATCTCTAAATCACAGTGTCCCCTAATTGCATTTACTGTTATTCGTATGCATACCAAAAAAAAAAAAAATTTAAATCTTATAAAACACAAAATAAGATAGAAAAAGTCGCAGGAAGTGGAAATTTCAAATGCCGCCAAAAATATTAATAATTTATTATATAATGCAAAGCTAAAAATTGGGAAATATAAAATAGAAAAACATATAATAATAACAAAAGAAAATATTTAAAAATGAAACTATTAAAAGTTAAAAAACACACTTGATCAATTTCTCTATAAATAATTTGAATAAAATTAATAAATATCAAAAAAAATATATAACTTGAACTCAAGCGAATAATAATTACAAAAATATATATTAAAAAAAATAGAAAAAATTTAAAAAAAACGGAGAAAAATAAATAATAATGAACTTGACTAATTTCTGTCTCTCAAATGTTAACCCGGATCGTAGATATGATCATACTCTATTCCTACAATTGCCTCATTCTCTCTCTCTCTCTCTCTCTGTCTGTGTCATTCTCTCTCTCTCTCTCTCTCTCTGTCTCTCTGTCTGTCTCTTTCCAACTGTGTCATATTCTCTGACCATCAATTCCTGCTGTTTTCGCCATCGTCATTCACAATTTCAGTAGCAAAAAAAATAAAAAAAATAAAAAAATAATGAAAGAAAAAAAGCGGCATGAGACATAAAAAACTATAAGGAGCACAAAAAACAAAATACAAATAATAATAAAAAAAAAGAAAAAAGAAAAACAACTTGCGATACTTGGACTTGGACTTGGACTAGCTGATCACCGATCACTAATCACTGATCACCGATCACCGCATGTTGTCGCAGTTGTTTTCGGCGCTTTTCTTTTTTGTTTAATGGCAGGCAGCCCTAAAAAAACAAACTTTAAAAAAGTTCAGATTTTGGCCAAGCAAATGAGTTAAGAGGGATGAGGCAACAACCTTATCGGCACCTTATCGCTTACTGGGCAACTCTGGGTGCGAACGCAGATAATCCAGTTCAACTCTAAATTATAAAAAAAATAAAAAAAAAAAAAAAAAAAAAAAAAGAAAAGAAAAATGAGATGCGTAGATAGATATAGATAGATATGTATATTCATCTGTAAGATACAATTTTGGGTGTGAAGTTGGCTTAGATCACAAATTGGCCAAATTCTTTGATTTCATTATGTTTTCTACAAGTTTTTTTTTCTTTTTTTTTCAATTTTTGTTTTGAGGACCACTGTGCACTGTGCTCCACTTACGCCTGTATTGCGCAGCAACAACAAATGACACTTTTTTATTCTAGTTCTGATTATTCAATAGTTTTTTATTACTTTTTATTTGTTAGTTAAAAATTGTGTTTTGAAATGTTTTATTTCAATTTTTATTTTATTCATTATATTTTTTATTTATTTAATTTTTGTTTAGTTATTTATTTATTATTTATTTTATTTATTTTTTATTTATATGTTTTTTACTAAATTAAATAACTCAATTTATGTATATATTTTATTTTTAAATTTTATTGAATTTTTGTTAATTTATTCGTTGTATTTAAATATATTGATTCATTGCTTTATATTTTTTCGCTATTTTTTATATTAAATATTCTTCAATATACTTTGTAAAATGTAGTTAACTATTTTTTTTTAAACATTTTCCAAATCAGTATTAATTTAATTCGTTTTAATTATTATTTTATTTTCTATAGTTTTGTTTTAATTTTTTTTTGTCATTTATTTTATTTATTTTTTTCAAATGTCGCATATTGTATTCCTCATGGAGGAAGATACAGTTGACAAAAGGTTAAGTGTGTTTCATTGATGATAAGGGCACAAAAGTTAGAAAAAAGTTGCGCAACTTTTGCAGTCACCACCCCTCCCCCCCAGCCCATCCTTCGTTTCGTCTAACTGCCCCCTTTTCCCTCACTGTGTGTTGAGATGCTGTCCAAGCTTATGGTTTTCCTCTTCATTAGTTTCTGATTAGGATTTTGTGGTGTTGGCGGGTGTTCCCCGCACCCTCACCCCCCCATCCCCCTCAATCCGGATCTTAAATTGTCACTCTGTGTGATTGACCGTGTGAGATTCGCTGGCTGAGCATTTGATTGACACGTTTCGGGCACTTTGGACCCCCTTCTTCTTCTCTTCTCTTTTTTTTTCTTTTTTTTTCTGTTTTTTTTTTTTTTTGCCTATTTGACGTCAATTGAGGACAAAGTGGGACTCTGTGTCTCTTCTCTCTCCCTCTCTCTCTCTCTCTCTCTGTCTCTCTCTCTCTCTCTCTTCACTCTCTGTCTCTCTCTATTTCTCCTCTGGAGGCAATGCTTAACCGGCGGCAAAATGATAACGTCATGTTTGAATTGAGATTCTATAGCTGTAGATAGAAAGATAGATAGATACTTTTTGCACTTTGCAGTTGCATTTGTTGCTTACAGAGATTGTTTAACATTTATAAATAATATACATTTTTTTTTTTTAAATTAATATTGTTCGTTTTATTTGTAGTTCTTCGTAGATGGACACTTTCTTAACAGCATCATTTGTAGTTTTCAAGAATTCCATAAAATAATCAAAATAAAATAGAGTAATATTTTTATAGTTGAATTAGGTAAATATATCTCGTGAATATATTGAAAATAGCTTTTGAAATTAGATGTCATAAAGTAACTTAAGATTTTATCAGCTAGAAAAACACATATAGTCCATATATGTATATATAACTTAATTATTAGTATAAGTCGATATAGAAAATATAGAAATTATTTTTTAGACAAATCTTTTTAATTAATAGAAATTTCTGTGTCTTGATGGGATTTTCTTCAACTCTGAAAATGTTTTTAAAAATTGTTAGATGTTTTTCATATATTTTGTTTATGTTTTACAAACATATTAGTATATATGTATATTTTATAATATCTATTTTTTTTGGCCAATCAAAAATCAACAACTTTTCCTCTCTTCTTCTTGCAGCATCTACAAAATATTGGAGAAAAAATAACGAAAAATCAAATAATAATGGAACACATAATGAATCCATTCATGTCGCCCGCATATCTGCTAGGCCATGCTCCCCATCCCCATGCCCATGCCCATGCCCATCCTCATGCCCATTCCCACGCTCATGGCCATGGCCATGGCCACACGCATCCATCGACTCATATGGGCGCATTGGGCGCAAAGTCACCAGCAACATCTCCAGGCTCGGCAGGAATGGCAAGTGGCGGCAGCTCCTCCAGCTGCAGTTCATCCAGTAATCCGAGCACGAAACCAAAGCGTTGGGGATCTCCGCCCATCAATCTGGCGGGGCAATTCATACATCCGGCGACGGGCAAGAAGCGTGTCCAGTGCTCCATATGCTTCAAGACGTTCTGCGATAAGGGCGCGTTGAAGATCCATTTCTCGGCGGTGCATCTTCGCGAGATGCACAAATGCACCGTGGATGGCTGCAATATGGTGTTCAGTTCACGTCGCTCCCGCAATCGTCACAGCGCCAATCCCAATCCCAAGCTCCATTCACCGCACATTCGTCGCAAGATATCCCCCCACGATGGACGCACCGCACAACAGTTTCCCGTGTTCCCGGCAGCGGCTGCTGCGGCAGCGGCATTCCCCGGTTTGTTGCCACCGCCGCCACCACCGCCACCGCATCCGCATCATGCACACCCGCATCATCATGGCTATGGGAGCGCTGCGGCAGCGGCACATGCCATGTTCGCTGGACACAATCTTGGCCTGCTCACGAGTCGTGCTCAGCACGAGCGTCTCTTTGCCGAGATGGAATCTGAGGGGGATGTGGAGGGTGATGCTGATGGAGATGGTGATGGAGATGGTGATGGAGATGATGATGGTGTCTATGTCTATGTGGATATGCATGCGAACAGCTCCAGTCCAACCAGTCAGGATTGTCACAGTGATGGAGATGCTGATGGAGATGCCGATACAGATCAGGATGTGGAGTTGCACTGCAGCCTGAGCCTCACCAGCAACAACAGTCACAGCAACAGCGGCGATGACGACGACATGGAGCAGGCAGCGGAGCAACCACTAGACTTCAGTCTGCACAAGCGTCGGGAACAGGATACGGAACGGGATCATGATGCGGCTCATGACTCTCTGGTGGCCTCCGAGTCGGAGTTGGAGCTGCCAGGTGAGCCAGGTCGTCAGAAGCGTTCGCCCAGTCCCTGCGGCGGCAGCGGCTTCTCCATGGAACGTCTGTTGGGCAAACGACGCCGCCGCCAGGACAGTAACGCCTCCAGTTCACAGGAGTCGAGCGGTGCCGGCATTAAAATGGAACTGGATGTGGACAGTGGCGATGATACTGCCGCTATCCACGATGCACATGATCTGCGCAAACATCACCATCACCTTCATCATCAGCATCAGCATCATGGGCAGTCACATTCACATCCACATCCACTGCTGCCACTGCCGAGTCCCAATTCCAAACTGCTTGGAAGTGGTGCCACAACTCCGCCCGCTTCAGCTGCCGCTCCCGGTTCCACTCCCGCTTCCGCTCCAACAACAGCGCCTGGTCTGCTCTTTGGCATGGATCTGGACGAGCAGCATCACTTCCGTCTGCTCCAAACACAAATGTTCGCGGCGGCAGCAGCAGCGGCTCAAGCATCCCAGACGCCGTCGGCAGCGGCTGCAGCCGCAGTCGCCGTTGCTCCCTGGAATCTTCTATCGGAGGTGTATCGCTCCATGCTGCTGGGCAGTGGAGGTGTTGGCGGCGTCGGTGGTGGCGTCGGCGTCGGCATCGGTGGCGTTGGCATCGGTGGCGTCAATCTCCTGAAGACGCCGCCCACAACGGCAGCGGCATCAACGCCGGCGTCAGCCACGCCCCAATATACGGAAATGCCGCCCACAAATGCCGCCATTTCCGTTTAAGCAAGGATAAAGGATTCTCAAACTAATTAGATAAATTTTTGCACATATTTTTTTTTTATCAAAATATATTTTTTTTTGCCTAAATAAATTGGAGCCGATATGTAAAATTATGGATAAAGATAATGCCATGAAATGGCACAAGTGAAATGCAAGAATTTTGTTTTGTGAGAACTGAATTGAATAATTAATGAAATCCATAATTAAATTAATTAATGTCGGAATATTATTTTGAAAATGAAAATGAAATTGAAATTTTGAGAAACATAAAAGTAATGGAAGAAAACGCCATGAAATGGCATAAAGGGAAATGCAAGGAAATTCTTTTATGGATATTCGGGAACTACAGATCTTGAATTAATTAAATTTAATTAAATTTAATTAATGAAGTTTATCTTTCCAATCAATGAAATGCATAATTATAATTATTTAAAAGTCGGGAGTCGTTGGAACTCCGTTTCATTAGCTTTTCTACTCGTAATTGTGTTATATATATATATATTACTGATTTATATATATATATATATATATATATTCGAAATATTTAAATATAATTTTAACTGTATAAATAACATTTTTATAGATATAGATATATACAAATTTTTTTTTTTTAATTTTTTTTGCGATGTATTTTTTAAGTGAAGGCGACATCTAAGTGTAAAGTATTCAAATCCGTTCCTCAGTGCAAGTTGCAAACAAATGTTGATAGACAGCGAGCATACCCTATAAAAATATAATGCGTGAGTGTGTGTGTCTGTGTGTGTGAGAGTGTGTGTGTGTGTGTGTGTGTGCTAGCTGTAGATCAACATGAAAGTGCTGCACGCGGCGTACAATGAAGTATTCAGAGATTATTAGTAATTACAAAAAAAAAGAATAAAGAAAAAACCAAGAAATTAAAATTAAAAAAAAAACTAAAAAATATATTAAATTAATACTTAATAATAATGATTGTATGATTAGTGCATATATTATGTAATTTGTAAGTGCAAAAATACGGAAATATTTTTTTTTCATTTTTTTTTTTAGCCAATAAAAAAGTATGAGAAATATTTGAGATATTTGTAACTAACGTTTTTAGTGCGTAACAAGAGTGAAAAGTGGACAAAAATAAAATTTCGAAAATTGCTAAACATATCCTCCCCCTCCCCACCCCCTCTAACACCCATTGTATGTATTGCCCCCTCTCCTTGTCCCTGTAGCCTAGGTTAATGCAAAAAACAGGCAAGCAATAAAAAAAAAATATTTAAAAAAAAAAGAAATATATATATCGAAAATAAAATGTATACATAAATATGATTAATATATTATTATTATTATTATATAGATGCGATGTTTAGTAGAAATGTTATTGCTCTCTCTCTCTATTTCTTGTGTGAAAACAAATAACAAATATATGCTCCCTAAGAGAATATTCATATTGTGTATTTACAAACAATAATATTAATATTAATTAAAATAATGAAATTTTTTTTGCAATTAAACACAAAATATTCTAAAAAATTATATTGAAAATGTTTACTTCATTTTTTGTTGTTGTGGTTGTGGGTATTGTGTGGGGAAATTTCGAATTTTGCAAATTTCTTATAAAAAAAAAAATATAGTTGAAGTTATAGAAGATTTTAAATTATTTTCGACTTTAAAAATGGCTTTGAAAATGTTCGCTTTATTTTTGTTTTGAGGGAACTTTGTGGGAAATTAAGATTTTCTAATTTTAATTTTAATAGATAATTACTTTATTAATTATATACTTAATGCAGTTGATTATATGCTGACATATTGTGGAAAGTTCAATTTCTTGTTATTTCATTATAATTACAAATTTTTTTCTTTTATTTGCCCAAAAATTTTAATACAAATATTTACCTCTCTTTTTATGGCTATTAAATAGTAATAATTATTATGTAGATATTTATATTTTAATATTATCAACTTAAAATTCAATTTTGAGATGAACTTGCCAATAATTGAGAGAATTTCGATATATTTTCATTTAATTTTTTTCGTCTCATTGAAAATTGAATTTAAAACTTTAATTGTTTAGCACAGAGTGGGCGTTGACTGAACTTCTCTCGAAGTAAGGTTGAACTAATTGCTAAATTAAATTATAATTGTTTAACAAATTAAACTATAAATAAATTCCCATGGCTCAAGGATCGTATTTGAACTTGTGTCGCTATAAATAGATGGGGGGATATATAGACAGCACTTGAAAAGTTGCCTCAGAGTTGCCAACCACATATCATAATCAACATCATCATCATCATCATCATTCTCATTATCATTATCATTAAAATGAGCATTAGTTTTTTTGTATAGGCAGCTGTAGCTGTGGCCACTTATGGCCAGATTATAGCCACAAATCAGAAATATATATACATATTTATATATATATAGAAATACTCGTTCGACATTAGAGATGGGATGTACTGTTGAATAGGATGTGGATGTATGCATCGAATATATGTACATACATACATACAGCAGCAGTCAAAATAATAGTACTGCGAGTGGTATGTTAAATTACAAAACATTTCAAAACTACAGATAACTTCTAACTATGAATGCAAAATATACTTTGAAAAAATTTTAAAAAAATTTTAGAAAAGTTTATTTAATGTGTCCTTTCCGCCAAATAGATACAGTCACTCAAAATAAACAGATAAATATATAATATTAATATAAAAATGTTTAGCCAGAGTTGTATATAAGATAAATAGTATTTTTAGAAATTTTAATACGTTTTCAAAAATTGTAAAACTAGAAAACTCAACCACATTCGTAATGAATCTAATTTCGAAAAAATGTAAATACATTGTTACTATTATTTTGAACCAGACTGTTTGCTATGTGTGGAATGAAGAATTGAGAATTTCTAAACAAAATCCCAGCGAATGAAGTTGGGTTTTTGAAAAAGGAGTTTGAAGTTGCGTGAAAACGAAACCGCAAAATTGACATGAATGCGTGAAGACTGTGAAAATGTCAAGTGCCTTATGTGTGTGTGTGTGTGTGTGTGTGTGTGTGTGTGTGGGGAGTGTGGTGTTAAGCGAAGAAGAAGAAGAGGGTGTGGAGGTACTAAAGGATATAAGCTGGCAAAGGCAGAGCAGTCGTCGTCGTCGTCGTCGTCGTCGTCGCAATCCGTCAGACGCGACAGCTAAATGCTTGCCACATTATGAGCTGATCCTTGGCAGCAAATGTCACTTGAGACAAACACACACACACACATCCATACAGAGAAAAAGAGAGAGACAGAGAGAGAGAGAGAGAGAGAGACAGAGAGATTGAGACAGACAGACAACGACATCATTGCCATGAAATGGCTGCTCTTCTCTGGGGATCTATTTACTTTTAAGTTTTCTGAATTGGATGATGTCACGAGACGATGAAGGAGGAGGCGGAGAGTGGAGGAGTGGTGGCAACAGCATTGGGTCGAGAGTCGCGGCGAGAGAGGGGGGCGGGGGTATGAGGTATGCGGATGATGTTGAAAGTTGGGGATGCATGGATATGCGGCAAGTGGGTGACTTTTTTTGTTGTAGTCGTATTCAAGTGGAAGCGGCGGAAGCTGAATCTGAAGCAGCAACAAAAGGTTGCATGCCTCTTTCGTGACCCTCCACTCCTCTCCACACCACTCCTCTTCTCTCTTCTGTATTTTTGCTTTATGAAATATTAGAAAAAATGTACGAAAGCGTTAAAAATTAACATTTGAAATGGGATTGAAATACGGATTGAAATTTTGTATTGGGAAGTGAATGAAGATGCGGATTGTGAAACTGGGCGATGGTGGGGGAGGGGGTGGGGTGGAGACTGGCAACAGGAATGCAAATGCGTTTATTTTTGGAGACAATTGAAAGCCACTCGAGGGTTATTGAGATGTGACACGTCAAGTGCTGGTCGGAGGGGTTTGCTTCATAGAGTTGTGCCTGGAATTGGAATTGGAGTTGGAAATGGAGTTGTATGTATGTATGTATGTGGAGTTGGGGAATTGCAGAATTTTGTGGCAAGTCGCAAATTTGACATTTGAAATAGGATCAAAATGGTTTTGCAATTCATAAATTTTTTTTCTGCTTCACATTTTTTTTTCTTGTTTTATTGTTACGGATATGGCCATAAATACACATGTTTTAGAGCGACAGATATAGATATAGATGGAGTTGGAGATAGAGACAGAGATACAGATACAAAGATACAGTGTCCAACTGGCATGGCATCAACTATGCTGTGTGGCAGGCATTATGACAGCTGCATGACAATGCCACAAAATGATGTACAGCAGACAGTATTGGGGGACTTGAAAACTCCAAATAGATATTCATAGAGTGGAGTCTATTGTTATGCAATATTCGCTACGCAATATTTTTGGTTTATAGTCTATAGATTTCGAATTTGCTAGAGGAAAACGAATTTTAAACTGCTGTTAAAGTTGAATGGCATACTAGAAATATTTTGAAAAAATATTTAAAAAAATTCTTGAAAAATTCAAAATAAATAATATCTATAAGATATATTCATTGAAATGGATTTATATAGTATTTAAAAATTTTATTAAATTTTTCGATGTGATTTGATAAGGTTTTTTTTTATATATAATTTTGTATTCATACATAGTTGTATTCCAAGTAATTTTTTAAGTATTTAAAATAATTAGTATTAATTTTACAGCTTCTATTTTATCGCATATACATAATTTCAGTATTAAGAAAATTCATATTTGACCTTCACATTGATGTATTTATTATATTAACAAATTCTATACGATTCTCATTGATTCTCATTTAATTTTTAAGTTTTTGAAATGAGAAAAAAAGCATAAACTGTTGAAAAATCAATGGGAAAAAAGCATAAATCAAGTCAGATTCTAGAATGTCTTGACTGTCACTAAACTTGACTTGACCTCGTACTCTGTACAGTAATAAAAGAAGAAGAAGTAGTAGAAGAAGAAGAAGAAACAGTTTGATGTTGATGGCGATGATGATGACAATGGCCTTGATATGGTAACATCTTTGACGGGTTCAACATTTATAAATATGTTATGTACATACATAGTTGAAATAAAAAGTTCAATTGTATTTGCTGAAAAATACGAGCAGCGGTTCGAATGTCTTTTGCTGTCTTTTACACTTGTCCAAAAAGCCAAAAAAGAAATAAAAAATTAAAAATAAAATAAAATAGAAGTTGTTTGTTAACTTTTTTGCTAGCCACAAAACACAGTATAGGCATGCTTATAGACAGACTTACTTACTTACACTCCACCTGTGGCTGCTTCATGTTCCCATGAAATGTAAATTAAAATGTCGAATTAATTGCCCCCCCTCGAGCACAAGTCGAGACAGAGCGGGAGAGAGAGGAAAACACATCGAGGCCGCTTCTTGGTAATTCTCCCAGACTCCGACTTCGACTTCGACTCCGACTCCGTCTCCCCGAGACACGAGCAACAAACTAACGAGATTCAATCAGCGAGCACTTTACCAGCAATTTCTATGTCATTAAAATTAAGTATATTTACTTACTTGGAATCGAAGTTGTCTCCATGTCGCTTTACTGCTACTTCTTCATCATCATCACCATCATCATCATCATCATCATCATCTACTACTACTTCTCGTTTACTTGTTCATTTAGCTGAACATTGTCTCTTTAATTTTTATTTGGCTTTTGTAGTTCAACAATTATTATCCACACAAAAAATCTCAATGCATTTTATGGTGATTACAGTCTATTTGAAAAGTATGTCTAACTCTCTCTCTCTCTCTTACTCTCTCTCTCTCTCACACTCTGCATCTGTTGCAGTCACAGTGAAACTGCACAAAATGGAATAGAAAATAGAAATTCAATTGGAAATGAAAACAGAAGCTTATCTCTTATCAAATTGACCTCAAAAGTAACTTTGCCCCAGACATGTCCATCAAATTCTCTCCCTGCCACCATCTCCATCTCAACATTTCAGTTAATGACATTTTACTTGATTTGAAACAAATCGAAATATTTTCCACAGTCGTAAAAAATGCCTAACTAGTTGAGAAAGACTCTGCAGTTTCCTGTCACAGTTTCAAATTGAACAGAATTTCAATTTGGAAACTATTGTCCACTTACAAATCATGGACTGCCATGATTTTATCAAAAATCATCCGCTACTTTTTGGACCGAATTTTCTTGACAATATCAAGAAAATTCTAAACATCTTCGATTCCAATTTTTTGGACTTGTATCGATTCTAGAAAGTGACCCAAAATGGCAAATTTCGAATAATGGACATAACTTATCCTCATAACTTGGAAATGACATAACTCGGCCAAAAATTGTCCGATTTTGATGAAATTTGATGTTTTGGAAATGGTATTCATATCAGTTTTAATCTGCATCAAAATTTTTGAAAAATTCGCCATTTTTAAATTTTCGACTTTTTTGACCCATTTTGCATACTTACCCCTTGACAAATCATCAAAAATCGAAAAGTTGTTTTTTCCCAATTTTTTGACTTGAATCGATTCTAGGACTCATAACTAGCATTTCGCTTTTTATTTGAGGTGTTTTTGATGAGTATTTTTAGAGATATGACCAAAAAATGTGTTAAAATCTGTCCCAAAATGGCAAATTTCGCATAAAGGACCTTCTCATGACTTTGAATTGCCATAACTCGGCCAAAAATCATCCAATTTTGATGAAATTTTGTGTTTTGGAAATGGTTTTTATATCAGATTAATTCTGCATCAAAATTTTTGCAAAATTCACCATTTTTAATTTTTCGACTTTTTTTGACCCATTTTGCATACTTACCCCTTGACAAAAATCATCAAAAATCGAAAAGTTGTTTTATCCCAATTTTTTGACTTGAATCGATTCTAGGACTCAAAACTAGCATTTTGCTTTTTATTTGAGGTGTTTCTGATGAGTATTTTCAGAGATATGCCTAAAAATGTGTTAAAAAGTGTCCCAAAATGGCAAATTTCGCATAACTTTGAATTGCCATAACTCTGCCAAAAATCATCCGATTTTGATGAAATTTTGTGTTTTGGAAATGGTATTCATTTCAGTTTTAATCTGCATCAAAATTTTTGTAAAATAAAAATTTTTATAAAATTTACCATTTAAATTTTTTTCTGACCCATTTTGGTTACTAACCCCTTGACTATATATTAATCAAAAGACGAAAATATTTTAATCGCAATTTTACAACTCATTTTGATTCTAGGACTGAAATCTATGATAATGCTTTTTATTTGTTCTTAAAGAGAGATAGGAAGATGGAGTTGTAAAAGGGCAGTTGAAGTATGTTTTGTTGTTCTCACCTGTTGCTGTCGCTGCTGTTGGCGGCGTCGATTAAACAATTGATTAAGTTTTAATAAATTTGTAAAATCAATATTAAATATTAAGTGCAGTAATTACTTAAATGGCTATTTGCTTGCCAGCCAAAATAAATATTTTGACAACAGCCTCACAACACCAGATACCAGCTACCAGCTACAGTGGCGTCCAGCCACGTACAGTGGCGTCCACACTCCAACACACTCTACGTTCTGTGCTGCCAAATGGCCGTGGGCTTCTGTGTGTATGTTTGTTTGTATGTGTGTGTATGCGCATAACATACACACACACATACACACACACGCACACACACATGGATGCAGTTGACGTGGCAGAGAGGCAGAGAGGAAGAGGAAGATTTTCGCACGCGTAGCATAAATTTACCTGCCTGCATTATATAAATATTTACGTAATATACGTAAAATGCGTAACGCCTGTTGTCAACAACATAATCAACAACAACAGCAACAACAACAGCAACATAAATTTAGCCAATGGGGAAGAGAATGGCAACAAACACACACACATACACACAGTCATATACACACCAATCGAACGTTGAATCGTTGCACAGTGGGCTGGGGAATGCAACTACCTTGGTCCCCATGTTGCTTCTTCATTCGTTTTGAACGACGGCAGCATCAGTGGCTGTTGTCTCTCTCTCTCTCTGCAACAAGAGGTGTTGTTGTTGTTGCTGGTATTGGTGTTGGTGGAGCGACACTCGCCACACAAAACGATTTGCATATTATTTTTGCCACCACTCCGTCCTCCGCTCTATAGACTTGTTCTTGTTGTCGTCATTAATTAAATTACATTGCGCAAATTGCAGGCAAGCACAGTGAGACCAAGACCTCCATACTCCATACTCCCAATACCTCCCAAGCGTTATAGGGTGTTTTTACAGCATCGACATCAAAAATGGCCCAGAGCACTTTCCCTGGCAAATCTCATTGACTTGACAAAACGCAGACTCATCTATTAAAAGTTAAGTAGCGAGTAAATAATTTCTCATTGATAAATGACATAATATGTATTATATTTATGTTATGTATAAGACTGTGGAAATAATTGAAATAATTAAACGAATTTTAGAATTAGCTAGAGTTTTAATTCTAGAATTTCTCTTCAATCAATTCAGAACAAGTCAAAACTATCAATCTACTTGTATTAAGAGATGTATCCGATAAGTATTTCTCGGTATTAGATCAACAATGGACTAGATAGTGACCAAAATAATCTAATTTCCAAAATTCGCCATTTTTGTATCTTTAAATTGCCCAGACTTTCTCAAAAATCAACCTATTTTGATGAAATTTGGGTTTTTGGGAATTGTTTTGCAATAAGTTGAATTCTGCATTGAAATTTGATAAACTTTGGCCTTTTAAAATATGTCGACTTTTTTGACCAATTTTCCATACTAAGCCCTTGACAAAATAATCAAAAATCTAAAAATTTTCGGCATCAGTTTTTTGACTGTGATTGATTCTGGGACACAAAACTAGCATAAAAATTTTTATTTGAGGTGGTTCTGATGACTATTTTTCGAGATATGGCCACAAATGTGCTTAAAAATGTACTAAAAGCGCCCTTTTCATAAAATCTTTTCCTTTTCAACTTTGAACTGCCATAACTTAGTGAAAAATCATACGATTTCGATGAAATTTGCATTTTTGGAAATGGTTTTTATATTTTTATATTTATATATTTTAATTCACTAATTTTAATATTTTAAAAATTTTTGACCAGTTTTCCTTATTAACGCCTTGACAATATCAACAAAAATCGAAAATTTTTTGTGACTCAGATCGATTCTAGGACTCAAAACTAGCATTTGAGGTCTTTCTGATGAGTATTTGCCGAGATATGCTGGAAAGTGACCAGAACTATGAATTATTTTTTGGCCTTTTCATTAGTATTATTTGCTTGCTGTCTGTGTAGGATCTTAGATCGAATAACATCTAATCCCTTTTTGGGGGGTTCCTGGAAACTAGTTCAAGGCAACGCCGCCAGTTGCAATCGCATGAGCATGCTCAATTCTCAATTCTCAATCCTCGATTCTCGATTCTCATTTCTCTATTCTAATTAGCAGTGTCATAAAACATCAAATCACATACCGGCTTCTTTCTACCTTTCTTCCTCTCTCGTTCTCACACTGCTTTGCTTGTGCCTTTTACTGTTTGTTTGCCGACTGATGTTTACCGTACCTCAGTCGGGGGTGCAGCTACCGTAGATAAAGTGGGTTAAAGCGCAGCTCGCAATGCAAACAGCGCTGCTGGCAGAAGGCGAAAGAAAACAGAAGAAGGAGAAGGAGAAGAAGTAACATGAATAAAGAGTGTGACATAATGTGAGAGCACACATTATCAGAAAAGGGTTGCGATGAGGGGGAAGTTGTAAAAGTATCTATAGTTGACAGAAATATTTCCTTTACATTTTCTTCTTGTTATTTGTCAATTCATTTAATTTGTTCTCTATTAAATTGCAGTCGTATCTGATTAATTACTTCATTGATTTTTCTATTTTTAATATTATTAAAACATAAAAAGAAAATTAGAGAACTTGAAATAGATCAACGAAATATACATATGTATATGTTTCTAATAAATTATTTAGCATATATTTTAATAATTATTTCTCTTTTAAATAAACATTTAATACCTAAATTAAATTCCTTTATAAATTAAATATTTTGTTAAATTTCTTCACCATCAGCAATATTTTTTTGTTTAAGTTTTTAAAAAGATTTTCTTTATAATAACTCATTTTGTATAAATTTTTCTTTGAATAGTTTCTTCAAATTTATATTTTATTTTAATAAAAGAACTGAAATACATTTATCACTATGATTATGATTCTTAATTATGATATTATTCTTCTTGGACTGCGCATAATATGAATCTTTGAAAATTTTCTTCATAGTAACTCACTTTGTATAAATTTTTCTTTAAATAATTTCATCAAATTTATATTTTCTTTTAATAAAAGAACTGAAATACATTTATCACTATGATTATGATTCTTAATTATGATATTATATCTCTTGGACTGCGTATAATATGAATCTTTGAAAATGTTGTGTTTCGATTGTGATTGAAATGAACTGTGACCCCGTCGATTCATGTTGTTTTTCTAACGTCAATGGGCTGCTGTGCGTGGTATGACAGACGTCGATCAAAATGCGATGCTAATCATAGAAGACGACGAACATACATATATTTAACATTAACGAGCAGAAACAGAGACAGAGACAGAGATAGAGATAGAGACAGAGAAAGATATGTACAATATACATATGTATCTATATGTGTGTGAGTGAAGGATAGTGGGATAGTAAATATAACAGTTGTACGTGAAGAGCGACGACGACGACGACGGGGGCAGCTGGATAACTGTGAAAGGGTAAATTGGGCGACATGTTGTGAAAACATGCTACCGTATTTGAGTTAAGACAACATGCGACACAACAGACCAAAAAAAAAAAGAAAAAGAAAAGGAAAAGAACACGAAAAGAGGACACCGAAGAGAGAATCTCGCAAAGAAATCTATCAAGTCGTTGGAAAACTCTGAATTTTTCTCTGTTTTCTCAATTTGTTTGTTGTGTGTGAACTGCGTGTTTTTTTTTTTTTAAATTTAAGTTTCCTTTTGGGTTTAATATTTGTTAAGGGCCCAAGGTCGTATGTATGTGTATGTATGTTGTATGTCGGCAAATGTTGTTTAATCTATTGTAGTTTTAGAAGACACATAGGCCATGTCCGTGTCCGTGTCCGTGTCCATGGCCATATCCACATCCACATCCAAGTATACAACATTCATGGTACATATCGTTATCTGTGGCGCGCGGTGCAGTAGTCGTGATCCCGGCTCCCAAAAACAAAAAAAAGGATCGATTTTCAAGGAAAACATCACCAAGTGCAATTAACACTTTTAACGCTCTCTCTCCCTCTCTCTCTCTCTCTCTCGCGCTCGCTTCTCTCTGTCTCGCTCGCATAAAATAAACACAGTTTGATAATGATAATGTGAGTTGTGATCTGTCGGATTTGTCGGATCTGTCAGTTTCGTCATTGTTGTTGTTGTTGCTGCTGCTGTTGCTGCTGTTGATGTTGATGTTGATGGCGGTGTCGCGTCTTTTGGTTTCGTGGATTTTCCAAGTTGACGTGCGGCGCGGCACTTTAAGGATTTTATTTTCTTATTATTCTTGTTCCTCGTCAATATAAACATAGATAGAGAGTGACAGAAAGAGGGAAAGAGAGTTGTGTGTCCCACAAATGGAATTAGTCGTAGCTAAGTGCTAATTGGGTTCTCCAGCAAGACAACTACTCTATGATACCCTATGCAGAAGGGATGCTCTCATCTGGCAGACAGCGCAGGCAGGCATCTCTCTAGTAATAGACACCACGTCTCACCGACAAACAGCAGCGCATAAAATACTAGTTACAGCATATCAATAATATAGCATTTTAGATATACCCATATGCACATGTCATGTATGTTGAAAATTGTAGAGCACTAAAAAAATATATATAAACATATGAAATAGTTTTTAACTCACAAATCTCAAAAATTAAGTAACAACACTTGTATTCAATTGAAAATATTTTATTTTTAGTCCATGTATGTGCATATATTGAAAAATATCAAATTTATAAAGAAATAATAATAATAATAATACTAATAATAATAATAATAATAATAATGATAATGATAATGATAATGATAATGATAATGATAATGATAATGATAATGATAATGATAATGATAATGATCATGATCATGATAATGATAATGATAATGATAATGATAATGATAATGATAATGATAATGATAATGATAATGATAATGATAATGATAATAATAATAATAATAATAATAATAATAATAATAATAATAATAATAATAATAATAATAATAATAATAATAATAATAATAATAATAATAATAATAATAATAATAATAATAATAATAATAATAATAATAATAATAATAATAATAATAATAATAATAATAATAATAATAATAATAATAATAATAATAATAATAATTATAATAATAATATTATGTTTTATTCCTAGTCCAAATTATTAGAATCCATTTGAAAATAATATGGTTTATTTGAGAAATCAAGAATATTTCACATATTTTTACTCGCGGTGTCTTTTGATAAGATCAAAAACGGTTATTATAATATATTTATTTATTATCGTTATCATTATTATATTTTTTTCGTTTGTGAATATTTCACTATAATTTTGACCGCCACTGTACGGTATCCTCCATTCAGCGTTAACCCATAACCTCAGCTATGCCCAACAGTCTCTGTCTGCATCTCCTTCCCTGTAAATGAACCCATCAAAGTGCACTCTTTGACTCGGCTGCCACTTGCCACTTGCCACTTGCTACTTGACACAGCCTGCTGCTGTTGCTGTTGCTGCTGCCACAGCTACTGCTACTGCTATTGCTGCTGCTGTTGCATACCCTCCCCGTGCCGATAACCCTCAGCTGGCTTGCATCAAGTACCACAGTTTTGGGGCTCAAGTTCTCTAATGTTTTTTTTTTGTTTTCACTGGCTTTATCTCTGTGTTTAGGAGGGGGGTATATACAATATTTATTATTTACTTATTATAATGAAAGTCGATTAATTGGCAGTCATGTGAAAGTTATTTCGTTCTGAAACTGCAAAAATTGGAAATTTTTTCAGGTGATCTGTTTACTTATACAGCTTTGCATAGTTTCCAGAACATTGAATTCAGTTAAAAATATTTCGAAATGGGAAAAAAATATATGTGAATTAAATTTTCAACAAACATAAATAATTGTTTCCAAAATTCAAGATTCGGAACTTTATAGTTTCACATGCGAAATATCTTTTTACTTATTTTGCCACAAAATTAAATTAAAAATTAAAAATATGTTGATAATGAAACTACATTTACAAATTTGATACTTTTGGGAAAATCAAATATACGTGTTATCTAAAATACTACAAAATATTGAAATACTGAGCGTATCTATAAGTCGTTCATTGTGCTGTTAGTTATCGTGAGTTTTTCCAACGTATTTTTGCTGGTTTATTTTGTTTTTCTTTGTATTTTTTTTTCCAATTCAATTCGAAATTGAATGCCATGAATATTGAAGGCAAATCGACAACAACGACAACGAATGGTCAGTCGAGTCGAGTCGAGTTGAGTGCCACCGCCACCGCCACCGCCACCGCCACCAGCAACCGCCACGGCCACCGCCTTTGCCACCGCCTTGTTTGCAGCAATGTTGGCTTCTTTTTCTGCCGTTTTTAACAAACATAAAATCAATTACACAAGCTTCATTAAGCTTACAGGTATTGCTTATAAAGAGCGTGTGTGTGTGTTGGTAGGTTTATAGTCTTGTGTGTGAGCTTGGCTTTTGGGGTTAGGTTAGGTTGGTGGGTGGTGGGGGGCGGGGTCAGAGGTCGCGCCCGCAGCTGAATGGCAAATGCGAGCGGTAAACGGCCGCATGATGAATATGTGCCCCAGGACGTGCCACAGACTGAGAGTCCTGCGCCACAAAACCCAACCACAATCCACACACTCACACTACCTCTCTTTGTGTGTGTGTGTGTGTGTGTGTGTGTGTGTAACACATGTATTCATTCACTTGAATAAATACACAACATTGGCGCCCACAATAAACTTTAACTTCAACGTCAACATCAACTTCAACTTCAATTGTAGCTGCGTGCTTCAGGTTTTCCACATTTGACTCTTCGACTCTATCTCAGCTGATTGGCCAAGTCCCCAGGACATCCTGTCCGTGCTCTCCCATCGCTCCTTTCACGGCTTCTTTGGGACTGTTCTTTGGCTGGCATATGTCAACGGCAACCGTGTGCCGCCAAAAACAACCGTAAGCTAAATAATTGCGGTTGCTTCAACTAACACACACACACACACACATTCACACACGCACACACACACACAGATATCCACTTACAAATGTGTGATATAAATACCCTCTAACCTTGGTTAAGGCAGATGCCTTAATTTGGACTAAGTGATTGATGCCAATTGCAAACTTTGATGTGGATTAACTAGAGAAAGAGACAAAGGGAGAGAGAGAGAGAGAAAGCGAGAGAGCCAGAGAGTCAGGGAAAGAAACAGAGAGTCGAAGAGAGGGAGAGTCTTGAAGTGGATGGTGCATTTAGCGACTCATTAAAGTATTGCAGAGAATTGAGTGAGATTTCAAAATAAAGATAAAAAAAATAAAATCGATGAAATAAATTCACTAAATTGGATTAAAAATGAAAAATTAAGAACCTTCGTATATTCATGGTTTGAGGTGGAGATGCGGACCTCACAGATATCTACATATTAATTCAAATAAAAAAATTTAAAGATCCCTTTTCATACTTAAAAAAGTATTCCTTTGTGAAAAATATTCTCTCTTCTTTGATTACATATATAACTTATTTTGATTACACAAAAATTTTATTTCAAACAAAATTATTTGACCAAAATTTATTTAACTTAATTTGTGGATAGTTAATTGTGAATAAATATTTTTTTTTTTATAAAATTTGAGTTATTTTTTTTGCAAGCAATTGAATTTGTAAATTAATTTTGTTGGACAACATTGTTTAATTTGCTGTGAATAATATCTTTTGCCTTGTTTAAATTCAAATAAAATTTGAAAGTAAATTTACACTTGCTATGACATCCCTTAGATACATATAAATATATATTTTTTTTTAAATGTAATGTAATATTTATATTTACAGATTGAATAATAGATTTGTTGTCGTCGTCTTTCATGTCGTTTGGCTGTCCTCGAGAATGCGGCAAATGTAACCATTTGTAAATTATTTCTATCAATAGAGTTTGGCAGTTGTAGTATGCGCTGTGGTTAAAGGCATTTTCCGGATTTTCCGCAGACTTTCCCTTCCACCCCCCCCACACTCATCCCACTGCGCTGTCCACAAATATTTGACTGGGCGACCGAAGCAAGTAAACAATGTTTTTTCGTAGCCAGAAGTTATGTTTTTAGTTTTTGTGGCATGACCCCTTGCAGTTCAACAGGACAGAGAGAACGATATACAGTGAGTGAAATAGAGGGGGAGGGGTGGGGCAAAGTTGGCTGAGGGCGGGTTGACAGTAGAGAGCGGATGAGACTGGTGTAGGAAGTTGAATTGTCCGGGTGTTTACCCATTAACTTGCCTTTATTGACAACGACTTCAGTGATGAAATGTAAGCAACATCAAAGCCAGATACGCGCCACACAACCCCCATCCCCTACCCCAATCCATTCTTGAGGATGTATGTACGTCTGTATGTATCTGTGCTCCTGCACTCCTTGACTGTCCTTCCTTCGTTTGTTTGGCTTTGACTTGGCTTTGCTTGAATTTCGACTGTTTGCATTGCCAGTGCTGCTGCTATCTCTCTCTCTCTCTCTGTATCTCGATCTCTGTTCAGTACTCTCTCCCGTTTAACTAAATTCAAGGAGAAACATGCAGGGAAGTGGGGGGCATGTCAGCATTATCCCCTTTGACATGAGCGCATTATAAAAATCAATGAATTAACATTTACATGCAAAAGTATTTGACCACAAAAAAGAAACAAATGTACAATCGCAGTATAATAAGAGAAAGGGAAAGAGAGTGAGAGAGAGAGAGTGGGAGAGGAAGAGAGGAAGTGGGCGGAGTGGACTGGGCGTATCTATGGTGGCATCCCTTGCATACTACTACACTTGATTACTGCTGTCCACAACACCCCCACACACGAAACACACACACTCACACACTCACACACTCACACACATCTCCTCACAGTCAAAATAAAGAAAGAAAAATCCATTGAATATTTGATTTTTATGCCAAGTTTGTTTTAAATGCCATGTACCTAAAGCTTAGATGACATATTGTTTTTGTGTGTGTCAAAAAGTTTTGAAAAAGAAAATATGTATGTAATGTAATGTATGTAATATGTGCATATATTCATACATATATAGATTGTTACTTACTTTCCCACACATTGTTGTCCATATCTCGATAAATACTCATCAGAAGGACCTCAATTAAAAGAAGTATGCTAGTTTTTAAGTATCAGAATTGATATGACTTAAGAAATCGGTGTCGAAAATGTATCGATTTTGGATAATTTTGTGAAACAATTTGTAGAGATGCATTTGAACTAAATTTGAATACAGAATTGAACATTGATTACAACCATTATAAAAGAAATCCAAATTTCACAAAAGTCGGTTGATTTTTCTCCAAGATATGGCTTTCAAAATTAGCAAAAAAGATGATTCTTTGAAGTAATGGATAATTTTGCCATCTATATATAAATTTTTTTGTCGATATTATTCTATTCATACATTATAGATGTAATTTGGATGAAGTGATGAATATGAATTATGCAGCTAGTGCCAGGAATTGTAAGTTGGGCAGACCCAGCATTCTCTTTATATATACCTATCTAATTTTTTGTTGTACCTCTTGCGCTTCATCTCTATTTTTATATATCCTTTTTGAGTTAACGAAATGCATGGACATGAATGGTTGCCATTTGTGGCGCAGTTTGGGGGTTGTTTTGGGTCGACAAAGATCAGAAGCAGAAGCAGAAGCAGAGGTTGGGCCTATGCAAAATCATTTCTATTACAAATTTAATCATGCTAAACACAGTTTGGAAAGTCGCCCCCAACCAACAATTGATTCATTTCAGTGGCTTTCAATTGGCTTTTAACCGATTAGCATCACTGTTAGTGCCCATCCCCAAAGACATGACACCTCAACCCCCACAACCAGCAACCCACACTTATCAATAGTCAAGTGAATGGAGTGGAGTGGAGTTGGAAACCCTTTCGTGATTTCTCTCCACTTCATTAGCATAAAATGGCAATAGTTGACAACACTCGAAACAGAATGTCGAATGCCAATAATGCTCAAAATCGGCAAAAAGAAATGCAGACTCTTCATACATATGTGTACATATGTGCAGCGAAATGGAAGTCGTATCGAGATCTGAACCAAGACATACCCTATAAAGATAATCAAAAATTATTTGAAATTTTGTAAATTATTTCGTTATTTGTATATGTAACGATTATACCCTGTAATGTATGCCGTACGATTTGAATAAATATCTCATATACCGTAAAAAATCAATAGAAATTGGAAAATTTAATATTTTTTATTGAAGAATATCTTCTAAATTACTCTGTATCGTATTAGCAATAAGCAATTTTACTGAATGACAAATATGTTTCTAAATTATTTAGTTGTGTATTTGAAACGTGCATACCCCATACATACTGTATACACTGTAGAGGGGATTTGACTTTAGTGGGCCTTTTAGCCAATTGTTTAGATAGATAGACGAATGCGAATTGCTGAGTAAAGTTACTGTTTGTTGTATTGTATGACACTTGGCCAGGAAACCATGCATATAGCGAAAGGGAAATAGCATCCCCCCCCCCCACCAGCCACTCAATCTCCGTCACTCTCCATCTGCTGTCCTGGCGGTGGATCGAGTGGATCGCATGAATTGGCCAAGTGCGATTAGAGATCGACGCAAAAAGCGACAATGGAACGTGCTATGTTCGTTCAGTCGCTGATAAGAGAGCATCATCTGCGCCCTGGATAATCGTAATCGTTCAATGCTGTCTTGCGGCCCACAAAGCCAAACGGCAATAACAAGCTAGCGAAGTGATGTTGGTATGCCCAACAACATGATGCCAGGCACCCATTACCATATTAAGTCTATAAACAAAACATAATAATATTATAATACATTGAGTTTATTAATATTATTTATAATACATCTCGTTTAGGTTTATATAAAGTCATTTATTAAATAATTTGTTTTTATTTCTAAATAGAATTAATAATAATAATAATGTGATCAATCGATCAATATTTAGCTCTATATATGTATAAAATTATATATATTTGGAAGACATTATCTTCTGTGCCACTTATAATTAATTTTACCCTCTTATGCGAACGTAGTATCTGATATTTCATGCTAATTTTAGTGCTGGGCATGAAAAGAGCATAAACTCAAGACTCGAGCGCAGTACTTGAATTCGTAGGCTGACTTCAATTTGAGTTCTGAAACGGCATTGAAGGAGTTGTGGTGAAGAGTCTGTGGAGTTGCGAGAGAGAGAGAAGAAGAGATGAAGTGGGACTCGGCGACTCCGACTCCGACTCCAACTCCGACTGTGTTTCTTGGCTGTCAAAGACAAAGTGTCTGGCATAATGCTCATGGGCACTTTGAAAGCTGAAACTAGTGTGTGTTGTGACTGTGACTGTGTGTGTGTGTGTGTGTGTGTGTCCAGCTGCAACTCCAACAGTTGCAGATCTCCAGGAGAATAGAGCAGCGTTTCCTGCTTGTAAAATTGTTGTTGCGGTGGTGGTGGTGGTGGCGGTGGTGCTGGTGGCCCCCTTAATCTCGCTTTCGGCACGTATCGAGCAGTCAACGCGATATGTTTTGGCGGCTGTTGTTGTTGTTGTTGTTGTATTTTTGCCAGTAGTTTTACATACAATGCTACCGCCTGCTACCAATTGAGAGAGGGAGAGAGAGCGAGAGCGAGTCAGCTATATACATACATGTATATGTACTTATATCAATAGAAAGAGATGGCGCGCGGAGAGTTCTCTTTTTGAATCTCTTTTTTTTTGTGGGGGGGGGATGGTTGGGGATTGTATTGTAGGCAGAAAGATCGCATGCGATTGCGATCGACGCGGTAACAAAGCGATAATGCGAAAATCGTGTAATCCATTAGCGTAACTTTTTTTTTTTGCTCTTTCTCTCTCTCCCTCTCGCTCTCTCTCTCTCTCTCTCTCTCTCGTCACTTTCTGATGCTGCCTTTTGTTGGTTTTCCTTTTTTTGCAAATTTGTGACAATGACAATATTAAGATAACAGCAACTCTCGCACAATACAACAAAGCTCTCAGCGCTTACCACCTTTAATTTTTTTTTTCATTTTCTTTAATATCTTTTTAATACATATATTTTTTATTTTAAATTCGTTTATTGAATATACATATTTATTTTTACATTTAATTAATATTTTATTTAACTACTTTTTCCTTTTTTATTATTTTTTTTTTAATTTTTATAATTATTTTTTTTTTATTATCTATTGTTTGTTTTATATTATCCATTGATTCAATGTCTTTGTAAATTTATTTATACCCCGTTTTTAATTAATTTTTTTATAATATTTTTCAAATGGTTTTATTTATTGTTTTGCTGTTAAGCAATTGTTTAAATTCTCTGCTTCCAGCTTGGCCTGCCCTAAGTTAATTTGTCGCCGATACTCTCTCTCTCTCTTTCTGTCTCTCTCTCTCTCTCTCTCTCTCTCTCTTTTTCTCTTTTTCTTTCTCTCACTCTGTCTTTCTATCTCTTTCCTGCCGAAATTGTGAAATTTTTGTGTGGTCCTCGCTGAACGGAATTGTTATCAAAAAAAGGAGCTTTGGCTGCGCTTCTTCTTTTGAGATGTCAAACTGGAAATTGTAAGCATCTACATATACAATGTGAGTCTCTCAGTTCCTCTCACTGTCTCTCTGCATCTGTCGAGAGGCAGAGGCAGAGGCAGAGGAAGAGAAGGAAGGGCATGGCCTTTAATTGAAGATGCGTGCGTTGCGCGCATACTTAAATCGCGCTAACAACACTTTGATCTTAAAAGAAGTGACGTTTAGTGGTAGTTTTATGTTGATAATGATCTTTTGCATGGGACAGTGATGCCATTTATTATGCAGCGATTATCGTGAATCCCAGTCCCGGCGAGCATGCCCCCCACTTCCACTAAACATCAAGCTGCCAAAGGACAAGCCATAAGCTCCACATTATCAAACCATGACCATGACCACAAACAACAACAACAACAATGCCATTCACTTATTGTGACACTAGTTCCACTGCATAAATATTGAAATGAATAAACTACTTCATAAGCTATAGGTTTGTTCGAAGAAAAGTAGATCACACGGTGCCCAGATAAAGACATTTCTCTGAAGTTATTATGGTTGTAAAGTAAAAAAAAAAAAAAAACAAGAACAAAATGTACTTAGAATCACGTTGAAATACATGAAATTTACTGAACAGCCTATCACCTCAAAGTTGATTATGACTCTTTCAACCTTATAGTTGATTAGTGACTTTTGTTTACTTTTCAACTCATTTTTGGGGTATATCTCTGAAAATACTCATCAGAAACACCTCAAATAAAAAGCAATATGTTAGTTATGAGTTCTATAATCTATATGAGTTCTATATGAGTTCCATAATAAATTTCATGAAAATCGGATGATTTTTGACTGAAATATGACATTTCAAAGTTATAAGAAGGTCCATTATGAGGAAACTGCCATTTTGGGACACTTTTTAACACATTTTTTGGTCATATCTCTCAAAAAACTCATCAGAAACACCTCAAATAAAAAGCAAAATGCTAGTTTTGAGTCCTAGAATCGATTCAAGTCAAAAAATTGGGGTCAAACAACTTTTCGATTTTTGATGATTTTGTCAAGGGGTAAGTATGCAAAATGGGTCAAAAAAGTCGAAAAATTTAAAATGGTGAATTTTGCAAAAATTTTGATGCAGAATTAATCTGATATAAAAACCATTTCCAAAACACAAAATTTCATCAAAATTGGATGATTTTTGGCCGAGTTGTATCAATTCAAAGTTATGAGAAGGTCCATTATGCGAAATTTGCCATTTTGGGACATTTTTTAACACATTTTTGGGCATATCTGTGAAAATACTCGTCAGAAACACCTCAAATAAAAAGCAAAATGCTAGTTATAAGTCCTAGAATCAAACTGAGTCAAAAAATTGGGGCCAAATTTTTTTTCGATTTTTGATCATTTTGTCAAGGGGTAAGTATGCAAAATGGGTCAAAAAAGTCGAAAAATTAAAAATGGTGAATTTTGCAAAAATTTTAATGCAGATTTAAACTAACATAAAAACCATTTCCAAAACACAAAATTTCATCAAAATCGGATGATTTTTGGCCGAGTTGTATCAATTCAAAGTTATGAGAAGGTCCATTATGCGAAATTTGCCATTTTGGGACATTTTTTAACACATTTTTGGGCATATCTGTGAAAATACTCGTCAGAAACACCTCAAATAAAAAGCAAAATGCTAGTTATAAGTCCTAGAATCAAACTGAGTCAAAAAATTGGGGCCAAATTTTTTTTCGATTTTTGATCATTTTGTCAAGGGGTAAGTATGCAAAATGGGTCAAAAAAGTCGAAAAATTTAAAATGGTGAATTTTGCAAAAATTTTAATGCAGATTTAACCTAACTTAAGAACCATTTCAAAAACTTCAAATTTCATCAAAATCGGATGATTTTTGGCTGAGTTATGGCAAATCAAAGTCATGAGAAGGTCCATAATCGAAATTTGCCATTTTGGGACACTTTTTAACACATTTTTGGCAATATCTCTGAAAATACTCATCAGAAACACCTCAAATAAAAAGCAAAATGCTAGTTTTGAGTCCTAGAATCGATTCAAGTCAAAAAATTGGGATAAAACAACTTTTCGATTTTTGATGATTTTTGTCAAGGGGTTAGTATGAAAAATGGGTCAAAAAAGTCAAAAAATTAAAAATGGCGAATTTTGCAAAAATTTTAATGCAGATCTAAACTAACATAAAAACCATTTCCAAAACACAAAATTTCATCAAAATCGGATGATTTTTGGCCGAGTTATGGCAATTCAAAATTATGAGGAGGTTCGTTATGCGAAATTTGCCATTTTGGGACACTTTTTAACACATTTTTGGCAATATCTCTGAAAATACTCATCAGAAACACCTCAAATAAAAAGCAAAATGCTAGTTTTGAGTCCTAGAATCGATTCAAGTCAAAAAATTGGGATAAAACAACTTTTCGATTTTTGATGATTTTGTCAAGGGGTTAGTATGAAAAATGGGTCAAAAAAGTCGAATAATTAAAAATGGTGAATTTTGCAAAAATTTTAATGCAGATCTAAACTAACATAAAAACCATTTCCAAAACACAAAATTTCATCAAAATCGGATGATTTTTGGCCGAGTTATGGCAATTCAAAGTTATGAGAAGGTCCATTATGCGAAATTTGCAATTTTGGGACAGTTTTTAACACATTTTTTCGTCATATCTCTGAAAATACTCATCAGAAACACCTCAAATAAAAAGCAAAATGCTAGTTTTGAGTCCTAGAATCGATTCAAGTCAAAAAATTGGGATAAAACAACTTTTCGATTTTTGATGATTTTTGTCAAGGGGTTAGTATGCAAAATGGGTCAAAAAAGTCAAAAAATTAAAAATGGCGAATTTTGCAAAAATTTTAATGCAGATCTAAACTAACATAAAAACCATTTCCAAAACACAAAATTTCATCAAAATCGGATGATTTTTGGCCGAGTTATGGCAATTCAAAGTTATGAGGAGGTTCGTTATGCGAAATTTGCCATTTTGGGACACTTTTTAACACATATTTGGCAATATCTCTGAAAATACTCATCAGAAACACCTCAAATAAAAAGCAAAATGCTAGTTTTGAGTCCTAGAATCGATTCAAGTCAAAAAATTGGGATAAAACAACTTTTCGATTTTTGATGATTTTGTCAAGGGGTTATTATGCAAAATGGGTCAAAAAAGTCGGAATATTAAAAATGGTGAATTTTGCAAAAATTTTAATGCAGATCTAAACTAACATAAAAACCATTTCCAAAACACAAAATTTCATCAAAATCGGATGATTTTTGGCCGAGTTATGACAATTCCAAATCATTAGAAGGTCCATTATGCGAAATTTGCCACTTTTGGGACATTTTTTAACACATTTTTGGGCATATCTGTGAAAATACTCGTCAGAAACACCTCAAATAAAAAGCAAAATGCTAGTTTTGAGTCCTAGAATCGATTCAAGGCAAAAAATTGGGATAAAACAACTTTTCGATTTTTGATGATGTCGTCAAGGGGTAAGTATGCAAAATGGGTCAAAAAAGTCGAAAAATTAAAAATGGTGAATTTTGCAAAAATTTTGATGCAGATTTAAACTAACATAAAAACCATTTCCAAAACACAAAATTTCATCAAAATCGGATGATTTTTGGCCGAGTTGTATCAATTCAAACTTATGAAGAGGTCCATTATGCGAAATTTGCCATTTTGGGACACTTTTTAACACATTTTTGGCCATATCTCTGAAAATACTCATCAGAAACACCTCAAATAAAAAGCAAAATGCTAGTTTTGAGTCCTAGAATCGATTCAAGTCAAAAAATTGGGGTCAAAAAATTTTTCGAATTTCGATGATTTTGTCAAGGAAAATTTGGAAATTTGGTCAGAAAAGTCTGAAAATTAAAAATGACGAATTTTACAAAACTTTTGATTTTCAGAATTAATCTGATATAAAAACCTTTCCCAAAACACAAAATTTCAACAAAATCGGATGATTTTTGGCCGAGTTGTGGCAATTCAAAGTTATGAGAACCATAGAATCGATTTGAGTTAAAAAAAATGGGATTGAATAATTTTCTAGTTTTGACGATTTTATTGTGTTGAAAATTGCCAAAACGAGTCAAAAATTTGAAAAAGTCAAATTTAAGAAAATTTGAACTCAGACTTGAAACCATTAACAGAAACCCAGTTTCATCAAAATCGATTGAATTTTGGCCAAGTTATGGCAATTCCAATTCAATGTTAGTTTTAGTTATTCCGAATATTACGTGAATGTACACCATGAATTATCTATTTACTGTAGATGAAGACATTTTAGTTTTAATCTGATCGAAATGTTTTTCTTAAGTAAGACGATTAAAATGGCACCAGTTTTCTAGGGTTTTCACCTGCAGCTGTTTGGATTGAAATATCATAATTGTGGCGTAGATGGAGCAGAATGTTCGGGGCGTATGACTAATGGTAATCGATTCGATTTGTAGTTTCAATTTATTCATTTCAAAACATGCATGTCTGGCTTCCGGCAATATTTCAGATGCCAAGCGTCACCCCTCTCGCTCTACAAGTTGAAGATGCAGCATGTTGCATGCAACTAGGCTGTGGCATCAAGTGCCGAGGGTAATGAACTGATGTCTGATTGTCTTATGTGTCTGTCGTGTCAATACCATTTTGTCGGGGACCTGGGTTACCTACCTTGCAGACATCGTATTATGCCCTTCCTCCTCCTCCTCCTCCTCCACCGCCTGCCCCTGTTGCTGCTGCTGCTGTCATTGGGATGTTGTTATGATTTGTCACCTTTTAATTTTTAGGATGGCAGCAAATGTAAACTATTGTCGCCCGCGATGTAAACACATCGCCAGCAAAGAAAACAAATATCACTCACCCCTAGCTCTCCTTGCCCCTTGAGGCATGCCGTCTCCATGCGTCATGTCGACATCGTTGTGACTCCATGCAGTTCCGTTTCGATCTCTGTGTCTCAAACAAGAGCAGATGCACTGCGTCGAGTCGACTCTCAGGTCACCTGCTCACTTATAGATCTCCCCTACAATATGTTAGATCTACGATTTTCCAGCTTGCATGAATTAGGGTTATTTCTACGATATTCAATTCCGATTGCGATTGAACAGGCATACAACGTAGAAGAATAAGAGGCAGTAGCAGACGACAAAACCCACATCAAATAACAGTTTATAGCATTGCACCACCGCAGCACAGCAACATGCATCTCTGCTTGCCACTGCCACAGCCACAGCAAACATACATACATATAACCATACATACATACATACACACATACATAGATCTCCTTATGCCTCCGAAAGAGACTTCGTCTGTTGCTTCGATTGCCACACGAGTGATGATTGCGTGCCTGTAACGGGGAGCGACGGGAAGAGTAGGAAGAATGATATAGGACCGATATTAGTTATTTTTAAATGAACTGCCATTTTATTAATTATTATCTTTTTAGTTATTTTTTATTTATTATTTTTAAGAAATAGTTATTAATTTTTTTTTAATTATATTTCTTTCTTTTTTAATTATTAGTTAATAATTTGTTAGTTATTTGTAGAACTATTCGTCCTATCCAAATTCATTAACTATTATTTTTTTATTGTGCAAATATTAAGATTCATTTCATTCTATTAATACACTATAATTCCTTAATTTTTTAATAATAATTCTTATTTTTTATTTATTTTTTTTTTTTTTTTGATTTCATTGTGGGTTCTAGAATATTTTGTAAAAATTTTCAAATTAATTATATCCGAGTGACATAGAAAATAATTTTATTTTTGTTTTCGTCAAAGAGTAGTTAAATGAGCCTATCTTTTAAACAATAATGCTTTTAAACAATAATGCTTTTTAAACGATTGCCAAAGAATTTATTTATTTTATATTGAATAATGTCCACATTCTACAAATTAAGTTTTTTTCAGCTAGGAAGCTATTTCTTTACTAAAACTGCAACTCTCAATACACAAAAACTTAATCAATAAGTTGAAAACTTTAATACTACTCTAACATCTTTACAAACATTTTAAAACTATGAATAAATTTTGTATTATTTATATAGTAGTAGTATTATGTTATATACCCTAACAAAATTTAGCTCAAGATTACACTTAGAATTAAGTCTACTTTCCCATTTATCGTTAATTTCGTGTGATGACTCTAGTTACGATTCACGACTTTCGACTCACGACTCTCGCCTCTCGACTCACGACTCACGACTCACGACTATTGCCTGCCAGTGTCATCTCTAAATTGAAATGCAGTTACAAGAGTTGCGCATTGTCGACGTCTCTCTGCCACCTTCTCAATTCACTCGCTATTTGGTGTGCCCTGCCTCCCAATTGCTCATTTCGCCCTTCATCGATTACGCACACACACACACACAAACACATATACACACACACACACGAGCACATACATAGCAACACATATCGTATTTTTAGCTAGTGTTGATGTCTTCAATTAAAGAACCGCGGATGCTGCCAACAGCAATTAGAATGCGGTGTCTTTAGACTAGAGAGAAGGGGGAGGTGGCGGTGAAGTAATAGCAAGGGGTGGGGGTGGGAGATGGTGGGTTTTACAGTTAGTGCAAGGTGTCGCTGTTGTTGTATTTGTTGTCGCCACCTCAAAAAATTAGTTGTCAAATGGCTTTTCAGCAATTTGCCTGTGACAGAAGACGACGATGCTTTTACCCGACGACAACAAGAATCAAGAATATATATATGTATATGTATGTATATGTATATGGGAGAAAGTCAAAGTGAGAGTGTCGCCACACCATCATGAACAACAACAATAACAAAATTATTGCCTTAAGAAATCCATAAGTTATTCGACAACTGTTTAATCATATTTTCTATTTATATGTGTGATGTGCTTTTCTGTTCTGATTTTGGCTGAAAATTTGTCAATTTATCAGTTTTCGGATCTGCCCAACACAATCTTCAATAGCTAAATAACCATATATAAACTTTCTATTTGCAAATTTTAAATACTGTAAATATTTCATTGTGTTTCTGTGAAATATAGTTTAAATATTTTTCAAATTTATCTGAAACTAGCTTAAGTTGCCACAAAAGGGCATTAGTTATTTATTAGAAAAAAAAAAAAAATTAAAATTTTCAAATTTCCATAAAAATAATTTTGCCCACATTTTCGCTGCACCCTTGCCCCACTGTGCGCATATTGGCTGCTGTCATTGACAACGCTGGCGACAGCAGCACCAACAACAGCATCAGCATCAGCAGTGTAGTGGTGAAATTGGGTGGGTGTGGGGGGACTGATGGTTCTCCTGCTATTTTGTGTGCTATGTATGTATGTATGTACATGTGGTACCGCTATGTTCTCTGTCTCTCTCCTCCGCTGTTTGCTCCGCCAACACTTGCAACTCGTTCCCTCCCTACCGCTTGTCAATATAATCGATTTAATATGAATTTTTCCATTAGTCGCATTCTCCGTTTTTAGACGCGCGTCGTTTTCATAACAACACCAGTCTCCCCCTCCCCCTCCCCTCACTTCCCCTCTCTCTTATCTACTTTATGTTGGTTGCCCTGTCGCCCCCTCCTTTGGCTAGGCATCTTCCTGCTTGGGGGCCTAGTGCTGTGCTGTACTCGAAAAGTAGTATTCATGGGGACCGGGACCACCAATTGTGTGTGGAGTTTCGTTATTTGCTGCTTAAATAAATAAATACATACATACATACATATGTATTTATGTATATATACATACATACACTTATACATATGCACACTGCTTGCATGGTCAATAAGAAAGAAATGCGTGCGGTTCACACATTTCCAAACCGCAACCAACAAAAAATCAGAAAACAAAAAAAAAAAAAAAACAATTTAAGAAAACTATAGCATCGTTTAGTTGGAATAGTTCTCTCCCAAGAATTCAACGAGTTTATAGTCCGAGGGATATCGAAATTTCTACAGCTTTACTCTCTCACTCTTCCCCTGTCTCTGTCTCTCACTCTCTCTCTCTGTTTCGTTTCTCTCTGCTTTGGCGCATCTCCTATTGCACTTCCTTTTGACATGGTGGTCTCTGGCCTCGCGATAATATCGAATGCATTCGATGTTATTTTTCGATAGACCCCGCATATAGTATAGTATTTGGCCACAAGTGGGTCGACCATATGTCTCTCTATATATTCATATACATCTATAGATGTATATAGACTTATGTATATATACATATATGAAATGAGTTGGCCATTAATTCAGCGAATTAAGTATCACGGAGCGTGACTCCTGCAGCACATGGGAATCATATTATATTAACCCAATGTCGAACGCAATTTTCAGTCACGAACCATCATCCTTCCATTCTCATATATCGTCATATGACTAGTACAGTTAGCAGGCAACCCCCTCCCAATCCGTCTCCTTCTCTATGGGGCCTATTTATAGAGATCTCTCATAGGCGCGTGTTCTGTTGAAAATCATAATCCGATTACAATTGATATTTAAAACGTTTATTGTCATAATCGGGAAGATATGGAATAGTTGTCATATTCACGGCAAAAAAGTGTGAATTCTATAAACAATAATGTTTTTCCTTTTTTTTATTTATTATATATAATTTTTCATATTTATGTGATATTTACGAAAAAGTGTTTTCTACCATTCCATGGATGGTCTAAAGGGAATGTCAAACAAAAAGGTATCGTGAAATAACTAAGACTTTGTTCCCAAAACTAGATCGAAAATTCGTTAGTAAAATTTAAAGATAATATAAATAAAATCGATTTGAGCATCACAGCTATTGTAAAATTTCAAATTGATTATAAAGATTAAAAAAATGGGATATAAAAATGTTTGATTTATAAATTTTATAAAATTAAAATTGATTAACATATATTAACAGTTTTCCAGATGAAAATAACATAATATAAAATAAAAAAAAAGAAATAAAATAAAATAAAATATAATATAATATAATATAATATAATATAATATAATATAATATAATATAATATAATATAATATAATATAATATAATATAATATAATATAATATAATATAATATAATATAATATAATATAATATAATATAATATAATAAAGTAAAATAAAATAAAATATAATAAAATAAAATAAAATAAAATAAAATAAAATCAATGGAAAAATACAAAAAATAGTGGTATAAATAAACTAAGATATAAAAATAATAAACTTAAAAACAATTTAAATATTTTTTATCTATTATAAGAATAAGCGTCAATTCAACATATTACATTGAGTTGAAAAAGAGAATTTACTGTATTTTTCCAAAGGCTCAATTAATTTCTGCAATCACAATGAGCAATTCAGAGAAGGAAATTGACCAGCAGAAAGCGAGGAAAGACGTGGCTTGGGAAAGTGATCGGGTGCGGGGCAAGTGGCGGAATGAGGCAGCAACAATTTTAGTTGGTGATGTTGATGTTGATGTTGACACGTTGACGCGTTGTGCGAGTTTGGCGCGTGGATATTAAATATTTGAGTGGCGTTTCAACAAAGTGAAAATTTATTAAACTTCTAAATAGTGTTGACAAAGATGTACGAGAGTGTGACAGACATGACAAATAGTTTGGGCCAATCCCCACACCCCCCCCCATACATCCCTACACCCACCAAACCTACCCCACTGTTCCCTCCTGGCCACCCCTGATGTGTGTCGCTTTGACAGCAGCAATTTAAAGTGATGCCTCCAGGAATGTTGGGGAGTGTAAGGAAGGGCGAGGGATTGGCTTGTGTGTGTGTGTGGGGTGGGGGGGGGATGCTGTGAATGCTGGGGTTTATTTACTGGTGTGACAAAGTGGCGTGAGATTTTTGCTTGGTGTTTTTTTTTTATGTTTTTGTTGTTTTTGTGGCGCCTCATTTGACACAGTGTGTGCCATTATTTGTCAGCCTCAATTTGAGCATCATTAAAATGAGTTAATGCAATTTAAAACTCTCGCTCTCGACATCTGTACGCACACAAATATATACACACACACACACACATATATATATAGATATACATACATATAGACAACCCGTTGCTCTGTGGTCGAATGCTCTCCCTCTTCCCACTTCCTTAATCGTCCTCAGCTCGCATTGTTGTTGTCTGTTTGCCAATATGTAAAACGGGAGTGTAACGAGTATATCCTGTTACAGTTACCAATTGTCCTTTCTTTCTCTCTCTCTCTCTCTCACTATTTGTCTTTTTCTCACTCTCACTCTCTCATTGGCTTTTGTATACCCTGTACTCGTTGAAAAGCACAAAAATGGGCATTATGGACTTGTGTACTTATGTTACTGGTTGAAGAATTTGACCTTATAAAGTATATGTATGTATATGTATATGATATGATATCCTATGAATCAGTATTATTCGAAAAATCGATTGAATTACGTAAGTGCTTCTGTCTGAAGATCCTTTCAACTTATTATGTGGAATATTTTGAGTTATTCTAAAGATACGATATTTAGGTATTTGGCAAGGATATTTTTGTAAAAAAATGTGCATATTATCAAATTTTCTAAAAATTATCACAGGGTATCTCGTCGACAAGCTCACTCGACAATCACGTCCTCGGCTGCATTTTTTTTCTCTGCTGTTTTTTATGTGATGTGTTACATCTTTACAATCGCATTTACATTTTTTGTTGTTGTGTTGTATGAGGCCATGTTTTACAGCAGCAACTGTTGTAACTCCCTTCTCAGCTTGTTCTGCCGACAAATTCAGTCAATTCGTCTAAAAGTATATTCACAGCTGAAGTTGAAGTTGAAGTTGAGGGTGGCTTATCGACTCTATACTACTATGTATCGGGCTTGAAAAGGATATCGGGGGGGAGTGGAAGTATCTCAAGTCAAGTTTTTGGGCATCATTCTTCAAAACGTTTAAGAATCAATTTCATCAACAATGCTCGCTTGACAAGAGAACATCAGGCGACGCATCCCCTCCACCATCCACCACCGCTCACCCCCATTAAAAACACCCCCAGACCCTGTCGCAGGCTTGGCTTCCCCAGAGGGTTCTGCAAATGCCTCCCATACCTTTGAAGGGGGCGGCATGCAAATGTCTGAGGATTAATTTGTGAAACAATTTTTGCCCAGAAACCAAAGCATAGGCGACACTTTTAGTAGGAAGTTTTGAAAAATTGATTGAAATAGTGCATTCAAATGGATAATATATAATATAATATGGATAATATATAATATAATATAATATAATGTAATATAATATAATAATATATAAATATAATATAATTCAAAAATTAAGGAAAAAGTTCATCGCATATTTAATATTCTACACTAAATAAATTTATTTTAGTCTCATTTAACTTTCTTGAAATATCTTACATTTTCACAAAAAAAAAAAATAATAATAATAATTTGGAAATCCTAAAATGTGCTGTAAAGTTTAATTTTTTTATGCCCTAGAGTGGTAAAAATAAATTTGTTTTTATACAACTATTATGGGCTTGTAAATGAAATATTTTTGTCTTTTTTTTATAAGTTACATATTTTCGTTTATTTAAATGATTTATTGACTATATTAATATTTCTGATTTATTTATTAGAAAATAATAGATAATTTATAATATATTGTTATATGTTTATTTTTTAAGTTCTTGTTTTATTGAGCTTTATTATCCAGTTAATTTAAGTAGTTATTTGAATAACTTTTAATACGACTTTGAATATTGAAAATCCTTCTATTCCAAAAAAAAAAAATTTAAAAAAAAATATATATATACAGTGCTGTCTCTAAGTACTTGTCTAACGACATTTTCTGGCATTTCAATTTTCATGTCGCGTCTTTGATATATTGAAGACTGTCACATTGTCTGTATTTGTTTATGAATTTTCGATTAATCAACGTTTGAGTTTCTCTGAGTTTCATTTTCAGTAGAAGTTTCGCTCTGCGATGACAGCAGCTGACAGGATGAAAGATGTTGGTTGGCACCAGGTATTGGGTGTGGTGTGATGGGGAGGGGCAGGGTATGGGTGCATGTTTCGACAATTTCATTTATGGTAATTTGCATGTTGAACAAAGGTCGTGAAATAAATAGGGACAACAAATCAGGACAGGCCGCGTAAGCGTCATGTAAATTGTATCTTTTTTTTGTTTGCCGCCCTCTGGTAATTGAGCAGCAGTGGCAGAGGGCGGGGGGGAGTGACTGGGAAAATACTGGGGACACGCCTCAAACATGTCGTCGAGAACGTTAGCCCAACAACAAGCTGCCACTGCTGCCACTGTTGCTACTGCTGTGTGGCAAGTCCCATGTGAGCAGTGAAGTTTTTTAATCAAGCCGCCTGTCAAGTGTTTGCAAAACAAATACCGCGCTTATCCATCAATCAAAACACGCAATATGGCAGCAGCAGCAGCAGCAGCAACAGCACCAGTACCAACGTGACTTTCCAGCAACAACAGCGACAGCAACACTAAACAGTTGTGGCAGCAACCGTGTGGCAAGTAGCAACAGCAACAGCAGCAGCAGCAGCAAGTGGTTCTTGCCACTTGGCGGCCTGGTCGAGTGCTAAACCATATGGAACGAAGCGGAACAACACTAAAGCGACAGTGTCAAGCATTTGCATACCCTCTACTCGCCCCTCTCACCAATCGCACCCAAACACAGTGACAGCTGAAAAACAACGTACGCATAGGCCCAACTTTCCAAGCAAACTAACAAAATAAAATGACGTGCAGACATATTGTAGCTGGATTTAATTGCAGCTAATCAAGCTGTTAACCCTGCCTAATAATTAAGCGTATCAGAGATCTCTGGTTTATATTGACTGACCATACTATACAGTCCATACACGCTAAAGCGAAAACAAATAGTTCTGAAATGTGGAAATTTAAGACGAGGTGAAGATTACGGCAGATTCTAAAAATAATTATATATATGTTATGTAGAGATTATAGTTATTGTTTAAAAAAAAAAATTGATTAATTAAATAAGATTGATTTTTTGTTGTTCGTGTTGAAATTTCTGATCGATCGGTACTAAAATCTCTTATTCGAAAACTTTGACTCACACAAGATGTATTTTTGGCCCAGGATTTCCAGCTTGAGATACTATCGATTCGTAAAAATGGCATAACTTCCTTAAAAATCATCCAATTTTAAAAATTTATCCACCAAAATGTTGATGTTGAAATTTCTGATCGATCAGTACCAAAATCTCATATTCGAAAATTTTACCCCACAGAAGTTGGATTTTTGAGATCGGATTTGAATCTGGGATACCCTCAAATTCTAAAAATGGCATAACTTCCTCAAAAATTATCGTATTTTCAAAATTTATCCACCAAAATGATCGTGTTGAAATTTCTGATCGATCGGTACCAAAATCTCATATTCGAAAATTTTACCCCACAGAAGTTGGATTTTTGAGCTCGGATTTGAATCTGGGATACCCTCAAATCCTAAAAATGGCATAACTTCCTCAAAAATCATCGTATTTTCAAAATTTATCCAACAACATGTTCGTGTTGAAATTTCTGATCGATCGGTACCAAAATCTCATATTCGAAAATTTGACCCCACAGAAGTTTGATTTTTGACCTCGGATTTGAATCTTGTGATACCCTCAAATCCTAAAAATGGCATAACTTTCTCAAAAATCATCCAATTTTCAAAATTTATCCACCAAAATGTTCGTGTTGAAATTTCTGATCGATCGGTACCAAAATATCATATTCGAAAATTTGACCCCACAGAAGGTGGATTTTTGAGCTCGGATCTAAATCTTGGATACCCTCAAATCCTAAAAATGGCATAACTTTCTCAAAAATAATCGGATTTTCAAAATTTATCCACCAAAATGATCGTGTTGAAATTTCTGATCGATCGGTACCAAAATCTCATATTCGAAAATTTGACCCCACAGAAGCTGGATTTTTGAGCTCGGATCTGAATCTTGGATACCCTCAAATCCTAAAAATGGCATAACTTCCTCAAAAATCATCGGATTTTCAAAATTTATCCACCAAAATGTTCCTGTTGAAATTTCTGATCGATCGGTACCAAAATCTCATATTCGAAAATATGACCCCACAGAAGTTGGATTTTTGACCTCGGATTAGAATCTTGTGATACCCTCAAGTCCTAAAAATGGCATAACTTCCTCAAAAATCATCCAATTTTCAAAATTTATCCACCAAAATGTTCGTGTTGAAATTTCTGATCGATCGGTACCAAAATCTCATATTCGAAAATTTGACCCCACAGAAGTTGGATTTTTGAGCTTGGATTTGAATCTTGTGATACCCTCAAATCCTAAATATGGCATAACTTCCTTAAAAATCATCGTATTTTCAAAATTTATCCACCAAAATGATCGTGTTGAAATTTCTGATCGATCGGTACCAAAATCTCATATTCGAAAATTTGACCCCACAGAAGTTGGATTTTTGACCTCGGATTTGAATCTGGGATACCCTCAAATCCTAAAAATGGCATAACTTCCTCAAAAATCATCGTTTTTTCAAAATTTATCCACCAAAATGTTCGTGTTGAAATTTCTGATCGATCGGTACCAAAATCTCATATTCGAAAATTTTACCCCACAGAAGTTTGATTTTTGACCTCGGATTAGCATCTTGTGGTACCCTCAAATCCTAAAAATGGCATAACTTCCTCAAAAATTATCCAATTTTCAAAATTTATCCACCAAAATGTTCGTGTTGAAATTTCTAATCGATCGGTACCAAATTCTCATATTCGAAAATTTGACCCCACAGAAGCTGGATTTTTGAGCTCGGATTTGAATCTGGGATACCCTCAAATCCTAAAAATGGCATAACTTCCTCAAAAATCATCCAATTTTCAAAATTTATCCACCAAAATGTTCGTGTTGAAATTTCTGATCGATCGGTACCAAAATCTCATATTCGAAAATTTGACCCCACAGAAGGTGGATTTTTGAGCTCGGATTAGAATCTTGTGGTACCCTCAAATCCTAAAAATGGCATAACTTCCTCAAAAATCATCGGATTTTCAAAATTTATCCACCAAAATGTTCGTGTTGAAATTTCTGATCGATCGGTACCAAAATCTCATATTCGAAAATTTGACCCCACAGAAGTTGGATTTTTGAGCTCGGATTTGAATCTGGAATACCCTCAAATCCTAAAAATGGCATAACTTCCTCAAAAATCATCCAATTTTCAAAATTTATCCACCAAATTGTTCTTGTTGAAATTTCTGATCGAACGGTACCAAAATCTCATATTCGAAAATTTTACCCCACAGAAGTTGGATTTTTGAGCTCGGATTTGAATCTGGGATACCCTCAAATCCTAAAAATGGCATAACTTCCTCAAAAATCATCCAATTTTCAAAATTGACCCATCAAAATCAACGTGCTGAAATTTCTGATCGATCGGTACCAAAATCTAATATTCGAAAATTTTAACTCACACAAGTTGTATTTTCACCCAGTATTTCCAGCTTGTGACACTCTCAAATCTTCAAAATGCCATAACTCCGTCAAAAATCATCGGATTTTCAAAATCTTTCAACCAAAATCAATGTATTGAAATTTTTGATCGAATTATGTCAATATTATATTCGAAAATGCGTCTGATGTTGTTTTTCAACCTATATAGTTTCCCAAAAAGATAGATGATATCAATAGCTGCATTTATTTGTCTAAAAATAAAATTTTTTACACTCTTATGAGGAACTAAAGGAATAAAGATAACAATAAATAAAGTACGAAGAAATAAAAATTCGTTGTATAATTTGTTAGCTGATTTTGATGATGACTCTCTGGGGATATATTTGGCGGCAGTCGTAGGTGGGAATCAATTCCCTCCCCTGCCCCACCCACACTCCTCTCACGCTCCTTGCCACTTTGCTGACCACCTTTGATATGGTTCGCTGTACGCAATTATGGTAACTGCATAATGGTCTATTTATCATCAACGGCTGGCTAATCAATAAGCCAAAGGATGAGAATCGTGAAGTTTGGGGAGGGGTTGAGGAGGGTGCTCAAAAAGGGGTCAGTTGGTCCACCTTCTACCACACATACATTCAAACACGCAAAAAGATGTCCTCTGGCGCAATATTTTTATTTTTGTGACTGTATTTATTTAGCCTGAATAAAGATGTCATAAAAAACAAATTTCACTTTTATGTTTTGGCACGAGAAAAGAGATTCATGGCCCATTCGAATTGGCCCTTGACACACACACACCCACACACCCACACACCAGCCCAGTAGAAGGGATTGCCGAGAGGGGGGAGGGTAATATGTGCAACCAGTTACTCAGTACCAATTTGAAAGGGAAGTTTAGCCACGGTATGAAACATTAGCATTAGTGGCTGCCAACGGGGCCAAATTCTTAACTCCCAAACCAACATAAAAAATGTAGAAGATTCCTCTTCATAGATTTTGAGTCCAGTTTGCTCTACTCGTATATACCAAGTATATATCTCTATGTTATAGTAAATTATAGATTAATAGAAAAAAAATAAATTTTAATTAGTAAATATTAATAATAAACAATAACTGCTTTGATTTAGTCAAAATTTTTGTTATAAATTATATATTTATTGTTTTAATAAATTTCACATATTTTTTATAAAAATGTATGCCCAGTTTTTAAAGTTGTTATTCAATTAATAATCATATAAAATATAAAATTTAAATTAAATTAAAATTTGACTTATAAAATATATCTTTAATAATAGTACTATTAATTTATATTTAATGTATATATTAAATGGGAAAATTTTAAGAACTTCAATTTGAGAGATATTTATCTGAAGTTCTTCAAGTTAGAAGACGAACAATGAGTTCTTGGATAAACTAAAGTTACCTTCTGAGCTGTTTTACACACGTGGTATAATATGTACAGATATAGAGATAGACAGAGAGAGGGAGAGAGGCAGAGAGAGAGAAAGATGTTGAGAATGAGAGAGATCTGTGGCATTCCCTGACTCAAAGGGTTATCGTCTGCCTACATTGCTGGGCTCTTTGGGGAGTATGTTAGCTAGAGGATACTGTGTGTGGCAACACAAGAGGGTGTTGTCACCCTTGTACTTGATACTTCACACACACACACACACACACACACACAGCCAAAGGCGAAGAAGCTGCAACGTGGAAGAGAGGGTGAGGATGAAAGGGTGAGAGAACGAGGACGAGGATGAGGACGAGGCAGCTACCGCTGCTGGTCAATATTTTATTGGATGAGTTGAGTAGCTGGGGGAGGGAAAGGGTTTAAATGATTTGTCGCCTTTTACGCGAGCGATTACCACATTATAGGATCAAGGATAAAACGTTTTGCTTCTTATTGAAAAACACTTTCGTTTATTGCTGCCTTCCCTGCTCGGGGAGCTGAACATAAAAAAAAAAACAAAAAAAAATAATACTGAGCATAACAAGTATTCCCACTTGTGCCACCATCCAGGAGTATTTGGGAGAGGCGGTTGATGGGGAGCAGGAGGCAGGAGGCAGGAAGGAGTGGCACTTGGCATTAGGTATTCTGGCATGGCCCGTGGCAGAGGCATTGCGACACATTCAAAGCGTTTCCCATCGGGTTCATAAATAATGCCCAAGCAGTTCTTACATAAACAATCATACACATACATACACCTATACACACCCACACACACACACACACACACACACACCCACACACACAGCTACTGTAGATGGAATTCAATTTGAGCGACGCTCTTTAGGTCCTTTGAGTTTGCTAATGAGTTTCTACGCAATTTCGTTAGCCCAAATTATTAAAGGCCAACAAATTGTTATGCAGCCCCCTAAGACACGGGTGGTGGGGTGGGGGCTTATGCAAACACCCCCACCCCCCGCTCTCATCCCAAAACACCTTGAATCGCCCTCAACTCGTTACCTTAATTCGACTTGCCCTTTATGACAATTAAATACTAAATACTGACACACCGAAAAATACTGCAGTTAAATACTAAAAGGAAAAATATAAATATTAAATTGAGTAATTTTTATAATACCAAGAATATACTAGATTTCGTATACTAAATATTATTTAGTAAATATTTTACTATTTCCATAAAATCTCAAATATTTAATATGATTAAAAATAATTAATTAAATGCTAAAAATGAAATTCAAATATATCAATTAAAATCAATTGAATAATTTCTATCAATAATTTGAGAAGAAAATAAAATTAACTGAAATTTAAAATATTAAAAACGAATTTCAGAAAATTAGTATATCAGATTATATTCTATTATATTCTTCTATACAGATGCATAAAAATACTAAATATACAAAATAGTTAAATTAAATTCACAATTATCACGAATAAACTGATTTGGTATACAAAATATTATTTACTAAATATTTTCGTATCACTATTAAAATATATATATTTAATATGATGAAAAATAATTTATTAAATGCTAAAAATTAAATTATTCATATATACCAATTAAAATCATTTAAATAATTTCTATCAATAATTTTTCTTTCCTTGAGAAGAAAATATCTTGTAAATAACTTAAAATAATTTCGATACATAAAAATTAGGGAAACGATATTTAAAATATTAAAAACGAATTTCTGAAAATTCATATACATTTTTAAATAAAATAAACAATTCCAATTAAGCAATAATTTGAAGCTACTTTAAAAACCTTTCATACTGCATACCCAATATCATAAGATTAGATACTAGAAACTTACATAGTTTTTTGTTTTTTTTCTTTAAAAAAAAGCTCTTCGTGAGGAGCGACGACGAGTGGTGCCACTTGTGGCACTCGTATCTGATTTGTCATTTGGCAAAACATGAAAAGTCGAACGCAGCTCAGCTCATATTACAGCACTCAGGCGACAACAAATGGGGACCCACCGCGACCAACTGGAAGTGGAGCTGTTGCATGCAACAACAGATTAGATCAGTCAGTTAGTCCGACAGACAGAGAGAGAGAGAGGGAGACGCAAAACAGTTAACGAAGGCGGGCGGAATATGTCGCAGTATTAAGACTCTCTATCTCCCTCTCACTAACACTGCTTCTGTCTTTGTCTCTGTTAGAGTATTGCATATTCGTGTTGATTCGCATTTGTGCTGTCATTTATGTAGATCTTGCCCCGCAGCACGATTTCATGAAATGCGGTTGCAAGACATGTTTGGCATTCAAACCGAGGCGAGTGCCCCTCAAATTGTATAATGAGATTTACCCTTCACTTTCCTTTGCCCAGAGAAACAGATAAAGAGAGAAAGAGAGAGAGAAAGAGAGAGAGAGAGAGAGAAAGAGAGAGAAAGAGAGAGAAAGAGAGAGACAGTGAGAAAGGGGGAAACTTCTCAGACCAGAGTTGAAAGTGCAGCGGCAAGTCGTCGAGTCTTGGCTCATCTGCTGCTGCTGCTGCTGCTGCTGCTTGCACCTCAATCATGTGGCAACAACGGCTACTTTTTGGTTTTCGTCTCGTTTACCTACCCTGGTCACAGCTACTGGGCTTTATTTTTGTTAACTGTTTACTGCGTTTACTGCGGTTTCTTGTCCGTCGTGCTTCAGCTCGGATTACAGAGCGTTGCCAAAGTGCTTGTAGATGGCGACAAAAGGAGACAATATCCACCGAATATCTCTTCGTTCATCTGGTTCATGAATGGACCCGAAAAAATATATGTTTTGATGAAATCGCGCATCAAATTACAAATCATGAATTGAATGAAAAAGAAACACCAAAATAAAACTAAAAAATATTGATAATAATAATAATGATAATGATAATGATGATAATAATAATAATAAATAATAATAATAATAATGAAAACTCAAAACCTAAAACAGAAGGGTTCAAATAATGTAGGATTAAATCTGAAACGATCTAAAAAAATATATTAAAAAAAAAGAGTGAAATATAAATAATAATAATAATAATAATGAAAATCTATCAGATGCTATCGGATATAAAAAAGTAAAGTCCAAATAAAACATAATACGAAATGAAAAAAAATAAAAATATTATAAATACATACATATAACAGAATAAATTAAATTCTAAGTTATGAAATGTAATTATGCAAAAAAATTTCAGTACAATTCGAAACTATATATAAGTAAATTAAGAAACAATAAGGAAAATCTTTGAATGAATAAAAAATATTAAAATTATATTGTGAAAATTATAAGTAATTAATAAAAAATTAATAAATGTAAATAATTCACAATACTAAATAAATTATAATTGATGGGAATATTTAAGAAATATTAGAGATATTCCTCAAAAATCATTAAAACACTATATATAGACCATCTTCTTCTTCTTCGCAATAACTTGGTAAAGTTCCGTTACGCTTAACTTGCAAAAAGGACTAGGGAAAGGAATGGAGGTATTAGCAAGGAGTAAAGGATACATTAAACGGGGTTTACGCGTATTTTTGATGGCAGCAAACAGAAACGGAACTTGGAAATAATAGTATTGTTGACGACGGATCAACCACTCGATTGATGGCTTGTCGGCATTTACAGTTACCAAATGTATCTATAACACACACACTCTCTGTATTTCTCTCGCTCTACATACATATGTACATGTGTATGTGGATGTGTATGTGTATGTATGTGGGGACAGCTGGTTGCAACAAATTGCTGATATGTCCAGAAGCGATGCCGCAAATTAGTGTGTTTAATACGTGTTGTCTGCGGCGTTAACAAATGGAACTCATTTCGTTTACATTGCGATGATGATCACCGGAAAACAAATGGCCACCGACTGCCGACACACCGTCAACAACGGCCGATGCTTTAACGGTCTGCCCAAAAAGGACTCTAACTGGACAACAACAACACCACCAACAACAGTGACAATGACAACAACAAAGAGGCAATTGTCCGAAAACTGGACAATGTGAATGGGGAAGGGAAGGAGAAATGGGGGCTGACTGAAGATGCGACCAGAGATGGTAGCGTGACTGCGAAAGATTATCAATGTGGATATATTTATAAAGAAAACTTATATATTTTAAATAATATACAAGTGGATTAGTAGATAGAAACCCTATAAATAAATAAAAATAATAATATTAAATTAAATAAAAAATAAATTATATTAAATTATAAAATATAATAAGTAACATAAAAGTGGATTAGTAGAAAGAAACCCTATAAATAAATAAATATAATAGTGAACTAAAATTAAATAAAAAATAAATTAAATAAAATTATAAAATATAATAATAATTTATAATTAAATTATAAAATATAACATAACAGTGGATTAGTGGAAAGAAACCATAAAAATAAATATAATAATGAAATGCAATTAAATAAAAAATAAACTATATAAAATATAATAAGTAACATAAAAGTGGATTAGTAGATAGAAACCATATGTATAAATATAATAATGAAATTAAATTAAAAAAAAAATAAATTATATAAAATAATAAAATATAATAAGTAACATAAAAGTAAAGTAAATAAATATGATAATAATATTAAATTAAATAAAAAATAAATTATATTAAATAATAAAATGTAATAAGTAACATAAAAGTAAATTAAATAAAAAAATAAATTATATAAAATATTAAAATGTAATAAATAACATTAAAGAGACGATGACGAATAGTAAGGACACTACTGTCAAGTGTTGTTGTTGTTGTTGTCAATGGAGAGGAACTGAAGTGGATCGGAGTGAAGTCGTAAGAAGCTGAAAAGGAGACAAATGAGCGGCACGTAAGTTATTTGTGCCCCATGCCCCACAGAGCTGCTCGGACAGGACATCAGATGTTATGGCCATAAACAAAAGTGTTTTAATAACAAGGTTAATGACAAGTGGAATGCGCACGGACAATGCGAAGACAGGACAACCGTGGAGGACGAACTGACAGCAGGTCCTTGCCACGTTGTTGACTACGTGTATGTGGCCTGTAGCATGTGGCATGTGGCATGTGCTGGACCGGTCAGTCACTGCCACAGTCACGAAGTAAACAAATAACGTGGTCTATACAACGTGTCATTTGAGGGGCGACAAATCTACGTCTACGGTGTCTGCGAACATGTCCTGTTTGTTTTTGCGGCTTTGTGGGGGACGGGGGGGGGGAGCATATTCATGCCAAGTAAATGGTGGTCAGGGGGTCAGAGGAATGTCTAATAGTTATGGACTTGTATCAAAATTTAATTATGTCAAATATTTCAGTTGTCAATGCAGCTGGGCGTCCTCAATTTGAAAACTTGCCAACTAGAGACGCAGCTGCGGTTACTCTGGAAAATGAGAGACATATAGAAATGGAGAGGGATGTGGTGGCGGGGGAGGGGTAACAAAACTGGTCGCTGGTCAAGAGCGGCCAAGACGTTGTTGGCCACTTCATAGATTATTAAAGCGAAATGTTATACAAAAGCATATAATTCTTATACTTTTATTACGATTATATTGCCGGCAAGTGTCTTGGACTCGTGCTCAACACGTCACGTGAGGGGGAAGTCAGTTGAATGTGGCAGCGACGGGGGTGGATGAAAACAGGGCGATAGAGTGAGAATGCTGGCGGAGAAGGGGGTAGGTGGAAGAGGTAGATGCAATCAATTCATGCATAAACCCTTATGACTTTATACGCTTCACGCTTTCCCCGAACAAGAGGCCGCTGCTCTGAGATGGCGTTAAAGCCATACAACGACGGCAACTGCAAGAGAGAGACAGAGAGATAGAGAGAGAGAGAGAGAGAGAGAGAGAGAGAATAGATGTGAGAGCGCATGTTGTAGCAATATTTTACCATAATGTAACGGAAAATAGCCAAGACGTGGTCATTTGAAATATTTTCATTTTATTTCGCTTCAGTTTTCACTAACAACAACAGCAACAACAACTACAATATCAAAACAGAGACAGACGATAGAGAAAGAGAGAAAAAGAGATAGATAGAGAGAGAGAGAGAGAGTGATAGATAGATAGAGAGATATAGAGAGAGAAAGAGAGATTGCTTCAGACAGTGGAGACTATACATATCAAATACAGTGGCCGACAAAATAATACTACTGCCAGCAGTGGCAAAAAAAAAGTTGAATTTTACAGTACTACTAAAGTTATCTTATTTTTAATTTTATTTTTTTTTCTTAATTTCCTATATATTCTGATCTTATTAATTTTTATATTACTGAAAGTTGAAGTTTTTTTCTTTTTTTTTTATTTATTTATTAATTAAGTGCTGGACCCATACAAACATATTTGTATCATAACAACACAGTTAGATATATTTTGTGATTTCAACCCCATCTTCGGCATCACACCCAAGGATTATTAGTGTCGCGTGAAAGTTGAAATGAGATTTAAAAATCTTAATTTAGTATTTTGTATTTTTTTTTTCATTATATCAATATTTTTATATGTATATGCATAGTGAAACTATAGAGCTTTTAAAATGAATTAAAATTTTATTTTCACATTTTTTATTAATAATAATCATAAAATTAAAAAATTAAATTAAAATTATAAAAATAAATAATTTCTTAAAACAAGTTTTCTTCAAAATCCTTTTGCATTGTTTGTGTTTTGAAAGAAATTGCATTTTTTAAAAAAATATTTTTCATTAAAAATAAAAATTATTTAATATACGGCAATTAATATTCATTGGACGCACTGGTGCCATTATTTTGACCCAGACTATACATATCTGCATATATTTGAATCTATTCATTTGCATATTAAGTCGAATATATTCACAAATCATCTGAGCTTATCCAATTTGCCTTTTACTTGACCACCACTTCCATTGTGAAATTTCAAACAATTTCTCAAAATCAAAAAAAAAAAAAAAAAAAAATGCGAAAAAATTCAATTGCAAAAAAAAAAAAAATTGGTGAAATCGAAGAGCAAGTAAAATAGTTCGTATTATCTAATATATTATCTTTGAAAATTGTCTAGAAAAAGGATTTTGGTTCGATGTAGTGGGCAGTGATAAACTATGAGATACCCTAAGCAGATAAAAGAAATCAAGTTAATTTTGGTTGAATAGCAAATAATAAAGAGAAAATCAATTTTAAATTTGGTTTAACATTTGGAGAATGACATTCTGTAATTTTGTAATTGTGTAAGTGACGTCACAGCGGAGTTGTGTCGCTCAGAGATATGTCGTTTGAATGGCCATATATGTACATATGTACATATACATATGCAGCTGGTGCTTAGAATCAACTCTCCATTTACCTCTGTTTCTCTCTGTTCCCCTCTCACTGATGCTTCAGTACGTGACTCGTGTTTTGTAGAGTCAAAGGTGTAGAGGATACAGAGGCAAGCACAAGGATATCTAGAATTCAGACCTTGTTATTGTGTGCACAATGGGCCAAAGGATGCTCTACCTCCCCACACACACACACACACACATACACACACATACAAACGCCATACATACATTGATTCATGAGTGCATGGGTGTGGCATTAGCTGGGTGTGTGTGTGTGTGTGTCCGATTTGAAATTATTGGCTGCTCCCACGGGTGTCGTAACTATGGACGAAATGCTGCCAGGGCGCTTCTCATGCATAGTTAGCGCTTATGCCACCCGACCAGACCATCGACCCCATTTAGCGTCACTTTCTGCTCCCTTTTTGTTTTCAAAAAGAAAAAGAAAAATTATTTATATGTATGTTTGTATAAATTGTTGTACATTTGTGCCTTTTGGTGGCTTTTCATCTTATTGGATTGTTAGGAGTGACCACAGATTGCCATCCATGCCACACGTTCGGCACCAAATGCTTTATGAGGGGCGATTTAAAATTTCTGTTTTATTTTCTTCTCTTATTTGGTGTCCAATAAATGCAATTGATCGTTAAGCCAAAATGGGGAATATCTATAACCATGGGCCATTACAATACTGCCAGTCCTTACGACTAATAACTTTAAAAGTAACTTAAAAACTTGAAGATGTTATGAATATACTATTTTATTTATTTATATTATGACATATAAGTTATAATGTTATATATGTAATAATTTTTAGAAAATTCAATTAATTTGGATTTTATGCATGGAATAAATGTTATTCAATAATGTAGTCCGGAAAATGCTATTCATGTGAAACAAAATTGTTGTGGAATTTTTGAAGTTTTTAAGTTTTTTTGTTAATCTTTATTAATTGTTAATTTAATTTAAGTTTAGTTACTTTTCTTATAATTAAAATTGATTACTCTATAAATAGAAACAAAAACATCAACGAGTTTTCTTTTTGTTTAAAAGATTTCGAGTTTTGAAATTCCCTATGTAAAGTGTGCTATTCAAGTGAAACGCAGTGTATATAACATTTATGCTTGAATTTTATAAATATTTTGTATTATTCAGAAAGTGAAACAATATTTACAGAAATAAAATGCAATAAATCTGCAAAAAAGTCGCTTTCACCAACATTGTCAACAAAATGCGCTGCTTTCAATCTACTTGAAATTAATATTAATGCACTTTTTTTATCAATTTTTTTAATTAAACACTATTTGTTGTTGGTAATAACAGTAACTATAATTGCATTTCGGGGCACACACACACACACACACACACACACACTCATGCATAGATACACGAATTGTTTTATTTTTGTATTGTGTTCAGGGTCGTTATCAGTTAACACTTGTTTTTTAAATAGATATATATATGTATTTCTATATGTATATAGAAGGAGAGAGTGTGTGTTGGTGGCAGAAGTGATGAGGGAGGGGGGGGGGGGGGCACTGTCAAAACTGTTGGCTGCGGTGACAATTTAGAGAATCGCCACACAGCACTCTTGACAGCGCTGACAGCTGACAGAATTAGCCTTGAACAAGCTGAGGTTTTTTGTTTTTATTTACTATTTTTTTTTTTTTTTATATTTATATGTATATATACTCTTCACACAAACTTCAATCTTCGCACCCCCACTCCGCCCCCTCACATTGTGTCTCTCTTGTGCTGGAATGACACCTGACTCCTTCACTCGTTTCGGCCTCAACTCTCCTCTCGTCATCGCCACCGCATTCAACATTTTGTAATTGTTGCTGCCGCTGTTGCTGATGTTGTTGTTGCTGCTGTTGCTGTTGCTGATGTTGCTGCCACAATGGAACGTTACTAATCGCGTTTCTGTCACAGAAATTAAACGACTTTGCGTTTGACAGTTAAATTGACACGATCAAGTTCGAGCCCCCGAGCTCCCCACCGCTCGCACCGCTTTACGAGTACGAGCTGTATACCCTGCCAAGTTACAACATGACCATTATGTTGGATTAAGTAAAACGGCAACCTCTTCTTCGTCTCGGTCACGGTCGCCCCACCGCACACAGTCCCCCTTGTCCCAGCCCTCTGTTCACTTGTCAATCACATCGAGTTTATTGGCCAAAAGTCTCCCCATCCCCACTGCCAAATGGCATGTCAAAAGGCCAAAGCCAACGCATTTGCTTCTAATTGAATGTCAACAATTTACTTATTGTCAATGTGCTCCACGACACCAAAGCTACGAGAAGCCCTTACAATCACTCATTTAATTCCTATAGTATACCACACACTTATTATAACGATACCAAAAAGCATTAAGAGAACTGTGACATATTTAGCGAAACAGCTCAAAGTCAAAGAAAATAAATCGTTCACCTCTATAATTGCGCACTTTTGGTCACATTGGATCATATTTGTGGTCATATCTCGAGAAATACTCCACGGAAAGAACTCAAATAAAAAGCAGTATGCCAGATTTTATTCCTAGAATCGATCTGACTCAAAAAATTGGGATGGAAATAAAAACGGATTCCGTTTTTTTTTTGACAAATGGCAAATTTTGAGGAAAATTCGAATGGAGAATTCAACTAAATGCAAATCCATAAACAGAATGTCAAAGATCATCAAGATCGGTAGATTTTTGGCAAAGTTATCGAAAGAATTGCGGAATATCCATTTTTAGAAAAATAGGTACTTTTGATCAGTTTTCGGGCTGTCGTCGATGTGCGACATCTGTTTTAGAGTTGAACCCCAAATCTCAATACATGGTATAGGACTAGCTAGCTAAATGATAGATGGTGGATGGTGGATAGATGAGGTTGGAGGGATGCCTCCACGATGTACATATATGTAGGATACATTGCAATGTTTATACGAAAATAAAAAAAATGAGCGACAAAATGCTGCACTAAGTAAATACCCTGTAAAAGTCAACATAAAATGTGTCTATGAATGTCTGGCGCCAATATGAACATTTCAAGTGGATGTGATGTGCGGGAGTGCGGTGTAGAGGGGTGGTGATTGGGCTATGGTTTCTAGTTTCTAGTTTCTTGGGTGTAGTAATTGGCGCTAAACCGCCTACAAATCATGTTGGGGGCTATGTGACGAAATAAAATAAACAAACTGTCAAATGTCAAGACGATTTCATAAACAATTTTCCACACCTAACAGGCAACATTACTTACCTCTCACTCATACTAATCGTTCTCACTCTCTCTCTCTTTCTCTTTCTGTATCTTTGCAGTAAGTCACTGGCGCCTGTTGTCAAGGAATTAAACTTCTATATCTTGGATATATGTATGTACGTATATGGTATGTGTCTGGGGTATACATACATACATATGTATGTATGGATATATGCATTTACGATGCTATAGAGGGAGGCTAAGCAAAGAGTTGCCACTGCAGCAGCAGCAGCAGCAACAGCAGCAGAAATATTATTATATGGGACACATGCCCCCAAGACGTTGTAGGTCTCGTAGGTCTCCTGTCTGTGTCGCAGCACAGAATTGCCTGAAGCACTGTCAGTGAGAGAGAAAGAGTTGAATATAGAGAGAGAGAGGGAGAGCGAGAGAGAGAGAGAGAGAGAGAGTGAAAGGAAGAGAGACAGAGAGACTCATTGTCAAAGCTATAGTTTTTTCCGTCTCGACGAGGTGAGCCGCAATTTTCCAAGACAATGTGACCGCACATACATACAAAATACACATCTCCCCTCTCTCTCTCAGTCTCTCTCTGTCTCTGTCTCTCTCTCTGTCTCCGTATGTGTCAGCTAAAGGCAAGTGAAGGCAAGTCTCCCTCTCCCCTAGAGTCATACACCTGACTAGTTGGCGCCCTTAAGGCTTTGCTCTCTCTCTCTCTCTCTCTCTCTGTCCCATTTCCCTCTCGCTTTCTCTTTGTCTCACTTGCTGTGTTTCTCTAGTTTTTTAGCCATAATTCGTTAAGTTCTTGTTCGTTTTGATATCAAGAGGCAGACATAAAAGACATATAGACATATCTACATATGTATGTTATATGTATATTATGTATGCATATAAAAGATACAAAATTTGTCCCAGGAGCATTGCAAATTTACAATTTAATTTAACAGTTGGCAATATGAGGTTAGCCCTGGAGCAGTTTCAGTTGCTGGCAGTTGGATTTTGTGGAGGATAGTCTAGGTTATAACCTAACATAGCGGCAAGAACATTGCCACTGCCTTAATAGCAATCGAGTTGACTTATGTCATCTGAGTTTCCTTGGCATGCCGCGAGCATAGAAGAAGCAGCAGCTCAATCATGCGCTGTCTCTTTCATAAACAACAACTATCTCTTTTTTCTCTTCTTGTAATTGGAATTAGTTAAAGTGCGCACTTTGGCCTTTGACCTGCAAAACACTTTAATGAGCTTCAATTGTCTCTTAATCAGTGGAATCTCAATAAAAATTCTTACTTTAATCCAAGTCTGACAGCATTTGTTCTCTCATATGACTTTGATTTCGAGAGATTTTTTCATGAAAATTTGATTGAAGCATTGATTGATGTGCAAAATAAAGTGCCAGAGATATAATATTGTATACTCCTCAAGAGCACATTCTCTAAGCATAGTCGCACAACATTTTCTCTCTTATGAAACTTTAATTTTTCAGGATTTTTCACGAACATTTGATTGAAGTAGTGATTGATGTACAGAAAAGGCAGCGGAAGAACAGAACCCCTTGAATCGCATATATTTGAAGACCACATTCTTTAAGCACATTCTCACAGCATCTTCTCTCTTATACGTCTTTTGATTTCTTAACAGTATTTCACAAGTATTTGATTGAACAAAACTGATTGAAGCACATTGAATCGCATATGTCGCAATGTCACCATCGTTGCCGAAACTGAGTAATTGCTTGGTGGGTATCCTTAGGCGGGACGTGGATTGTGTTGGACGGGGGAGAGTCTCAGGCACATCACTTGGTTTGTCCAATTCATGTTGCCAATCCTGAGATTCCCAAATGTCGTTATGCGCGCTTAATTACGATAATCATTCATCAATGTGACATTTGCGTTTGACAGACGAACTAACGTAGCTGAATCACGACCATGATTAATTTTTTTCCTCACTCTCACTCTACATACATACATACATACATACATACATACATACTTCTCTCTATATTACACAGCAAAACTATAGCAATTGTTGTTGTTGTTTGTTGATTTAGCAGGTGGTTTAACTTTGGGGACGTAACAAGGATGCTCACAAACAATTTTTGCAAAGTCATAATGAAATCCCAACGAATCTCAGCCCCAAAAATTATGCGCATAAATGCGTTTTGATAGAGAGTTTGAGTAATGCAAATACTTGCAACAGACTTGGATAATGATTATAGAGTGCTTGAGAAATTTCTAGGCTACAATGACGAATAAACAATTCTCCAAATGTTAATTAATAGATTTTTTTCAGAAAGTATTATTGTTAAATGGAAAGACAGTTTTTGTCGTTCCAAGTTCTAAAATAATACAGTATAAATACCATATAATAAGAGAGCTTAAAATAATCGATAATAAATGAAATAGTTTAAATGTTTATTTAATAATAATAATAATTTATAATTATGATCGGAATAACTTTCTTATAGTATATTATTTAACAACTGGTCATATGTATTTCCTATTTTTACAACCTAATATTAATCGATAACACAACGATAGATTCGATATTTTCTTACCTCTTAACTGCTTAACAGAAAATTATGCAATTATTGGCCATACATATATACATATACTATATCTATCCTGTAAGCACCTCTCTATCGATTAACTGATTATCGATTAACTAATATAATGCTATTGTAAATCTATCGATAACGATAATTTTTGGTTTCGATTGAAATCAATGCAATATTTATGGAACAGTGGGTTCCACAAACAATTGCACAACATTTCGCGTTGAAGCGCAATCGCTACCAAGGTAATTAATTAAGCCGATGAATAAATTATACGCGACTATCGATAGTTGTATTTGGCAATTTTCGATTGCATTTGACAAGGTCTGACAACTCAGAATTTCATACATAACTAGCTACATGTATATTTCTTCATTGCAATATTGCGACATATTATTGTTGCCATATTGAACAATGAACAATATTGTTTCTGGTTGTTCTCTCGCTCACTCACTCGCACAATTGCTGTCTCACTTGGACAAATCGACAGCCCCCCTCCCCCCCCAAAAAAAAAAAATTGGAGGTGGTTTCGAGGCGAATGTGGTTGACAGGGAGGGAGATATTCAAACGGTACTCTCACTTGAATATTTTCCAGTTGATGTACATATATTGGAGCAGTGTGTGTGTGTGTGTGTGTGTGTGTGATGTTGAGGGGGTCTTTGGGTGGAGGGATGCCATTGGGGAGGAGGGAGTGGTCAAGCAGTTGCACACGAGTACGCGCACTTAAAGTTGACGCTTCAGCGCACATAACAAACGCTCTCGTTACTATTGTTGCTGCTTGCGGCGTCTCAAGAGGGAGTCCGGAGTCCGGAGTCCGAGTTGGAGACGAGCACATGGTGACTGGTAGCAGCACAGCTCGGATCCGTTTGGTGGCCACTGCTGGTGACGGCGCCAAACGATTGCAACTCAACGTGAAACCGTTGGTGGGGTGGGGGGTAGAGTGAGAGGGGGCGTGGGTGGTAACGAAATGATCGCCATTCCAACGACCACCTTGAGTTGTTTGTGTGTGTGTGTGTGTTGCTGCAATTGTTGTGGCCAGTGTGTGTGAGTAACGGCAATATACTCCATGTGGAAGGAGGCATGCAACGGCAACAGCAACAGCAACAGCAACAGCAGCACATGCAACATGTTGTCAGAGCCCCAAAATGCGAAATGCGAATTGTTTGGCAACTGCCACAAAACAAAGCGTCGTCAATCGTGCAATCGATGGATATGTGTGTGTGTGTGTGTGTGTGTGTGTGTGTGTGTGCCACATAATTCACAAATGATAATGAACTAATTAACGCAGATAGACAGCAAGAGAGAGACAGAGAGAGTGAGAGGGAGAGAGAGAGACAGAGAGAGAGGGAGAGAGAGGGAGGCCTGATATCGAACTATATACATATCTTTTTATAGATGCCGCTGATTTTGAAATCAATTGCAAAAGAATCTGTTTTTAAATTGAGCAGAAGATTGTTGTTTGTTGAGGTGATGATAGTTGGTGGGCGATAGAAAATATGTGGATACAGTAAGTTCAGTTATTCAGAAGAGTAACGAATATGGCATAAAGGAATATATGTATATGTGCATATATCTATTTTAAGGAGAAGCAAATTTTAAATTATGTAGCAAACATAATAATAAACATAAATTAATTAGCGACTTTAGGCATTTTGGAAAAATGATATTTCATAAACTACAGTTCAAATACCAAACATATAGATTTCTTAAAAAATAATTAATAATCTCTCCAAAAAAAGGTTTAAATACTTATTATCAATAATTGCTAATAAATTGAATATATTTATTATAAAGGTAAACAAAACTAAAATTTCGACTGAATGAGAAAGCAAGTAGTTTATCCATATAAAAAAGCCAAAAAATATTTATGAAAAGTAAATACTAAATTGTATAAATTATATAACATTAAATAAAATTTCTGAATATAAACATCTGAAAGTTTAAAATAATTATTTTATAATCTGTAGCAGAAGAATCTGACATTGCTTTAATTGGCAGCTTATAAATTTAATAAATTTGTGATGAAATCAATTAATATACAATATACTATAACTCTTATGTAAATTTATGTTACGCTGATCCATCATCATCATCATCATCATCATCAACATCATAATCGTTGTCATCTTGTTAGGTCTGATATACTCATTACTTGTATAAACATGCACATAATTTTAATGGAAATTGGCTGTCTTTTAATATGCAATAAACGACTTATTTAACACTTGGGCGATGCAAATTGCAAATTGTAAATTGCGATATTCGTTTAGGGAAAAGTTAAAGCCTCAGACAGCGACGAACCCCCCAAATGGAGAGAGGGGGGACAGGACAGGAGAAAGAGAGACATTTACATATATGCAAATCAGTTAAACGCCAAAAAGAGTCGCAGCTCCAGTTTCAGTTTCAGTTTCATGCCAAGAAAATAACCTGAAAAAAAAAAGTGAAAAATGAAAAAAATATGGAAAAAAAATATAAGAGAAATACCCTTGGGTTTTCAATCATTACTCAAAATTATGATGGTTTAATTTGAACGCCGTTTTTGGCAAAATTCAACCGCAGTCCGTCTCTCTCTCTCTCACTCACACCTGCTTACCATATGAAGCCCCCTCTCTCTCTTTCACACTTTATCTGTCTCTCTCTCTGTCTCTCTCTCTCTCTCTGAGTGTGTTGCGTATTATTCCCCCTTTTGGCCAAGTGATAAGACCTGGGGGCATTAATGCATAATGCGAACTGCATGTTTGTTTTTGTAATGCCCATGATGCGACTAATTGTGATGTAGTATGAATATTTGCCTCAAGCACCCCCTCAATAATCTACCCCAACAAACTCCACTTCACTTCCCTTAGACATATACATACATATGTCTGTCTGAAATATGCACAAAATTCTCTTGCAATTTTCATGTATTCAACAAATTATTAAAAAATATTTAAGAATGTTTTTTTGAAACTGTCAATCAATTATAATATAATCTCAAAGGTCCTTAAAGGGATGATCAATATGGAAAAAGTTATATGTATGCACAGTTGTAGAGTTAATTTTCATAATTAATAATGAATAAAAACCTAAAACTTACCTGCTAATTATCTAAACTTAAGTTTAGATTAGAATTCTTAATTGAAAGTTAAAGTTTTAAAACTGCCCTTAAACTTATACTATACGAGTATCTAGCATATTGCATATGATAAGATGATCCACCGAAGCGCGACTTTAGGCAGACTATAGATAACTGGGAGTGAAGATGTGGAGTTTGGATGTGGACTTGGACAACTAATTGGATGGGTTGACAATGCCAGGGAAAGTCAAGTGAAATCTCTTAAGGCACGAAAACTGCATGAGAAACCGCTGAGGGGGAGACTATCGTAACACTAATAGGTATGTAAATGAAAGTCCAACGACGACGGTGACGACGGAAGTGAATTGTAACTAGTATAAGAAGAAGACGATAGTTTCATACATACAGATGTGGGGTGTTTTTAAAAGGGAGTTGCACGTGTGTGGAAACTGAAACTGGAACTGGAACTGAAACTGCGTTATAGTTGGTGATTCATGAATATTTAAACGTCACATTTGGTCGCACTTTTCACGATGCTCATTAATAAAACAGAAAACGGCAGAAAAACGACGGACCAACAAAAAGAAGAAGACAACGACGACGACGACGACGACGACGACGAAATGAAGAAAATGTGGCGATCATCATTGCTTCGTTTGCGGCTCTGTTTCTGTTTCTGTGGCTGTTGCTGTTGGTGTTTCTGGGGCACTGAACAAGTGCCCTCTCTATGATGATGATGATGATGATGATGATGGTGATGATGATGCAGAGGGAGCACGCATGGACTTGGACATGGACATGGACATGGCACGGTTGGACAATCGCTGAGCCTGAGCCGATGCAGAGTGAGAGAGTTTTCTTTGTTTCGGACATGGCCACATGCATGTTGCATCTGTTGAATATCTGTGGGGCCTTTTTGCCGCTGCATTTCACCAGCAGAAACAGCAACAACAACAACAGCAACTGCTGCACTTGGATATGCAAGATATCTGGCAACAACAACAACAACAACAACAACAACAGTTGCAACAACAGCAGCGTGCCAACGTCTTGAGAGATATGTCTGTATGTACAGTGCTGGTCAAAATAATAGTAGCGTCACCATTTCATTGAAATTGTTATTGGAATGGGTTTTAATATATTTTGAATATTTTATTTATTTTTCAAATTTTATATCGTACTTGTTTTATATTGTTGGCAAAAATAATATGTGTGTAAATAAAATTACTGTAGTTTAAATTGTTTATAAATATTTCATATAAATATATATGTTTTCTTCAATTAATTAAGTTAAGAATCCATTTAAACTAATAATTAAATATATCAAAAATATTTTTTACAAGATATATAAAAAAAAAAAAAGAATTATTTGTCACAGTTCCTTAAAATATCTAAATTATAATTAAGATATTTTAAGGAATTGAGACAAATAATTTTTTATTTATTTTATTATAATTTGAACAACATTATTTATTCCTATTATTTTCTCTATTTAATTTGCCAGATACATTCTTTTTGTATACATTTATTATTATTTTAAAATTTTTTTTTTCATTTTTTATAATGTATTCAGTCTACGACTACTATTTATATGACCCTCATTGTATATATGAGTGTTTGAAGTTGCAGCAACTTTGGATTTAATTTCATGCCGCAGTAGTTCGCGCATTCGTTTCCAGCTAAACAGATGATATACCATATAGAGTAAGGGGTGAGGGCGGAGGGGGCGGGGTTGAGACTCTAAGTATGTATACTAGGCAGGCACGATGAAGTGGGAAGAGGGTGTTTGGGGTTTGGCATATTAACTTATTCATGAATACATAATCAGTTGATTTGCTTCATGTTGCAAGTGCAACATGTCTCTCTCTCTCCCTCTCTCTCTCGCTCTCTCTCTCTCTCTCGCTCTCTCTCTCTCTCTTAGTCTTTCGGTGTGTGTGCTACGAGATAATGTTGTCAACCCCATGGTTGCACACTTGGATAATGACCTCAAAGCAGAAGCCACATATCTTTTGTTTAATATTGTTATTGTTATTGTTATTATTATGCGACTATTTTGTCAAAAAGGTCTGCTACTTCTACAGTTGCTTCACCTCATCTTCTTCTTCTTATTCTCATTCTTTGAATTTATGAGCATTTCTTGGCAGGTGCTTGAGAGCCGTAGAGAGCCCTTGGACTGGTCACGCTCAATAAATAACAAATATTAAGTAATTCTAGCAATTTATGTTTATAAATATTTATATATACATATAGTATATACGTATGTATGTATATGTGTGTGAGTCTTTTCAGTATTTTCCACACAGAAACAAAACAGAAACCGAGATGATCCCTAGTTTTTCAATCTAGTTTTAGAAATTACTTAGAATTACTTGGAAAATGTAACGCCAAAAGAAAACAATTTTCAATTTAAAAAAAAGAATATTAATTATTTAGAAAAGAAATATTAGTTAAATCAGTATTTAAAAATACTATTTATGATTTAGAAGCAAAGGTGATCATACTTTTTGGATGCAAAGATTTTTAAATTTCAATTCTTCGATGTTCCCAAAATAATTTTATAATAATTTCATTTTAAAAATTTAATATTTAATTTAAATTACTACCATCTAATCTAATTTATGTTCATATTAAATCATCAGCAGGTATTTATTAAATAAACTGAAAAAAGGTTTGACGATATTCAAGAAAATAATTTCCAAAACTCTTGAAGTTTTTGTTTTTTATTTTGTTTTTGTATACTTAAATAGCAGTTAGCTGTGGCTCTGGAAAATTCTGGAATTTCGAAAGTGACTGAAATTAATCACTTGGTTCGTTAAGCGAGTGCCCGCATCACAAGTTGATCTCTTGACAACAGTCGCCCCAAAAAGTATAGGTACATTACAGGTAAACTGCCCAAGAAAACTGTAATTGATTATGGCACTTTGACTTGGGGAAGCTTATGAAATATTTCGAAGAGAGAATTAAGCAAGATTACTTCGTTAAGTGAGGGCTTTTCATCGATTTTTACATTCTCCATAAAATACTATATTCAATCAAATATTTATATTGTTAAAAATAATATTGTGAAATTCTTGTTGTCACACATTTTTAAAACAGAGAAAATATACAAAAAGTATTATTTCAGTTTTACTTTGTTTACTCAATATCTATATATTGATATTAATATATATATATGTATAGATATTGAGTATATTAAATAATATCTATATAGAGATCATATTTTTTAATATTTTCTTTGAATAGGAAATATTTCATAAATTTTTTAAATAAAAATATAAATAGCCTCCTATTTATATTTTTATTTAAAAATTCAAGTAGAAACCTAGACTTTTCTCACAACATTTTTAATCCAAAACATTTCGCATCCTCTTTTTACACACACACACACACACACACACACACACATACATACACACACACATAGAGATACAGCGTTGGAATTGTGTTTTAGCTGTTAAACACTTTGGTCTGTTGGCAGCCTCGAAGGACATTTTTAATTAGCGGACAAAGAGCGGCGCGTCCTTTTTTCGATTGAAATGCGCCGTTTGCCAGTCCACTAAGAGTCCATAAACGCCCTCGTGAAATGCCAAGATGTTGCTGTTGTTGTTGTTGCTATTGTTGTTGTTATTGTTGTTGTTGTTATTGTTGTTGTTGTTGTTGTTGTTGTTGAAGACTCCTTGTGGCCCTTTTTGGCCTGTTCTGTTGGATATCAATCTGCATTGTGGGGCGTCAACCGCGCAACCAAAAACTGCCTCTGACCTCTGTCTCAACTGTCTGCTGTCTTCTGTCTTCTGTCGCTTGTCTCTTTTCACTGTGTGATAGTCTCTCTCTCTCTCTATCTCTCACTCTCTCTCACTCTCACTTTATCTCTCTCTCTCTCTCTCTTTCTGTGTGTGTGTCTCCCGATTGTTGTCTTGTTGCCTGCTCTTGGTTTCGCATTCACTCTACATTCACATTCACATTCACATTCATATTCTCATTCACGTTCACATTCACCCCATTGGCAGCAGCGTCGGCAGCAACGTCGGCAGCGGCATCGGCAGCAGCGTCGGCATCGGCAGCTGATTCATTCCGCTACGCATTATTAATGCACATATTTTGATAATTGCCGGTTTTGGGCAGTCAAACGTCTGCTTCCGCGGTAGGCGTATTTTTTTTTTTTTTAGTTTTTTTTTCTTTTTGTTAAACCGCCCTTTCCTTCTCTATCGCTGTCTCTTTGACTTGAATTTGTTTTAGTCGTGTGATATAACTGACAGCAACACTTATGGCCCTCAGAGTCCGCAACCGCAAACCTCTTCAGTAGATTACTTAGATTCTAAATATTATATAAAATATAATTAATATATTTTCGTTACTAAGTTTTTTAACTTATATCGAAAACCAGCTGAATAATTACTGCAGATTAATCAAATAATTTTTATAAAAATAATTTCAGTTTGTTGTTATCACATATAATCAAAAATATAGAAAAAGCAAACGCCTTGAGATAGAGTAATTTTGAAAAAAAAAATGTATTTGTTTTTAATGTCTCAAAAATTGATGATAGACACCTTTTGCATTTCTTCAATAATTTCTTAAAAATTATTTATACTTCAATGAAACAACAGCATTTGACTAAACAAAGTAGATTTCTTACTAATCTTATATATTGAAAATATACGCCTTTTAAAATTTCTTAAATATTTTTATAGAATGTGTATCGTCATTTATGACGATATATCAATTTATATATTATCTGTTTATTTATTCCACAAATCAAGCCAATTTAATTAACTTGTAAAATTTTAATATTTTTTTATATAGATTTTTTAGGAATGTGTATCATTTGTAAATACATGCAGATTAATGATTTATATAATTGTGTTTTAAACTGGGCACAAAACACTTGAAAACATCTTTCGGTGCCAGCCATCTAACTATCTCTGTCTCCGTCATATGTCTCTGTCTCTTACATACATATGTACATATGTATGTGTGTGTGTGTGTGTATGTACATATAGCTGTCTAGCTCTAGCACACGAACTTTATGCGTATGTAGCTTGCGCTTTCAGTTACAGGGCGCACATTTAGTACTTCCCATCCGTCAATCAAAATGAAAATGACCAAAAGATTAATCGTTTGTTTCGGAATTTTGTTTGATGTTTTATCGCCGCAGAGTCCCCACTACACATATACATATATACATATACACATATACATATTCATACATGTGTGTGTGTGTTAAAAGTTTATGCCCATGCGAACTTTTGGCATTGTCGGTCAGCTCTTAACGCAGTCCTCTCATTTGCCAACTCATGTAGTATGTATATAAGTTGATAATGATGACGACAATCATCATGATGATGCCGACAACGATCATAATGGTATTGATGACTCCGCTTGAATGTTACATATACAGACAGATACACAGACAGTCGGACAGGTAGATATATGTAGATATATTTAGTACGTATAATCCATCAATACTTCATTTTTAGTGAGTTCTTTATCAGCTTTTTTTTATGGCTCTATCAGTTGAGATTATCTAATTATTGATAATGATAGGCCAAAAGAGGCATACTATTCACTCTGATCATTATGCCGTAGAGTTGCCAGGCAATCGTTTATCGATAACTGCTTAGGCCGTAAGCTTCCGGCGGTTGCCATAAAAGTTAACTTGTATCGACATTAAAGATTCGTGCAGCCATAATTATTAGAGATTCGACAAGCTTCTATATATTGACAAAATTATGCTTGACTTATCGTTAATTTACAAAAAAAAAAAACAAGATTTATCGATAAGCTATCGATGATTGTAACTTTTAGTATAAAAAAAGGAGTTTAATTTTTACAATAAGAAAAAAATACCTTAACTTATGTTTACTTACAGCTGTTTTTCATCTGAATATCTGATTATTTCAACTATATATATATTCGATTCGAATAGACCAAAGTTTAACTAGGCTTTTATAAAACTAATTCTGGTATTTTTCAGTATTTTATTGAACAACGGTTGTGTTATTTATTTCACTATGGAAATAATCAGTTTTTTGTAGTATTTTTTCTAGTATTTTTAGCTATATCTGTGCTCTATATAAATCTATGTTAATAAATTTCTTAATATTTTGTTGCATAGTGTAAGAGTTATGTAAAGTAGTAGTATTTGTTCTGTTTTGTAAGAGTAAGAGTTATGTAAAGTAGTAGTACTTATTCAATATTTTTTATTTTTTTTTTTTTGTATATTAAGTTTTTTCAGTATTTGTAGTATTTTTAGAATTTTTAATCTTTTTAATGTTTTATTTTTCTTCTCATTGGTTTCCAGAATCATGGATCCGCATGTGCAGTATTTTTTTCGTGGGTTTGTGGGGATTTGAGTGTGAAAAACGCCAATCAGGCGCAGCATGAGGCCAACAACACTGCGTTGCATAAGTATACGCACATAAAAGCGTTTTTTGCCTTTCTCCAATAACTACAACATATAATGTTGTCTCTGTCTATCATTATAATTATTATTATATTTTTTTTAGTGTTTTTTTTTTTTTTTTTTTTTTTTTTTTTTTTTGAGCAATATGGCAATCGGAAAGTCTTGATTTTGGCCTTTGCCTTTGCCTTTGGTTTGGACCCATTGTCGATTGTCGATTGTTCGATGGCTGCTGCGTCTGATGGCCGTTGGTCAGTTGGTTGGTTGCTTGGTTTGGTTGACTTGATTGTTTGTTGGGTTGGCTCTTGGTTCGTTCTGAGGCCGAACAATATTTGGAGCTGTGCGGTGCGGTGCGGTGCGGTGCGGAGTGGAGGTCAGGCCGAGTCAGGTCGAGTATAGATGGTCACAATTTAAATTAATGATTTTTTCTACGCTTGATCTGTGATAGTGACTGACATTTTCCCCGTCATTTCTAAGATTAGTCCAAAGTCATCGGCATTTACTTTCTACATTTGGCTAACACACACACACACACACACATACACTTGATTCGTAGCTGATTTGGAGGTTTCGTCTGGTGTTTCCCATTGTCTGTCTGCCCAGGTCCAGGTCCAGGGTACTTCTCTCTCTCTGTCTCTCTCTGTCCTTCCATCTCTGTCTCTATGTGGCTCTTGAGCTCTTTACACATTTATCCTATGTATGAGCGAGCACTTTTTTGTTGCTGTTGCTGTTGCTGTTGTTGTTGTTGTTACTCAACGCACATCTGAGGAAAACGTAATAATTATGTAAAAAGAATCAGCCGCCTTTTGCGTACAGTAGCTTTTAGTTGAAGAAGCCGAAACGATGCGCTACGACGATGAGAAGTTGATGCAGGATGAGGTAGGAGTTGCAGCTGGGAGTTTTTGGAGACTAAGGCAATGCCTTGGGAATCAATACAACACACCAGCTGCAGCATGTATCTGAATGTATATGAATGTGTATGTGTATGTGTGTGTGTGTGTGTGTGTGTGTGTGTGGAGTGCCAATCTGTGGCATTCTGGCGCTTCGGCATCGTCATTACTAGATTGAGATTGATGGCATGTACTCATACTTATCATCTCACAGCCGCATCTCTGTCTCTTTCTCTCACTTTCTCACTGTCTTTCTCACTTACTTAATTCTTCATTTTTTTTTCTTATAATTTTTTTCTTATAATTTTTTTCTCTTCACATCAACAGTGGCGCCAACGTTCTGTCGTTGCGGTGTTTTTCCTTTTTTCAGATTGTAGTTTTTTTTTTCTTCTTGTGTATTTTTGATCTTTGGGTTATGGGTTTGGGCCAGGTCTAAACCGAAGCTGTTGCTGCTGTGGTATCTGATATTGTGTTGTCAATAATTTGTCACAATCGCGACGGCGCGTCGGCGGCTTCGGCAATGGAACAAATTGTTCCATGTCATGTTATTGTCAAGATTTGTCGATCCCGGACCGTTGATAACCAAGTGACAAAATAATTAAAACTCATTTCTTAACCCGGACTCAAACCCAAAACCCAACTCACAACAAATTGAGAGTTCACAGAGGGCAGCGAAATGCGACAAAACGTTGAGTGCTTAACAACAGATCTGGCAACATAGATCAGCGATCAATTTTGGTAAGGGAACATGCAGAGAAAGAAAGAGAGGGCGAGAGAGAGAGAGAGAGGGGAAGAAAGGATAGGTAAAAGATAGTTGAAAGATGGAGCTGGAAATCAAAATTCGGGAAGTCATGCATTTACTTAGCAGGTTTACAACAAGATCTGCAGATAACAAATCCTTCAACAGGAAGAGAACAACAGCTGCTGACAAGGCTACTAAAATATTTAACTTGAGCGAGGAAATTAGAAAACAATATATCAAAATCAGCAAAAATTCAGAAAAAATTCGAATTGAGAAAAATATTAAAAGCATTTAAATGCGCTAGTTGATATTACTTAAAATCCTTATATGTATCTTCTCAATGTTCTAAATTTTGTAAATTTATTTAAAAAATTAAAAAACAAAATTTTGAAAAATATTTTCAAATTTATATTATAAATTATAAAGCTTTTGCAGCGTTTGCAGAAAATTTAAAAATTTACAGAATTTTTACAGAATTTTCTAAAATAAAGAATAAAAATAATATTATGCTATATATGCAATCTTTTTTTCTTATACCACATGATACCTTAAACTTTATAAGATTGTAAAAATACAAACTTAACAAAAATTTTATTGAATAACCTCAAAATATTTGAAATGTCCAAAGATGCTCATTATCTTAAAAACTGCATCTCTCATTTATGTTTATAATTGTTGAACGAGATTGAAAGCGAGAGAGAGAGAGAGAGAAGTAGTGAGTGAAAGAAAGAGAAAGAGAGTGACAGAGGCAGAGAGTATGTGTAATGTAATGATTGTTAGGACATGAAATGAACACTTGTTACTCGTCGTTAGCTTGATTCGTATGTCCATTAATCAATGTTATTGGATGATATTCCCCAGCCCAAGTCCGAGCTCTCTCGAACCCAAGACGACTTTGACAAATTTAAGCAGCAATCCATGGCGAAGATTGCCGATAACAAATGAGAGTGTCCATTCCTCCTCCTCGAACGCTGTCTCATCTCCGTCTCATCAAGAGAGCGTGTGGATATCGAAATGATATGGTTGCTCATTTAGACGGGGTTTTGAAGGTTTCGAGGGCTTCAGGGTTGTACACTTCATATTTTGTCATTACATTTAATGGCCTGTCCAAAATGAATGTAAACCAGCGAAACAGAGACAGAGATAGCCTGTGTATGAGAGAGAGAAAGAGAGAAAGATTGAGAGAGGTAGAGTAATGAAGAGAGGCACTAAAGGAGTTTGAGGTCACCCGCCTATTTGCCGATAGATCCCCTACATACATATAGAGAGTAACAACCCATAGAAACCGAACATGGTAATGTTTTTTTTTCTTCTATCTGTCTCTCTCTCTCTCTCTCTCTGTCTCTCTCTGTCTCTCTCTGTCTGTCTCTGTCTCTGTCTCTTCTCCTTTTTAGTCATGGCCAAAACATTGTTAATGGCATTTTTGTGGAGAGCCGTAATTTCATTTTTCGAGATATTTAAAAATTTCCCATAACTCAAAATCAGTGGAAACTATTTGTGATTACCGCTGCTTGTTACCGCGCTGCTTTTCATACTGCTTTCTACTGCGATCAATCAACTCAATTTGTTGTTGCCACAGCTAACCCAGCCCCAAACTGCGTACAAATTAGTATTATGCCCAAATAGTCCCCTCTCTTTTTTCCTCCCTTTCACCTTCTTTCTATCTCTCTCGAACTCCATTTAGGTGTAACCCTCCATCTGTAGACAAATCTCAACTAAAGTCGCTCTTGTTGCAGCCCACCCTCTACCTCACCTCCTCCTGCAGCCTCTTCTTCTTCTTCTATCTCTTTCGCTCTGAGTTTAGGCATTTTCATAGCTGATTACGGCTGTCATAGTTGTTGCCGTTGAATCTATGAGAACCGCGGCAAAATTAGTGCCACTGCAGCAATTACCATAGCCTAAAATGCAACGCACTATCTCTATCTCTCTCTTATTCTCTCTCTCTCTTTTACACACACACACACACATAGAGTGCCATATGTCATAGTCATAAATTACATTTGCATGGCAGGCTACGCCATTTTATAGTTTAATCAAAGCGTGCAGCAAACGCAGCGTGACAATCACAACGCTACGATAATCATCCATGAACCTTTGTGATTGATCATTTTGTGAAACAGCTCCACAGCCGGTCCCACAACTCGATCTCCATTTTATAAACAACGAAATTACCAATGATTCTCTTACAAAATACCTAGGAGAAAACCTAACAAAACAAATTCTAAAAATATAGACTTTTCCAAACATTAATCTGTCATATCTTCGCCAAAAAGCAACCGATTTAAATAAAATTTGATTTTTTATTAATGGTTTTGACCACAGTTTAACTCTGCTTTGACTTTTTTGACCCATTTTGCATACTAACCCCTTGACAAAAATCATCAAAAATCGAAAAGTTGTTTTATCCCAATTTTTTGACTTGAATCGATTCTAGGACTCAAAACTAGCATTTTGCTTTTTATTTGAGGTGTTTCTGATGAGTATTTTCAGAGATATTGCCAAAAATGTGTTAAAAAGTGTCCCAAAATGGCAAATTTCACATAACGAACCTCCTCATAAGTTTGAATTGCCATAACTCGGCCAAAAATCATCCGATTTTGATGAAATTTTGTGTTTTAGAAATGGTTTTTATGTTAGTTTAGATCTGCGTTAAAATTTTTGCAAAATTCACCATTTTTAATTTTTCGACTTTTTTGACCCATTTTTCATACTAACCCCTTGACAAAATCATCAAAAATCGAAAAGTTGTTTTATCCCAATTTTTTGACTTGAATCGATTCTAGGACTCAAAACTAGCATTTTGCTTTTTATTTGAGGTGTTTCTGATGAGTATTTTCAGAGATATTGCCAAAAATGTGTTAAAAACTGTCCCAAAATGGCAAATTTCGCATAACGAACCTCTTCATATCTTTAAATTGCCATAACTCAGGAAAAATTTGTCCGATTTTGATGAAATTTTGTGTTTTGGAAATGGTTTTTCTGTTAGTTTAAATCTGCATCAAAATCTTTTTAAATTTCGCCGTTTTTAATTTTTCGCCTTTTCTGACCAAATTTCCATACTAACCCCTTGACAAAATCATCAAAAATCTAAAAAAAATTTGACCCTAATTTTTTGACTCAGTTCGATTCTAGGACTCAAAACTAGCATTTTACTTTTTATTTGAGGTGTTTCTGATGAGTATTTTCAGAGATATGCTCAAAAATGTGTTAAAAAGTGTCCCAAAATGGCAAATTTCGCATAACGAACCTCCTGATAACTTTGAATTGCCATAACTCGGCCAAAAATCATACGATTCTCATAAAATTTGAAGTTTTGGAAATGGTTTTTTTATCAGATTAAATCTGCATCAAAATTTTTGTGAAATTCTTTATTATTAATTTTCCGACTTTTTTGACCCATTTTTCATACTAACCCCTTGACAAAATCATCAAAAATCGAAAAGTTGTTTTATCCCAATTTTTTGACTTGAATCGATTCTAGGACTCAAAACTAGCATTTTGCTTTTTATTTGAGGTGTTTCTGATGAGTATTTTCAGAGATATTGCCAAAAATGTGTTAAAAAGTGTCCCAAAATGGCAAATTTCGCATAACGAACCTCCTCATAACTTTGAATTGCCATAACTCGGCCAAAAATCATCCGATTTTGATGAAATTTTGTGTTTTGGAAATGGTTTTTATGTTAGTTTAGATCTGCATTAAAATTTTTGCAAAATTCACCATTTTTAATTTTTCGACTTTTTTGACCCATTTTTCATACTAACCCCTTGACAAAATCATCAAAAATCGAAAAGTTGTTTTATCCCAATTTTTTGACTTGAATCGATTCTAGGACTCAAAACTAGCATTTTGCTTTTTATTTGAGGTGTTTCTGATGAGTATTTTCAGAGATATTGCCAAAAATGTGTTAAAAAGTGTCCCAAAATGGCAAATTTCGCATAACGAACCTCCTCATAACTTTGAATTGCCATAACTCGGCCAAAAATCATCCGATTTTGATGAAATTTTGTGTTTTGGAAATGGTTTTTATGTTAGTTTAGATCTGCATTAAAATTTTTGCAAAATTCACCATTTTTAATTTTTCGACTTTTTTGACCCATTTTTCATACTAACCCCTTGACAAAATCATCAAAAATCGAAAAGTTGTTTTATCCCAATTTTTTGACTTGAATCGATTCTAGGACTCAAAACTAGCATTTTGCTTTTTATTTGAGGTGTTTCTGATGAGTATTTTCAGAGATATTGCCAAAAATGTGTTAAAAACTGTCCCAAAATGGCAAATTTCGCATAACGAACCTCTTCATATCTTTAAATTGCCATAACTCAGGAAAAATTTGTCCGATTTTGATGAAATTTTGTGTTTTGGAAATGGTTTTTCTATTAGTTTAAATCTGCATCAAAATCTTTTTAAATTTCGCCGTTTTTAATTTTTCGCCTTTTCTGACCAAATTTCCATACTAACCCCTTGACAAAATCATCAAAAATCTAAAAAAAATTTGACCCTAATTTTTTGACTCAGTTCGATTCTAGGACTCAAAACTAGCATTTTACTTTTTATTTGAGGTGTTTCTGTTGAGTATTTTCAGAGATATGCTCAAAAATGTGTTAAAAAGTGTCCCAAAATGGCAAATTTCGCATAACGAACCTCCTGATAACTTTGAATTGCCATAACTCGGCCAAAAATCATACGATTCTCATAAAATTTGAAGTTTTGGAAATGGTTTTTTTATCAGATTAAATCTGCATCAAAATTTTTGTGAAATTCTTTATTATTAATTTTCCGACTTTTTTGACCCCTTTTGCATACTAACCCCTTGACAAAATGATCAAAAATCGAAAAGTTGTTTTATCCCAATTTTTTGGCTTGAATCGATTCTAGGACTCAAAACTAGCATTTCGCTTTTTATTTGAGGTCTTTCTGATGACTATTTCCCGAGATATTGTCAAAAATGCGTATGAAAGTTATCCAAAATCTTCTCTCTGTTCAAATTGCTCTGAAAAATGCAGCTTGCATACAGTATTTTCGTTTTGTAAATCTTAAAGTAAATTCACATAGATATTTGCGGGTATCTATAACTGCATCGGTAATCTGTATCTGTATCCGTATCCGTTGCCATCACCTGCGATGCAACCATAAAAGCAAAAAATAAAATACAACGTTATCCGCCCCTCAAGCTAACTGTATACGTTTTCGTATCCTGTAGACTATATCCTGTCTCAATGCGATTGCTGCGGTTGCGGTTGATGTTGAAGTTGAGGTAGAGGTTGAGGTTGAGACTTTGGGGCGAACGCGTGCAATTCGCGTGCAACGCTCGCAACAACAACAACAACAACATTGCGAATTTGGGCGTGTTCCTGCGACAGGGTTAAAAGCCAAAACCAGCTGGCCACAATGTCCTGCCTCTGGTAGTGAGACCTACAGGCTTGGTAACCATCACATACACAGGCAGGCAGACAGACAGACAGACAGACATACAGACATACAGACAGACGGGCGGTCATCCATGCATATATGAGCATAGACATAGGCGATGTCGGCTGGGGTTTTTGTGTAATAAATCAGTGAACGATAATTGGAGGAGTGTTCGTTCTATGCGGAAAAAACTAATTTTTATTGTTGCTAACATATACCCAACAACTACTGTTCCAAAGTAGAATATTTAACATAGTATATAACACAATTGTGTTAAGTATTAAAAGTAAGTATCCTTAAAGTCAAAAGTTCACAAAATGAAATGAAATTTTTTTCCTTTCTTTATAATATGTTTTTCATAGGTGTTTATTTTACAATAACCTTAGTTAGAATATTAAAAAAAAAACAGTTATTAATATATAGAAAAGTATATTTTTCATATATGTTTATTTTACAAGAACCTTAGTTAGAATATTAAAAAAAAAAAACAGTATTTCATAGTATTTCTCAAGCTCCACAAGCTCTCTAAAACATATTATATATGTATCTAGTTCCCTAAATAAAGTGCGTGTTTAGGTTGTAATGTTCGAAAAAGTTGCACAAACATCGATTTGTATATGTTACACATTCGATTCAAATCAAAAATTGGACATGCTGGTGCTGTGCACACACTTAGCAACTCCTACTTCTAAACGGTATAACGATCCATCCTCCACCCATCCATCTAGCTATCTATCCATCCCATGTCCATGTACATATAACCAAGAGAATTTATTTATGTGTTGCACACACAGTATGAGCACAAACAGCAACAGTAACAGCAAAATGCCAGATGAATGTTTATAACAGCATTTGAGTTTGTCTATATTATAGTATTGAACTGATCGGGGAATGAGAATGAGAATTTCTATAGAGGTCGTCAATGCGTTGGAATACAGGGGGGAGGCTAAGTATCTTCTATTTTTTTTTTTTGGGGTCGATTTGGGCTGTGGAGACAACCTGCTGTGCTTTTGAACGCTTCAAGATGAAACAGTCCTGATCCATTTCTTCGTTGCTTCTTTTGCCGTTATTCATCTACTTTTACTTTGTCTTTATCTTTCTGGCCTCTATGCTATGCTGTTTCTGCTTTTGGACAACTCAAGTGTCTAAGTGCTCAAGCGATTTGCCACCGATTTCGATTTCGATTTTGATATTGAGATGCCGTTCCTACAGCTCTACATACATACATATAGCTGATGTTGATGCTGATGCTGCTGTTCTTATTGCTGTTGCTGTTGCTGTTGCTGACGTTGACGTTGACGTTGACGCCGCTGCCTTCAATTTGTTGAACGTCAACAAAGAGCGAGAGCAAATGAGACAGAGAGACAGACAGAGAGAGAGAGAGAGAGACATATATATATATCTAGCGAAATCCAAACAATCGGTTTGTCAGAAGGGGGGACCGCCGCTGCTGCTGCTGCTCAATATGCTCTCTCCACTCACACCACAAATACAACTCACCTCGATGTATCTATAAAAATTGTACACACTGCTCACAAATTACCAGATAAATTATAAACATTCTTGTTTTAAATTTAACCAGCAAAATGAAAATATTATATCCTCCCGAAATACTAAAATAAAATAAAAAAAAAATATATAAATAAAATAATCTTAAAATCTGATATAAATAAATCTAATAAATACATAAAAAGAAAGAAAATTATTAAAAATAATACTATAATATAATCTAATATAAATAAATCTAATAAATACATTAAAAGAAACAAAATTATTAAAAATAATACTATAACTAAAAGTAAATGATATAATTGATATTATAAACATTCTTGTTTTGAATTTAACCAGCAAAATGAAAATATTATATCCACCCGAAATACTAAAATAAAATAAAAAAAAGTATATAAATAAAATAATCTTAAAATCTAATATAAATAAGTCTAATAAATACATTAAAAGAAAGAAAATTATTAAAAATAATAATATAATATAATCTTATATAAATAAATCTAATAAATACATTAAAAGAAAGAAAATTATTAAAAATAATAATATAATATAATCTTATATAAATAAATCTAATAAATACATTAAAAAAAAGAAAGAAAATTATTAAAAATTATACTATAACCAAAAATATGGGATATAAAAACGATCTAACTTACTTGCAAAATTTGAACTTCGAATATAGTCTGATTTTTATTTTTTATTTTATTATTTACTTGACTACCTTGACTTTTTTACTTAATTTATTTAAAATTTGGATTTCTTGAAAAAAAAATAAGAAATCCTCATTTATTTTAAACAAACTGTTGTCAATAGAAAAGTATTCTATGAAAATGCAGTATATTTATAACTAGTTTAGCAGTGTATTAGCTCCTTGTTATACTATATTTAATTTTAAATCCCTGGTGCCAAAATTGGAGCTTTTCAAAAATATAGTAATAATAAACTCTCTTCTACGCCAAAAATAAAATGCGTGAAAATGCTTGAAAATTCTGAAGAGACCTTCAATAAATTTTTAGTATTTCTATAATATTGCATTCATAAAAATTTGAGCAGTGTATTGCCTTCTGTGCCGTTAACACAAAATACTGAAACCCTTTCAATATTTTTCAATATTGTGTGCACTGTTTTAGTATTACCATATATTTTTGTGATTATAAAATATTTTTGGGCAGTGTATTGGTGCATTGGAGTTGTTGGGCTAATACCGTCGCCATCCTCATCGCCATCCTCTTCGCCATCGTCATCGTCATCGTCGTCTTAAGTCAACATCGAACATCGTCGTTGCCAACAGAAGATTGCAAGTAGAACAGGAATGGGAATGGGAATGAGTACAAGAATTCATATACGTATACGTATACGTTATACGTCTACGTCGAATTCGAATCCGGATCCAGCCAAAAGAATTCGGGTTGGGGGCCATCTGTTGCACATCATTCGCACTTGGTTTCTGTCGGCGCGTTGCCCTATATTAATGGTAATTTCTTACTTTTTGTATACATTTTTTCGGTTTGAATGTTATTTTTGTTATGCGCGTTGTTGTTGCTATTGTTGTTGCTATTGTGTACTTTTGCTTTTGTTTTCGGGCAACATTCTGTGTGGATTTCAAATAATTTAATCGCTCTTTGCTTTGCATCTTAGATTTATATTTTGTTGATACTTAACAATTAAGTATTTTTCGCCTTCACCTCACATTCAACATCAACATCAACATCAACTGCTTCTGCTTCTGCTTTTTCTTCTTCTTGGCATTGTGGCCACACACACACACACATACACACACATTTCGCTCGATATACTTAAAAGCTACAAATTGTTAATTAGTAAATTTTCCGCATTTAAATTGTTGAAGATTAATGCCCGGCCACAATTTATAGTTTGAATACGTTTAGCAATTATGAATATTGGGCTTAAATTACAAGTGCAAAAAAAAAATTATAATCATAAAAATTAGTAGAAAAGTACATCTGATCGAGGTCATGCTACCTTATGTACTATAAGAATCGAAATATCTGAAATTATAGAAGCGGTCAGGCGCGAATCTCAACCAAATTTATTAATGGGCCGTTGCAAAACACAAATGCCGCACACTCACCAAAGCACAACACAACACCTATAATAAAAAATAATACAAAAAGAAAAAAAATATAATTACTACTAAAAAGTTAAGCATGGGGGTGTATGGAAGAACTGCTTGATATTTTTTTAGTATTTCGCGTGAAAGAAATTACGATGAAAAATGTGCTCTAATAACAATAATGAAAATGCAAACAAAAACAATTCTAAGCATATACAGGTCCCAGAGACATCCACATATAGTACAAAGATACATATGTATGTATGTATCTATATGTAGATGGAACCCCTCTGCAATACTTTCGTAGACTCTTGTCTCGAACTCAACTCAACTCATCTCATCTCATCTGAAGTCTGAAGTCATTGCCAATGAAATTTAATTATACTCGGCGCAACAACAACAAATACAATAAGGCAATTGTATCTATCTGTTTGTGTCTTCCAATATGTTTATACTATACATTCATACATGTTTTTCTTGTGCTTCTGCACGATTTGCTACTGGCAAGCATTTATTACTAAATAAGCACAAAAATACCCCCTTATTTCTGGTGAAAAAACATACATAACTTTGGTTAATTCATTGGTATATTTTACATTTAAAAACAACAGGAACATTTGTTTATCGACACAGTCTGAAAATACAATTGCAGAAGAGTTGCGGTAAACTGTAGAGACTGACGAAATGTCATTATAGAAAATTGAGCAAAAATTAAACAAACGGTAAATACCAAACACACACACACACATATGTATGTATATATTCCATTCGTCGTTGAATGAAGTTTCTGCATTTGCTTTTCCTTATAATTCACAACAAGTTCGAGCTGCGGCACTTTTAGATAGATAAGATGTTTTCTAATTGTTTTCGATTGTATTTACACATACACACCCCTATTGTATATACAATTGTATTAAATAATTAATAATAATGTTAGTTATATGAATTCGCAATGATATTATTTATTATATTTACTATCAATTGATTCACTAACAATCAATAATTGTTTTCAAAATTGGAGTGAAGTACAAATGAATATATTAATCAACTAACAAAGCAATTTTATAACTACAAAAAACTTGAATGAAATTGAAATATCATAAACAGAAATAAAATGACGATCAAATGATTGCTAAAATCAATAAGATGATATCATAAGTAATCTCAATGATATATACTATATACACACGTGTACATGTATATGAGAGTATTCACAAGGACGACATAGCAGCTAAATAAATATATGTATATAGTTTCACATGTCTTTAGGAGGAAAGAAGGTGCATCAGCATGTATGTATGTGTATCATGATGTTTACATCAAGTAAGTGCTGCAATGTAACATGTGGCAATTTTGTTTTGGGAGCAGAGGCGGGGAGAGGGTTGTCTACATATCTGGTGATGCTCAGTTCTTGGCATGTTACCAACAGCTCCTCAAAATTAATTCTAATCACCTCGTATAACACCTCCACCTACAGACACCTCTCGCCATCGTCGCCTGGTGAAAAATGGCGGGTCCAAAAACGTTGCTTCTTTTCATTTTTGTTTCAGAATTTTTCCACATTTTGTTTTTGTTTTTGTTTTTTTCAATAGGGTCTTGTGTTTCTTGTTCGTTTTATATCTAACTTGGGTAAACATTCGGCCAGAAGTAAACAAATACAAGACACTTAAAAGGTATTTTCGGTAGTCGGTACTTGTGCCCAAAAGTAGAAATTCCATTCAATTCAATTCCAATCCAAGCGAATCGCTTTCAATTGAACTAAATCGAAGAAGAATCACAATTTTGAGATTGTATCGCCAACGTATCACAGTTCGTTTCGTATATCGTATGTATAAGATCCGTATCCGTGGGTTGTAGGTGGAGGTGGTGAGAAGAAGAAGAAGCAGAAGAGAGAATATGATTATTTCTTTTTCGAAAATTTTCTTTCCACTTTTTTACTGGCAACACGAATACAAAGTATGTTTGTTGATTTAAGGAATAAGTTGACTCACGCGCCATTAACACTTCAGATGTGCACATACCCTATACTGATGATATATACACATACATACATATATTATACGATCTAACAAATAGTACTCGTATCTCTCTCTCTCTATATTTTTTTTTTTTTTTTTTTTTTGGTCCTCAGCACAGATGTTGTGTATAGGGAAATGTTACAACTGTCGTGAATGAATTTATGATCTAGTCAAGAAATTTCAGTTCTGAATTTAATTTTTATATTTTTTATTTAAGAAAATGTTTAAAAAAAAACGAGTTGTTTTTTTTTATATTTTTACCTTTTTTGACATTTTATTAATATAAATTACGCTTGTACTTTATTAATTTACGGCGAAGTATAATAAGTGTCAACTAAAGATAAAAATTTATTGTTTTTTAGATTTACATATTTTCTAATATTTATTTCGATATGTTGTTTTCAGATGACTTTATATATTATAGACTTTATATATTAATAAAAATATTAAAAATATATTTAAAAATTATAAAAATATATATAAAAATATTAAAAATATATATAAAAATATTAAAAATATTTTTAAAAATATTAAAAATATAAAAATATTAAAAATATATTTAAAAATTATGAAAAGATATATAAGAATACAGAATTTCTTCCAAAAAAAACATCCACTTGGAATCATATCCTTGAAAAAAAAAGGAGACAAAGAAAATGAAACCCGAAATTGATCGCAAATTGAGGCAAACGGCAACACGACGTCGACAAGGGCGTTCGTCTGTCTGATCATATTGGTACTTGGTATTGGTAGTGGAATTGGTAGTGGAATTGGTAGTGGTATTGGTAATGGTATTGGTAGTGGTATCGGTATTAGTATCGGGGCGTTACGGTTGTCGGTTCTTGGTTTACTTTCGTGAGCTGTCTCCGAAAATTTGGCATTGTTTTTTTTTTTATTTTCTTATGTTTTTGTCTGTCTCAGTTGTTTTTGTTGGTGGATGGTGTCCAAAAGACTGGCCGCGCCCCAAACTAAAGCTAAAGCTAAAGCCTGGACATAAATGTCTAGAGCCAGACAGATCCTCGGATCTGTATGTGCTTTGCGTGTGCTGATCAGTTCTTCAGCTGGACTTTTTTTATATGGTTTGGATTTTTTATTTTATTTTGTGGCGAACGGTGATCATCGATCGACAACAACGACAACGACAACGAATACGACGGCGCTTGGACCAGGCCACAGTTCAGTTTAGTTCACTGAGATCCTTGATGTTGCCCTTAAAGAAAAGCACAACATAATAACAATAACAGAGACAACAAAAGAAACAGAGAGAACGAGAGAGAGAGAGAGAGTGAGCGGGGGGAGAGCGGTAGATGAGGGAATAAAGAAATGAAGCGCTGTCCACCTATCTGTCTGGAGTTTAGATGCCATTTTTTGACTTTACAGCCAGAAGGTAACACCCACTTGCTGATTCCTGCATATTCCAAATCGAAATTCATTAAGATTCATTCCAAAAGAGGAGCCGACAACAACCGACAACAAAGAGAACCAAGAGAACCAAGAAGCAGAGCGAGATGCGATGCGACGACACGAAGACAGCTCTTTTTTTTAATACGCTTGTTTTGTTATGTTCTTTTATTTATTTACTTTTTTGCCATTTTGTGCGGATAAATACCTTTTTGTGTGAGTTTTTCATAGTCTGGACGATTGAAACTTCGGTGGCTGTATTGCAACGGATGTGGCGGTCAATTTTTATATTATATAGAGAAGTTTTTTTTTCTTTTTAGGATTTTCCAACTCTTTTTTTTTGTATAAAGAATTATTGAAATTAAGCAGTTATTTAAATGGATTCCCTTAAAGTTGACGACGAGTCCTACTACAATCTAATAACAACAATTCCAATCATATAATACGAAAGCCATCAACTTTTAAAAACGAAAATGAACCTCATGAGAAACTGAATGAGGATTGAGATTCTCAATGAGCACAAACAAGAACAAGAAAGTTGCTGAGAATTTGCCAAAAATAAAAAAGTGTTTCACATTAAAGAGAGAATCAGACTGAAAGAGAGAGACAGAGAGAGTGAGAAAGAGAGAGACAAAAAGAGAGAGATTTATACAAATTTAAAATGGATGGCAACAAATTTGCCTTTTATTCCATTGTATGTTGTCCAAATCCATTTTGATTGTTGGTAGTAGCTCGACTTTTATTTGTTAATTTATTATGATGTTCTTCTGAAAATTAGTCTAAAGCTTCAATCCAATTTCACATCATGTGCGGTGCGGTGCGGTGCGTTGCCGGCATCTTAAGCCCCTCTTAACTCACCCATTCATGAATGCAATCAAATACAAATACAAACTAACCGATTATCTTTTATTTGAATACTTTTTGAATGAATGGAGCAACAACGTCGTTTCTTCCATGTCACCGCATTAGAAGATTTGATCAGCTCCAACTCCGATTCGTTGGAATCCAATTAATCAAAGAGTTTGTGACTTGATTTTGAATACAAAGTATTAAAACTACACTGTTGGGCCCATAATTAGAGGTTTTTAATGTGCATCGGTTCTATTTCTGGATATTTGCCAGAGTTATGATCAGTCAATGATAAGATAATCAAATCAAATTTGCTTCAGAAAAACAAAATAACAATCTCCATTGGAGTTTAGATCACAAGATAAATATCGGCCATATATCGGGAAATACCCATAGAAAGTATTCAAATAGTTCAAAAAGTTTTGGAATCGATGATATTCACAAAATGGAGGTCGAACAATTTTCGCATTATATGATTTTGTAAAGGAGTATCGAAAACAAGCACAACTTTAAGAATAATATTTAAAAATTTTAAATCAGATTTAAATTGGATTTTAAATCATGAACAAACTGTACTAATTAATTAAAATCAGACCAGTGTTGAACAAGTTATCAGAGTTCAAAATTTAGAGATGGAAAATTTTATGTAAAATAGCGAATTTCTAGCAATTTATGGCACATTTTTGAAGTCTAGTAGCACTATGTTTTAAAAAAACATTTTGCACATCATTTCAAATAATACAGATATCAAACTTTATTATAACTGGGAGACTCTCCGCACGTTTTCTAACACTGCCTATTGTGTGAAAATTGCAGATCTTTAAGATATAATTCAAGCAACATGTCTGATTCATACAGATTTGTTTTTATTAATTTTTTTTTAATATATGTTTTTTTTTATATATTTTTTTGTTATTTTTGTTTTAGTCTTGTAACTGCAACTCTCATTTGGATCGAACAACAACTTGTATGACTTTCAAATTTTCCCTGACTAAGCGGGATTGGACTTTTAGGATGGAGGGTGGATGAGGGGGGGAGGGCTGAGCTTAGCTGAGCGGCATGTACATGTACTTATGGACAGCAGTGTATTAACTACTTATTTCAATTTCTTAAGGTAACAATTAAGTCAATAGACAACAAAAGGTTTACAACAAGTCAAAACATTCATTCTCTCTCTTTCTCTTCGATTAGTTGGCCATAATGATTGTGCACATTATGATGCTGATAATGATGATAATGATGATAATGATGATAATGATGATAATGATGATTGGTGACCGCGGTGATCGTGGGGTGCTCGGAATTAGATTTATTCATACTACAACAACAATATGTTATGTTTTATATACTAGAATGAAGGAAAACCTTAATGGGTTTTTGTTTAGTTTTTGTGGAGTTTCGTTATTTTTTTTTAATTTTTTTTTTTTTTGTGGGACCACCGAAACAATGACGGACGAACAAATTTTTGATTTTACGCTCCAAATTATGTACGTAATACATTCGATCAGCTATCGGTAATCTGTGTGTGTCTGTGATATCGACGATATATACAGGGTGTGCATGTTGGTATTAGTAAGTGATATAATATTTAGTTGCATATTTAGTAAGTGAACTAAGAACACCGTTACTTATGCACTACATTATTTATTTTTGTTTATCGGATATAATATTCTTATTATAATTTTATTATTTTGTGTCTTAGTATATATATATATTTATTTTATTTATTTGATTTGATGGTATTTATTATGTTCATCAGTTATTTTTATAATTATTTTTATCTATGCACTTCATTATTTATTTTTGTTTATGGGATATAATATTCTTATTATAATTTTATTATATTCTGTCTTAGTATATATGTATATATTTATTTTATTTATTTGATTAATGGTATTTACTATGTTCATCAGTTATTTTTATAATTATTTTTATGTATGCACTTCATTATTTATTTTTGTTTATCTGCAATAATTTGTTTAATGCAATTGTGATACTTATGAAATATATTTTCATTTTGAATTTATTTAAATGAATTTTAAAATTGTTTAAGATTGTTTTAGTTTAGTTTGTAATAAGTTATATCTGACTTTCATTTCTTTTTATTAATATTTAAAAAACATTTAAATTCTTTTTATTTGATTTTAAGCTTAAGAAATTTAAAAGTATGCAGATGGATGGAGTTTAAGTAGAGTTTCGACTTGGACTTTGTTTTTAATAATATTTCTTATTATAATTTTATAATTTTATTATTTTGTGTCTTTGAATTATATATTTATTATTTATATTATTATTTATATTATTTATTTATATTATTATACACATTTTTATGATTTATTATATTTTTATTAATTAAGTTGAATACCTTTTAAGAGTTTTTTTTTGTTCTTTTGGTAATATGAAAGCACACCCTGTATTTGTAGCTGGCAACTGACAACTGGCAATGCATTCACACATAGCCACGCATATAATCAATCCATACAGATACCATGTATATATCCAGACACCGCATTGACCAACGCAGCAGCGACCCAGACGTGTTCGCGGTGTCATGTATGAATGTCCGGCCTTTGCTTCACATTTGTTGTGCCTTTGCATGTGTGTGTGTGTGTATGTGTGTGTATGTGTGTGTGATTCGAGTCATGTTGTTTTATAATAGACTACGGCTTTGAAGTTGTTTTGGCGATGACTTCGTCGCTTCATTCTCTTTCCGTTTTCCATAAATTTAAATTATTAATTTTTTAACCACGGATAAGATGACGGCGACGATGATTATGTCGTTTTGTTATTGCTTGGCCGCGGCCTCTGCTCTCAGGTCTCTCATGTCTCTCAGGTCTCTGCCACCACCGCAGCACAGCCTTTGTGCCGTTTTAACGAAATGAGAGTAATTTGTGAATTTTTTACCTTTTTTTCTTTATTTTTTTTTTTGTCTACATTTTGATTCTCATTTTTTCTCATCTCTCTCTCTCTATCTGTGTTTGCGCGCCGGACACAAAAGGTACAAAACCAATTTGACTACAAGCCAAGCGGCCCAACATCAAAACCAAAACACATCACACACAAAAAAAAACCAGAGAAAAAAAATTGAAATGAAAAAAAAAGCGAAGTGAAGAGAAAAATACAAAATAAACCATGGCCATGATGTGCTCTCACAAACAAAAAAAAAAAAAAAATAATAATAAAAAAGAAAAGAAAACAAACATGGCCCAAAACATACATTCGACCACAACGTGTAGCAAAGCCTTTTCATTTTGGCCACAATAATACGCTCCTTATGGCTCACAATTGTTGAGCTTTGCCCTGCCAGGACTCATGGCATGTCCTGCTAGTACGTATGATAATGTCTGTCCAATGTAATGCCATCATAATAAAGGATGAACGGCATTTCCAGCCACTGTTGATATACAAATTACGGGGCTGATTAAGGACATCCCAAATACTACTCGCAAATGGTTACATATGTACTTATGTACATGGCCACTTAAGCTTAACCAACTTAAAGCCAACTTAAAGCCAACTTCAAGCACAACTCGTTCTTAGTAAGAAAGAGAAATGTTTAAAAAGTATTTCGATAAACCCTCCAAAAATAATAAATAATTTAAAAAAAAAAAAATTATGAGAAAAATATTTTTTTTAATATATTAATTTTTTATATATTAATTTTTTTTATGCCTTTTTAATATTATAAAATAATATAAATTAAATATATTAAAATTAATATATTAATATAAATTAATATAAATTAAATATATAAAATATTAAAAATATAATAATAAATATAAAATAATAAATAAATATATGTATATAAATACATTCTTTTAATATATATATTTTTGTTAAATAAGCAATTGCAGCAAATATCGAAAATAACAAATAAACAAACTTGTATTTTATTAATATGCATTTCTAATACAATTCAATAATAAATCAATATTTAATTAAAATCGATTTTTTATATATTTTTTGTATATTATAAAACACTTTTTTCCTTAATACATCAAATTTAAAGATAAAATTAAGTTAAACATAATTATAATAAAATACATTTTAAAAAGTATATATTTCAAAAATTAACATGCTGCTCATAATTACAGGGTATGCTTAAGTCGAGCATTGGTTTTGTGTTGCGATTGGCCAAACATTTTTATTGGCAAATAAAATCGATTGCCAATACTCTGTTTGAACGCGTTTCACATACAATTTTCCATTGCCAACTTAACTTTACAAGTGAGTGTGAGTGTGAGTACGTGTGTGTGTGTGTGTGTAAGAGTGTGGCCAGCATATATCGAATTGCAAAAAGTGACAGAGAGAGAGATAGAGAGAGAGAGAGAGAGAAGGGGAGAAAGAGAGGGTGTTGTTGCAATCGAAAGCTGCTGGGATTAGTGTTTGTGATCACTCTCGAAACGAAAGCACAATTTGCAAAAAAAAAAAAAAAAAAAAAAAAAAAAAAAGCTTGTAAAAACAAGTGAGAAATGCAGACAAAACTGAGAGACGCCACGCAGAATAAACATAATATATTTTATAATCATATTTTATTGCTGATTTTTTTTAAAGACAGCATTCTTCAAATTTATTGAAATTTCTAGATTTTGTATATTTTTATTTTTAATTTATTATTATTTCGATTTTGTAAATTTATTTAAACAAGAGAGCACTATTTATATATTTGAGAAACTTTCCCTGGATACGCAAAAAAACGACAGAAAATGAGAGTTGGGATTTATGCAAATTCGAAAACTAATAAGTATTCAAAATGATATTTCTGCACTTTCCGCAGTTTCAACATAACTTTTTTAGCCACTTGAAGTGCGTGGCATGAAGGAGCGCAATAAATGTGGCAAGTCCAACACAATTTGTTGCAGCCTGTTTTATTGTTGCTCTGCTCATTTTTGTTCTACGATGTGTTTTTTTTTTCGTTTGTTGTATTTTTATTTTATTTTTTTTTTTTTAATTTTAATGTTGCCACCGCCTGTAATCCTTGTGGCACTCGCAATCATGGCAATAATCTCATGTATTTGTTGTTAGGCTGATGCAGGGGGAGGGTGGAGCTGGAGAGGGAGAGGGTCATTGATGGCACTTGATGAGTTGCACTCTCGTCTGCCACTGTCACTGCCACTGATTGTGGTGGGGGCGCAGCTCTATCTCTCTGTGGCAGAAGCCACAAAATCGAGCACACACCAGAAAAAAAAAAAACATCAAAAAATCAAATACGAAATGTAAAAATGTATTCGAAAACAAAAACAAAACTTAAAAATTGACAATGGCAATTGAAAGGCGCATACGGTGAATACTCTATATATCAGATATGTGGGGGGAACTGAAATTGAAACTGAAACTGAAACTGGAACTGGAATTGGGCTTATCGTAATAAACCACTTAAAGGCAAAGTATTTCAATGTGCTGTTAGTTTCGATTTCGTATACCCTATACCAATACACTATGCCCATTTCAAATGAATTGAGGGTATTTTGAAAACTAAGAAAAATACAAAAAAAAATCAAACGTCTGCTTATAACTATAAAGTATATAGTATATGGTAGTTTTTCAGAAAACATTATTTAAAAAAAAAAAATACTATTCAATTTATAAGAAAAATTAACTAAATAATATTAAAGTTTTCCTATAAAAAATATAATTTGAAATATGCATATTGACATTAAAAAATATTATAAAAAATTTTGCGTATTTGGAAACATTTTTAAGATAAATTATGAACTCTAATAACTCCAATTCCTTTTCGAATACGATGCTTTACAGCATAACCTATTTTCGAGCATTTTGGAGTAATTCAATCAAAATTTTTCCCATTTTCCCATTTTCCCATTATTTTTTTTTTTTTTTGTGTTCATCTTAAGTTGCCATGTTTTTGGACCCTGCCTTTTTAATCGCATCAAAACGAAACTAATGCGCGTATTATTATAAAAAGCGGAAGACGGAAGATGCAAAAAAAAAAAAACAAAAACAACTTGAGATCCACAGCTGCTGCAACCGAAGTTCGGCAATTGAGCTGGTCCAAATTAGGGGGGGTTGGTGAGTGAGGATTACTGTGGAGGCAGAAAATAGAGCTGGGGTTGCGTTATGTATGCAGATAGAGGGCAACAGTTGTGGATGGGGATGAGGATGGGGATGAGGTTGGGGATGAGGATGAGGTTGGGGGCTAATGAGTCGATTCGAGTGTCGCACGTGCGTCTTGGCGATGTCTGTGCACTTGAAGAGCCACCAACCGACGACTGTGCGAAAGAGATGAGTGATAAGAGTGAAAGAGACAGAGACAGATAGAGAATGAAGCGTCATTTTGGCTGGCTGGCAATGGCCAATTAAGGTCGCCATTATAGAAATGACCATTGAAGAGCTTAACCTTAAGCATAATCTTGCAATTGGCAGGCAGCAAACAACTTAAGGATCATTCTGCTACACAAAGTCTTGAGCAACATACTTTTTTTTTTTTGGTTTCTCGTTTTTTGTTAAATTTTTTTTCTCTTTTTTTTTGGAGGCGGACAACTTACTGATTGCAAGCTTGTAGACAATACGGTTGCCGATTTGAACAACTCCCCACAAAGCATAGCAGAGACTATGCCAAGGCGACTACAACTGCTAGTATGTGCTAATCTCCCCCCTCACCAATCCCCCTGATAATATCGCTGTTGTTGTTTTGTGGTTAAGCCCATCGTTGTCAATTTGTTGCAAGAAGCATCCAAATTAATGTTGTTGTTAAATGCGATGCGCAGTTCGCAGGCGAGGGCATATCGCGCCAACTCCACCCAGGATATATACTATATATACTATATATACTATATCTGTGGTAGTCTTCAAACATAATTTCATAGAGGTATGCCTATAATTCTGGCCAGCAGTATATATCCATAAGTATCCATAAGTATATGTGTAACAGAAGTTTTAGTAGATACTTAAGGATATTGAGTGTATTTCAAGCAAAATTAAAAATATATAAATTATATATATTTCGAGAATAATACTTAAGGATATTGAGTGTATTTCAAGAAAAAATAAAAATATATAAATTATATATATTTCGAGAAAAAAAATACTTAAGGATATTGAGTGTATTTCAAGCAAAAATAAAAATATATAAATTCTATATATTTCGAGAATAATACGTAAGGATATTGTGTGTATTTCAAGCAAAAATAAAAATATATATATTATTTATATATTTCGAGAATGAATATACTTTTGAATAAATTGAACAGACATTTTGACGTGTGTATTTATTAAAGTAAATATTATGAAGAACTAATGCAATCGAAGAAAATGTAAAATATTTAATATTATTTATTTACATTATATTTAATTCCATTAATTTGTCAGTTTTCGAAAATGTTTAATACTAGTTATGGCAATTTGATAAGTATTTCCAAAATACCTATCAATATAGAGAGTGAATTTATTCATTCTGAGTATATTCATTCGTCTATTTTCTATTTTCGAATATATTCAGTATTCATTCATGGCTATTTTATGCATTTTGCTGTTAAACAATACTTTATTTTAGTTTATTTTTAAAAATTATTAGTTTTTCCAAAATACCTATCAACATAGAGAGTGAGTTTTGCTAGACAGTTAAGCTGTGTCACAAACTGAGTATATTTATTCGTCTATTTTCGAATATATTCAATATTCACTCTGGCATTCATTCATGGCCATTTTATGTGTTTTTCTGTTAAACAATACTTTATTTTAGTTTTTTTGTAATAATTATTAGTTTTTGCAAAATACCTTTCAACATAGAGAGTGAGTTTTGCTTGACAGTTGAGCTGTGTCACAAACTGAGTATATTCATTCGTCTATTTTCGAATATATTCAATATTCACTCTGGCATTCATTCATGGCCATTTTATGTGTTTTGCTGTTAAACACAACTTTATTTTAGTTTAGTTTGGAGACTTTGTTGTTGAATTTTGCCACTTCCATTTGTAGTGAGACTTTTAGTTACTTAACGAGTGTCTCTCTCACTCTTTCAAATTCTCTCTCTCTCTCTCATTCTCTCTCTGTCTGTCTCTCTCTTTTGCCCCTGCTTTGACATTCACGTGGTTGCGCGAATCATGAGCAAAAAAAAAAAAAAAAAAAAAAAAAAAAAAAAAAATCTGCGCTCGTACCTCATATGGTAAATTGATTTTGAGAATTTCTCGCGCGTGCATTTGTTTATCCCTTCAAGCGTTAAGTGAACAAGAACAACTGCGCTTAATGATCACACCACAACTACAGCCAACAACAATAACACTAAGGAACTAACAGAAGAAACTCGAAATTAAAGAAGAAGACGAAGACGAAGCAGCAGAACAGAGGCTGCAATTATGACTATTTGCATTGCACATTACACACTTCACACTGCCCCAACTCACAGTTGTTGCAACTTGCAACTTGCAACGCCGATCCGACAATTCGTATGTTTTCCAATTACTTACAAGTATTTAAATACCCTATAAAAATTTTCATATTTTATAGCAAAGAGTAGTTTTGGCCGTTTTGCACATTGAAAGGATTTATTTTCTTTTTTTTTTAAAAAGTTGCCGTATACAAATTTTTATTTTAAAAATTCTTAAAAAAAAATCAATTCACTGGATTTTAAAATTCAATTGAATATATTCAACTTATTAAGTAAATGCGTGTTTGTATTTTACAGAATATAGCTGATATTCCTATTGAGTTATCATGAAACATTAAAAAACTCAGTTCAAAAAATTATATTAAAGTGTGGAAATTATTTTAAATTATTTTAAATTATTTTAATAGTTTAAAATTGTAAACATTATTTAAACACAAATAATGTTTACAATTTTAAATTAAATTAAATTTATATTTAAATATTACTGATATTCACAGAAAATATGTCCTAGAAAAAATTAAATTATCTTAGTTGGAAATTATATTAAAAGTCGATAATATTAAATATATTACAAGTTATTTAAATTCATAATTAAGTAACTCCTAATATACAATTTTAAAGAGAAATTAAGTTAATTTTAAATAAAATGTTTCGAATTTTTTTTAAATTAACTAAGTATCTGGAAGGTGCAGGTTTTGAGTTCTGGGCAAAATCGGCAGCATATGTTTGCGTCTTGCCCCATGTTGCAGTTATTGTGGAATGTGTTTTCGGGTTGTTTAGGTTCTGTGAGGATTGTGACTATAAAGACGGCCACAGGGCAAAGAGAGAGAGAGAGATACTGGGCTAGTCTTAGGCACAGTTTGTGCTAAGTAGCTAAATACTAGAGACAGAGACAGAGACAGAGAGAGAGAAAACGATAGAGAGAGAGAGGGAGAGCGATGGCAAAGTAGACAGAGTTGAAGTTTGAGTCTCGAGGTTTATAAATACACATATATTCACACTTTCACGTTCGGATTGAGCTAATTGAAACGTATCTGCATAAACTGCATCAGGAACTGCCTTCTCCTTCTCTTTCACCTCCTCCACCTCTCTCTCTCTTACTCTTCTCATTGTTGCCTGGAGGCATATGGGATCCGCAGAAAAAGTAAAAAGGGATCTCTGTTCTTGTGTTTCGCGCAGTTCAAGTTAAAGCTAAAGTCATTGTCATGGTTGTGGGTCGTGCCAATGGTAATTGCCCCCTCTTAACCACAAACTGCACGCCATCCGAATTCCCAGCACACTTGCTATTTACACAATATGTTTGCTCTACTCGGTTCACTGACTGTACATGAATGCTGTTTATAGCCAACGATCTGACAGTCAGTTCCATGGCACGAGCTGCAAGCCATACGATCCCAGAACTCCATCATCTAATGGAAACTCTAATACAACATTTCAAAAAGTCAAGAGATACATGCATATATACCAAAAATCGAACAATAAAAGAAATCGGGCTGACAACATTTTCATAATATATTATTATCTTTTAAGTAAAAGATGGATTTTCCACTTCAAACAATAAAAGAAAAAATATATTAATTTTAAATAAAAACTGTCATTTTTAAAGTAAATATAAATTTAGAAAAATATAGTCGGATCAACAAAAGTCATTCATATGATTTCCTCCATTATTGTTAATGTTATTTGAGATTATGTTGCAGTATTTCTGCTCTACATTATTTATTTCGTATTATTAGAAATTTTCATTGAAATGAACTTAAAAAAAAAAAAAAAAAAAAAAATTAACTTAAACTTAAAACTTTGAACATTTTAGAATTGCCACCGACATTTTTGTTCATCTCAAATTTGAAGCCAATTTGCTTCTTATTTGAAGAAATCATTAAAAACAATTAAGAAAGTTGCACAGATTTTTACTAATTTTGCGCATTAAATATCCACATGGTATTACTTTTAACCTTATTTATGATTATGATGCGGATTATGATGTTTATGCTGATCAAAGTTATGATTTGTGCCTCATTTTTTTTTTGGGTCAATTCATTACGAATATCTTTCAGAGTGGAATGCATTTTCATTAGAATTATTTATGGCCATGAAATTGTATCGTAAATCAATTAAACGATATAAGGCAATTGCCGTTTTTTTTTTAGAAACAATGATAAAAAGAGGACAAACAGAAAGAGATTTTTTTTTCTTTATGAAATTTTGTACAAGTCACAAAAGCATAGAGACGATGAAAAGATGAGGAAAGCGGAGACATAGAGCAACTGATACATGTGCTATACTCTGTAACGTATGACTGTGTGATGATCGTATTATGGCTACCGCAGATGATCGTAAATTTTGCAATGGGTTTGGGGATTTGGGGTCGTCGTATCAATGGATGGACGGTGAGCAACGGTGCCGAAACAACGGCAACGGCAACACCAACAGCAACAGCAACAATTGCAACATTATGCATATAACTTTGATGGTGGGTTGGGATTTGGATTGCGAGGGGGGAGGGCACTGTTAACTGCAGGTTGATGTACAACAACAACAACAACAACAAAAAAACACATTCGTCCTCTAATCAGAAGCAGCAGCAACAAGAGCAAACGGCAGTTGACTGAGCGTGACTAACAACAACAGCAACAACAAACACAACAACATCTTGGACTTGGACTAAGTCGCAGCTGCCTTAACAGCAACAACCCCAACCCCACTCCCAACTCCAACTCCATCTCCATCTCCGACTTCTCCTTGCTTTGGTCGCGCTGCGGCCGTTGCATTAATAGCGAAGCAATCAGGGCGTTGCAGAAGCGAGCGCAAAGATCATAACGAACGGTTTAAATACAATATATTAAATGGATTTATTATGCCAAGTATCTATCTACACTTGTGCTCACGAAAATAGTAGTATCGGTGGTGAGATAGATATACATATGTATATTTTTTTAATAATTTTAATGATTCTTAAAAATACCCCAAAATAGGAGTATCGGTGGTGAGTTTTAAAAAATCGAAGTATTCATATGGCAGAAATATTTGTTGTTGTTGTTTTTTTTTGTATATCTCAAATATTTTTCAAAAATTATCAAAAAAAAAAAAGATTTGTTAAAGAAATATTCATTTTATATTTTACAAGATTTTGTTGAATTATGCACTATACGTTTAAAATATATTACAACCTTTGGCTAACTAAACGATTTTAAACGATTTGATACTTCTTAGATATATATTTTTTTTTTTTATAATTTTGTTGATTCTTAAAAATACCCAAAAATAGTACTGAAACATACTTAGTATTATTTTACATAGCTCTCGTATTTTTAATATTTATAAAAATTCGTAAAGAACAGAATATCAAAAATGGATATATTGAAATTATGGACGATATGCAAAATAGTAAGGAACCTGTAGTACTTGATAGCACTATTGATATTTCTATAGTTCCAATATTTTTTGATATAAATTTATCGGCACATAACATACATAAACGAAACTTGAACTTATAAAAATATCGCCAATAGCAGAGTAATTCAATATATTTAATACTTTGGATATTTTTCTAGCTTCAAAATTATATCGAAACATTTGTTGAGTAGGAATATTATAATAGGATCTGATGTGTAGTACGAAAATAATAAAAATTTTAACTGTTCAGAATACGCTACTATTCAAATGAACAGAGCTGTATGCATGCATATACATATGTATGTTTTGTGGGGACGTACAATGCGCCTTTCAAGCATGCCAAACTCAAGCTAAGTACATACATACATATGTACATATACATATACATCATAAACTAAGGGGGTGTGGGATAGACCAAAAATGAGAGTAGAGTGAGTAGGAAGAGAGGAGAGCGGGGAGGTGGCTGACCACGCGCGCTTCGTTTGTCGCCGTTTGCAGGTGGCGGCGAGATTTTCGTATAGTAGTCGCCGCAGTTATTATTACTTCGGCTCACAAACAATTAAGGCAGTTACAGTGCGTGAGCGAGACGGCAGCACTCGCTCGTAAAAGGCGGGATGGCAAATGTTAGAGCGAGATAGCCAACAACAATAGTTAACGTCTGTTTTGCAGTTTTGCCGTTTGTTTCAGCGTTCTCACTGAACACGCGCATAAATTTTTACTTAATTAGATACACACTGAGCAATACCTCCAAGTGGATCTCCAAGAAAACAAAAAAAAATGCAAAAAAAAAAATACAACCTTAAGTCGCTTGCATGCCGCTTCTCCAGCCATAGAGAAAATTGACGATCGCCCCATCTCTCTCTCTCAATGCATAGTGTTGTCTCATTTACTCATTGCTCGCGCCATACATCACATTAAATGCAGCTGCGATAATTTAATGAATACTGTTAGACTACCGTCCAGTGTCCAAATAGTTGAGTTCATCTATTTTTTCTTTTTCTCTTTTTTTACAGTTAAATTGTTTTTCGCCGCTTCACTCATGCTGTAGTATGTACATATGTATGCATGTATGTATGTATGTATGTACGCCCAGTCACGTTATTGGTGGGTTGTTGGTGCAGCTCTAGAAATTGTTGAAGAAATTTATAAACTGAAAAATGCATCTCATAGTGCTCAAGATAATCTGGATCCTAAAGAATCTCTCACCAAAAATAATCTCTGTATTTGGCAAAGTCAGGAAAGTCAGGGATCTCCCACAACGGATCTTGACGAAGTGAACTTCCAGAACATCGTTCGAATAGAAAATATCTTAGACCCCAATTCTTAATCAAGATTGTCTTAATTGTAAATATTGTAAATTTCCAGCCATAGTTTATCTAGACATAGTTTTACTTTTAATTATTTTTTTCTCATTAGCTTAAGTTGCCACAAAGGAAATAGAATATTGATTGAAAATATCAAGGCAATGAAATACTTTTAACACTTTCAACTATGATTGTTGACACAGTTCTGCAATTTTGAAGATTTGAGAGTATCGCAAGCTGGAAATCTTGGGTCAGAAATTATACTTCTGTGGGGTCAAAATTTCGAATATGAGATTTTGGCACCGTTCGATCAGGAATTTCAACACGATGATTTTGATGGGTCAATTTTTAAAATTGGATGATTTTTGAGGAAGTTATGGCATTTTTATGATTTGAGGGTATCACAAGATTCAAATCCGAGGTCGAAAATGCAACTTCTGTGGGGTCAATTTTTCGAATATGAGATTTTAGTACCGTTCGATCAGGAATTTCAACACGATGATTTTGATGGGTCAATTTTGAAAATTGGATGATTTTTGAGAAAGTTATGTCATTTTGAAGATTTGAGAGTATCACAAGCTGGAAATCCTGGGTCAGAAATCCAACTTCTGTGGGGTCAAAATTTCGAATATGAGATTTTGATACCGTTCGATCAGGAATTTCAACACGATGATTTTGATGGGTCAATTTTTAAAATCCGATGATTTTTGAGAAAGTTATGACATTTTGAAGATTTGAGAGTATCACAAGCTGGAAATCCTGGGTCAGAAATCCAACTTCTGTGGGGTCAAAATTTCGAATATGAGATTTTGATACCGTTCGATCAGGAATTTCAACACGATGATTTTGATGGGTCAATTTTTAAAATCCGATGATTTTCGAGAAAGTTATGTCATTTTGAAGATTTGAGAGTATCACAAGCTGGAAATCCGAGGTCGAAAATCCAACTTCTGTGGGGTCAAATTTTCGAATATGAGATTTTAGTACCGTTCGATCAGGAATTTCAACACGATGATTTTGATGGGTCAATTTTTAAAATCCGATGATTTTTGAGGAAGTTATGTCATTTTTAGGATTTGAGAGTATCACAAGCTGCAAATCCTGGGTCAGAAATTATACTTCTGTGGGGTCAAAATTTCGAATATGAGATTTTGGCACCGTTCGATCAGGAATTTCAACACGATGATTTTGATGGGTCAATTTTGAAAATCCGATGAGATTTGCGAAAGTTATGTCATTTTGAAGATTTGAGAGTATCACAAGCTGGAAATCCTGGGTCAGAAATCCAACTTCTGTGGGGTCCCATTTTCGAATATGAGATTTTGATACCGTTCGATCAGGAATTTCAACACGATGATTTTGATGGGTCAATTTTTAAAATCCGATGATTTTTGAGGAAGTTATGGCATTTTTATGATTTGAAGGTATCCAAGATTTAAATCCGAGGTCAAATATGCAACTTCTGTGGGGTCACATTTTCGTTTATCATATTTTGATACTGTTCGATCAGAAATTTCAACACGATTATTTTGGTGGAATAGTTTTGAAATTCCGATAATTGTTGACCAAATTATATAATTTTGAAAATAAAAGTCTAACTATAAGTTAGGATTGCAGAGTTTTTGAAGGTATTTGTGTTTTTGAGCGGGTTCGTGTGGTATATTTACTTAGGTAAGTGCTGAACTTGAAAATTTACGCTTTGCCTTGTAATTACTTCACAAGTACTTACATTTAGTGATAAAAAACGACGATGGAAATAAAATAAATGAAAATAATTTTAAAAAAAATTACAACTACTAATATGGAGTATATTTTTGGAGGACAACCAACCCAGATAAGGATAGAGGCAGAGAGACAAAGAGACAGAGAGAGAGAGAGAGAGAGTGAGAGGGAGAGGTAACTAAATAGAGACAGAGAGACCACCCTTGCCCTGTATGTTTGCCCTCGACCCTTAACCATGGCCCGGACCATCTACAATATGTTGCGTAAGTGTCTAAACAATGGAGGCAAGGCATTGCCATGTACTGCAGAGCAAACAAAAGGACCTTAACATGATGATGTGATGTACGCGCAGCATATCCTAATACACATATATATCTATATATATATATGTATGTATGTATTTATGAGTACCGAGTCCCTGTCTGTTTGATGCCTAACAGATGGGCCATGTACTGCAATGAGTGAGTATGTCTTCCTCAATCCACAATGAGAGCATATCCTGCGCGTCATTGAAGGTCTCACTATACAAAGACAGAGAAGACGACATAGAGAAAGAGAGAGAGAGCGAGATGGAGATGGAGAGTGTGTGTGTTTGGGATTTTCGATATTCAAGAAATGACAGCATAATAATGGCAACAACCAAAAAAAAAAAAAAAAAAAAAATATGATGAAAGGATCTCATGTTTTAATGGCGTTAGGCAATGATTATACAAAAATAAAAATGAAGCGAAAAAAATTCAAGTAGAAAAATATTATCATTTATGATATGAGCGTATTGTTTGTTGTCGGCAGAATGCTTCAAGTAGCCGCTATTCTCATCTCATTTGGGAATTGAGACAGTTGCTTCCTTTACTGAGTGTCCTACGTCCCAACTCATCAATTTCATAATAATATTATAAAAATAGAACATAAATATATATAAGTACAGTATGTTTAAATCTAATATTATAATGCTTCAATCCGAAGAGTATTTCCCTAGATATGCCCCAGAATGTGCCTGAAATATTATAGTATTTTCGATAAATGTGCTATTTTGTAAGTTTAAACTGCCTTAACTTGGCCAAAAATCGGTCGATTTAATTTGTTAATGTTTTTCAACTATATATTCCAAATATTCTATTTAAAATATGATTCGCTTTGAAGCAAAAACAGTTGCTCATTGCATTTACATCGATTTTTATGAATGAATGAGAACAACGGCACAAAGAGAAGATGCCCAATATTTTCCAACAATATTTTCCAACTGAAATATCATATCATAAGTTACGCGTATTTGAGACGTGTTTGCCTTCAGAAAATGGCGTTTCTCCTATGTTACAAGGAAACTGATCCTCAAAAATGAACGCATTACATGTAATAAGGATGAATGATGAGGATAAGGGCAGACGGAGCGTTAAATAGGCGCGCCAACAGCTGCCTGATGTTATTCCCCCCTCCCCTACCCCTCCCCCCCTCCTTCATTGTCTCTCTCTAAGGATTAACACATAAATAAATAATCATAATGATGCGCAATGATCAATGATGAGGGCATTATAAGGAAAATTCTGAAATGAACTCTAAAAGGAATGAAGAAAATGAGCAGGAAACGTAAAATCCTTGCCAATTACAACAAGGATTAAGAATGTAAGAAAAATACACAGCAAAAACAAATCAGCGAATTACATATTTTTTTGAAATTTCATTATAAAGAATTTACTTAAATGTGTAATTTGATTTTTAACTTTTAAATATGTATTATAAATTTGTTTGGTTATTTATCAGTACATTTATTAAATTATAAATATATTATTTATCTTTAAATTACTTAAAGTTACTTAATTTTAATGTTTTGGTATTTTAAAGATTTTTGAAATTCAGAAAAGAATGTTTCACGAATTCTAAGTGACTTTTCTTGTATTTATATTATATAAATATAAATTTAATAAATTATCATGTTACATTTGTAAACAAAATAACATTAGGAGTTACATAAATTAAAGGTTAATGTAATTAAACATGAAATTAAGTTGATTGCAAGTCAAGCGCAGACTTGTCAACTTGTCGCTGCTGCAAGTGCCAAGTTGCAACAAGCGGCAGCTGTGGCAACTTTGCAAAGAGCAGCAGCAATTTGATGACCTTTCGCCAAAGGCAAGAGTTGCAACGCGACTGACCTTGAACCCTTTTTGCATTGCCAACAACGACAACAGATTAGCTATTCAAGGCTGTGACTTAAATAGCTCACTGCAAAAATTAAAAAAAAATATATATACATAAATACACAAATATATATGTATGTATGTAGATATTGCAACAAATATACATACATACGTATATAGTTAGAGGTTGCGTTTTGAGTTTGAGGCGACGGCGGTTAGGAATGTTATGTAAATTGAACTTGAAAATTGTGGAAACAATGGCAAAGGTTTTGAATATTTCACTCGCTTAATTAGAAACGCAAGGAGGCAAATGATTCTCCCTGGCCAACACAAAGACAGATACCAAACGGGGAGAGAGACAGAGAGATAAAGAGAGAGCGAGAGAGAGAGAGAGAGAGCAAGAGTTACGTGACATTGCCACTGTATCAGCTTATAGATCACAACAGAGTTACATGGCTACGTTTAGAGAGCGGTCCGTAGGTTGTGTAGGTTTGCGTTCGGTTGCCAGGGTTGCCAACAGCGACGACAACCGCGCTGAGAAGTTGGAGGAGGTGCCGCCGCTGACAACATGAAACAGTGGCGGGCGCATAAATAATTCAACAGTTGGATCGGAGGTTCATCGTCGTAGGCCCGCGTTTCGTTCCGCATTGGCGACGCAAAATGCGATCTTAGCGCAGTAGGAGGAGGAGGAGGAGGAGGAGTGCTGCTGAAGAGGGCGGTGGGGCGGTTTTCTTGGATAATGTCATATGCATACGCGTGTGTGTGCAGGTATTTGCCAACGATTTGTGGTGACTGTGACGATGACGGTGACTGTGACGGTGACGGTGTCTTGAACTGAAAATCATTAATGTACTTCGCAGATATCTAAATGTGTATGAACAGGTGCCAGAGGGCGTGTATCTAATATGTATAGGTGTGTATGTGTTTGAAAATTGCTCTGGGAGTCCAAAGACAGAAAATATATATGTATATATATAAGAAAAATTTGAATCGTCCCCAGCATTGTTATGCAAATGATGTCGCTTGACACGCAAACGCCACCAAGTCAAGTCAACAGCGTCGACACCACAACCGACAGAGCGTCACCCACCAACCTCAAGCAAATAGTTTTAGCTTGACAAACACAGACACACTCACACTCACACAGACACAGAGACAAAGTGAGAGAGACAAAGTGAGAGAGAGAGAGAGAGAGATAGAGTCAGATAGATACTGACTGAAAGAGATAGGAGTCAGTGAGAGATCTGTCTGTTTGTTGCTTGAGGCTATTGCCTAGTCGAGACTTTGATATTATGAGATCTCCACTCAGAAACCACACTTGCCACCACACTTCAGTGGCCAGAGCCACCAACTTGAGACGTGGCCACAAATGTCAACACTGTGCACAAAAACTGGGCACCAAAGTGGATCAACAGCAACCGAGCAAAGCGCAAAGAGAATGACTTGATGGGTCAGTGATTCCCACTCTATAATTGTGAGATAGATATGGAAATATTATAGATATACTTTATGTATAATAAATATAATAAAGATGAAGCCGCAGCTTGTTACAGAAAACTGCCGAGCGACAGTTGTGAAATCCAAATTCGGAACAAAAATAAATAAATTTAATAAAACATTGAAAACTAAAAAATAAAAATAAAATATACATATTTATATATAAATAACTATAACTCGAGTTGGAAACAAAATAAAATAGCATTGAACCAAATTTGAAACAAGAAATAAAGTAAAATAAAATTAAAGTTAAAATTAAAAATAATGTAGTCAAATCATCTTAAAATCAAAATAAAATGAAAACCGCTACTGAAGCGTCATAAATAAATGCAGAAAAAATAAAGCAAATCATTTTATTAGGACTATAAAACAATTGAAAATAAAGTAGAAAAATAAAAATATTTGAATTGTTATAAAATAAAGCTAAAAAAACTAAAGAAGGTTTCCAAAAGATTTATTTAAAAAAAAAACATATTTTTCAATGTCTTTTATAGAAAATGTTAAAATTTACTTTTTTTGAAATGTTACGCATAATATTGACTTTTTGTAAAGTTAGCAAATTTAAGAAAATTTAATTAAAAAAAAATTTCAGTAAAAAAAAATATCACTACTGCAATCTTTAACTCATATCACATATCTTGGAAAAAAAAAATATTTTTTTTTTGTTTTTGTAACTAGTCAAAGCTGATAATCGTTTGAAGAAAAGCTGTAAAAAGCTGTAGGGAACTATGGGGACTCTGAGGCTGAAACTCTGATCTATTTGAAATGATCTTGAGACGCTGCGTGATGCAGTGTCACGTGAGCAGCAACTGCAACAGAAGCAGCATCAGTTTCTATTGCCACACTTGAGAGTGAAAGAGAGTGTGAGTAGCATATGAACATATAGAGAGAGAGTGAGATAGAGAGTGAGATAGAGAGAGAGAGAGAGAGAGAGAGAGAGAAGGAGACAAATAAGAGGCTGTAATTAGCGAAGCGAGTCTCTTGGGCATCGCATGACATTTGGCTTTGACCACGATGGATGATGCCAAATTAAGCCAGACTAAACAACAAGTTTCGTTGTTGGCCAACAAACTATTGGGGACCCATCTTGGCCGGGCCAAGAGCCCTAGCATGGGAGTATGGGAGTATGGGAAATTGGTGGTGGAATTGGCGGATCTTTGGGGCTAGTGGGGAGAATGGGGAGCTACTGATTTGATGGGCTGCGACCTCCTGCTCTGCACTGCTTCAGCACTTAAAATTGGACTTTTAAACGTTGCAAGTTCCAAGTTGCAAGTTGCCAACTGAAGCTGCAGCTGATATTGAAGTTGGAGTTGAAGTTGAAGCTGAAGTTGAAGTTGGAGTTGGTGCTGCGTGTTCGTTAAGATGTGACCACAGATAACAGAGGCGGCAACAATTTTTTTTCGCTTTTTTTTATATATATTTTTATACATATATTTTTCCATTCGTTCTTTTTTACTCGAATTGTAAACAATTTGCGAGATCTTGTGCAATGTTACTGACCGTAGACGAAGACGATGGGAAAGTGTTTTTCTCTCAGCCATGGCCCATGTGGACCTATGTGTGAATTGAACTCAGCATAACAGATCCCTCAGATTCGTTAATTAAGCCAAAAATTACAACTGTGTGGAAGAGAGAGAATTCTCCGCCAATATTCCTGCAAAGTGGCATGTGTTGAGATGCCCACAACAGGTGCATTACACCCACAATACAGTGCAGAGTGACCTTTTAGCCGAGAAATAAAGATATGTTTGCCAAATGCTCCTGTATTACCAAAAAGTACATAGTTTTCAACACAATTCAATTCTGCTTTCAAATACTCATAAAATCCGCCTTTTCAAATTTTTCGACTTCTCTTACCAACTTAAACTGTTCTCACCGAAAATATTTACTTTGATTATGTATTGAAAAAATTTTCATATTTTAAATTCATCTTAATATTAAGGAAATGCAGTGGATCATTTCAGCAGAAGACTTTATTAAGAATAAATTTTGAGCTGCGACAAGTTTTTCGAAACTCCACCGATTTTGGTGAAATTTTAAAATCTGAATTTAGAATGACCAATTTTCCATACAAATCCTTTGACGAAATCATCAAAAATCGAAAACTTTGACACCAATTTTTTCACTTTGGTCGATTCTAGGACTCATAACAAGCATTTTGCTTTTTATTTGAGCTGTTTCTGATGAGTATTTTCAGAGATATGGCAAAAAATGTGTTAAAAAGTGTCTCAAAATGGCAAATTTCGCAAAATGGACCTCCTCATAACTTTGAATTGCCATAACTCGGCCAAAAATCATCCGATTTTGATGAAATTTGTCATTTTGGAAATGGTTTTTATGTTTGTTTAAATCTGCATTACAATTTTTGCAAAATTCACCATTTTAAATTTTTCGCCTTTTTTTTACCCATTTTGCATACTAACCCCTTGACAAAATCATCAAAAATCGAAAAGTTGTTTTATCCCAATTTTTTGACTTGAATCGATTCTAGGACTCAAAACTAGCATTTTGCTTTTTATTTGAGGTGTTTCTGATGAGTATTTTCAGAGATATTGCCAAAAATGTGTTAAAAACTGTCCCAAAATGGCAAATTTCGCATAACGAACCTCCTGATAACTTTGAATTGCCATAACTCGGCCAAAAATCATACGATTCTCATAAAATTTGAAGTTTTGGAAATGGTTTTTTTATCAGATTAAATCTGCATCAAAATTTTTGTGAAATTCTTTATTATTAATTTTCCGACTTTTTTGACCCCTTTTGCATACTAACCCCTTGACAAAATGATCAAAAATCGAAAAGATGTTTGATCCCAATTTTTTGCCCTGAATCGATTTTAGGACTCAAAACTAGCATTTTGCTTTTTATTTGAGGTGTTTCTGATGAGAATTTTCAGAGATATGACCAAAAAATGTGTTAAAGAGTGTCTCAAAATGGGAAATTTCGCATAATGGAAATACTCATAACTTTGGATTGCCATAACTAGTCCAAAAATCATCCGATTTTCATGAAATATGAAGTTTTGGAAATGGTTTTAATATCAGTATAAATCTGCATCAAATTTTTTTAAAATTTGCCATTCTTAATTTTTCGACTTTTCTGACCAAATTTCCATACTAACCCCTTGACAAAATCATGAAAAACCCAAACAGTTTTTGACTCCAATTTCCGGACTTGTATCGATTCTACGACTCGCAACTCATATGACACTACAGCGATGATAATGATGATGATAATGATGAACTGCTTAATGATGTAAAGTTGAATAAAAATTGGATTGCGTGCATGAGTTGAGCTCAAACTCTGGGCCAGGACAGCTTCTGAGTGCAGTAGCCTCAGCGAAAAAGACACACAGGCAGAGAGAGGGAGGCAACTAAAAGAAGAAAGAGAGAGGGAGAGAGAGAGAGAGAGAGAGGGGAGAGTCATATACCATATTGCAAGCATAGGCATCATAATCAAAGGCCGTCATCATAGACGATGTGGCAGCCACAGCAGCAGCAGCAGCATCCATTCTAGCCGCAAGCTGAGATTTGTTGATGTTGATGTTGTTGTTGTTGTTGTTGTTGTTGTTGTTGTTGGTCTTGGGTTTGGAGCGAGTGTAGCTGGGATCGTCCCCTTTTGTGATCTGCCTCATTGACAACTGTCCAGGCCAAAATCTCGTATAGAACACGACTGCCAGTTCCCCAGCCAAACAAAAAGTATCTCAAAGCCAGAACTGAACATTGTGAAGGGTATATGCCAAGAGTGGGAGACTGACTGTCTGTCTCTATGTCGAAGTAAGTCTCTGGTCAGCGCTGACTCTGAGTCTGAGGATGATCTTGGCCATGGCCAGGGCTGTGCAGCATCTTTGCCAGACAATTGGACGGGGGCTGGGAAATTACATGTCTTCGTATCTAAACGCACATTAACCATCGCATTCCCCAACACAGTGTGCAGGACGAGAGAGAGAGAGAGAGTAGAGAGGACAGACCTAAGCCAGGCAGACACTGTTCTCTCTCTCTCTCTCTCGCACTCTTTTTCTCTGTCTCCCGTTGCTGCTTACATTTCTTATTTAATTTCGATCGATCACTTAAAGAGTACGAATAATGAAAAATTGCAGTAACCATGCCGCAGGCCACAGCCAAAGAAACAGCCAAAGCCGAGCAACTTGCTCTTTTAGATAACACTCACACTCTCACACATACACACATACACATACACACACACACACGACTACAACAAGTCGGGGCGGCGAAGGCGCATATGACCACATACAGCTCTGGCCAAACTAATAGCTTATGATTACGAGCAATGCATTTCAAATTTTGTCAATTAATTACTTATAATAAAAACTCATTTTAAAAAATGTGTTTTTAATTAACTTGTATTTTTGCAACATTTTAAAAAGGTAGAAAATAATTAAAATAAAATAAAATATACTTTAGGCATTCAATATTCTAATAAGTAAGAAAAATATATATATATATTTTTTTTTGTGAAAAATACTAATTGTAGTGACGGTAAATAAAAGTCAACACTTTTCAAAATATTTTTTTAATTAACTTATATTTTTGCAACATTTAGAAAAGGTACAAAATATTTAAAATAAAATAATGGTAACTTGTTTAATTTGGAATATACTTTACGCATTCAATATTCTAATAAGTAAAAAAAAATATATTTTTAAATGTGAATTTTTTTTTTTTGACGAAAAAGTACTAATTGTAGTGACGGTAAATAAAAGTCAACAGTTTGCAGATATTTTTTTACCAACTTCATGAAAAAATAACAATAATTAAAATATTTTTTAAAAGGCTGATAAAAAGATAAATAAATTTTAATAGAAAATTAGATTATTGTATTTTTTTTTAAACCTACTTACTTTTATCATCACAAATAAAAAATTTATTAAATACAAATATTGAAAAACTTAAAAGTGTTTAAAATAATTATAAAAAACATATAGTTTTGGATATCTTTCGTAGTAGTATCAATTATAGAGCCGAATAATGTAAGAAAACAAAATTTTAAAATAATTAAATATATATTTGTGTATCAAAAAATGTAAAATAAAATGTTGAGGCCTGCTCTCAATTTCGCATCCGTTTGAAACTTGCAGTTTTTTCATTTGTAGCTATTGCAAAACCGCACATTTCATACGGATACGGAATGAAGAAGGAGCCGTTAAATCAGCAAAGTATGGGAACTATTATTTTGACAGCTACTGTACATATATCATAGTGTATTGAGATAATGCTAATTCCTGATTAAAGATGCTTTCAGATAGTATATTAATGCTGTTTAACGTAGGGACAAAACTAGAGACAAATAGAAAGAGAGATAGAGACACAGATAGAGAAAAAGACAGACAGAGAGAGAGAGAGAGAGAGAGAGACATATTTATATATGCTAAATTTGTAATGCTCACGCATAACATTTGAACTCTCTGGATGCCGTGTCACATTCATTCAACTGCTCCACATCATGTGGAAATCAATCAAGAGTGAAGTTCTCACGAGACACAGTCACAGTCGCAGTCGCAGTCACAGTTACAGCCACTGACTGCGTTATGTATAAATTCTCTGCAGAGTTGCGAATACATGCACGTACAGACAGCGAATACAATTGAAAGCAAAAACAAAAACAAAGAGAATAGTAATTCTCCATATAGTAATATGTATATATAGAACTTGGGGCTATATAGAAATCGCAGTTTTACCTTTGACATGACTTTAAATTGTGAGTTCAGTTCAGAGAGACGCACCAGCAATAACAGAAAAGTCGTTGCAGCTGCAGCTCCAAATGCTATCTGGTCAATCAACAGGAATACCACCACTTGGATACCAAAACAAAAAAAATACAAAAAATTTAATAAAAATTATCTCTCTTAAGAGAGACAGAGGGAGAGAGAGGGAGAGATACTGACCCAACCCTAGCCCAAATGAACTAAAAGCAGGCGTAGTCGCCAAACCAACTCTGATACGAGCTCATTGTTTGTTGTTGGCAGCTGGAAATCCACCAAAAAGTCTAACATACACTAGCATACCCAGCATACAACTAGGCAACCCTAAAAGTTAGAGTTGTCAAATTTCAGCACAAATTTAGAGATTACGTTGATTTTTCCTCGACTCGCAACAAAATCAACTCAGTTAGCTGGAAAACAAGGCCAGATTGGGGCAAATTCCAAAAATTTGACATGAATGCAATTTCGGGTTGGGAAATGTGATTATTTGAATCAGTTAGGGTATTGAACGAGTCGTTCAGTTCATAAGAACTGTTGGTTTTTATGCACACTTAGTGGCTTTAACATGCAGCTGATGACTCGAGGCATTTGTATTTCCGACCAAAAATAATAATAACCGATACAATCTATTGACAGAGCTGTGCCAGCACAGACAACGAGACAGAGCCAGAGAGAGAGAGAGTGAGAGAGAGAGAGAGAGAGTGCAGTAGAGTATGAGGCAGTTGTTGGCGTTTTCACATTGACTTGTCCTCAGCCTCCGCAACAGTCTCAACGCGTCTCGACCAGGGCACTTTTATTGTCTGTGCCCCCTACTTGAGGCAGGTTCTGTTGGCCTGCCACTTGGCCGCGGCGTCACTAATCGCCAATGTGTCAGGTGTCTGATCCGAGGCGCAGTCAAGTGTCTCACCTTCATCTCTGGTCGATTCTCGGTTCTGATCCTTTTTGTGCTGGCCACCGGCGGGCGACAAATGACAAATCCTGTTGTCCTCTCTTATGTCGGGGGTGTTTACACTTCAAGTGCCCTCTCTGATCTCACCTCACACACGCACCCAGACTCGCTGAGAGACACTCTTCAGCCACGTAAATGTTTGGCTTCACACAAAAGGGGATTAAATCATAAAATATAAAAAAACAAAAAAATACTTATGACATTCACTTGAACCCAAAAGGAACAGAGGAGGACAAGAAAACAAAAAAAAACACACAGAATCAACAAGGACCAAATTTCACAATTTCATTGTTTTGCCAGCCACATTGGCGCATCCTTCAACCTTTTTGTGCTCTTGTTATATGGACGAAGGTGACATTGCTAAAAAATCAAAATTAAAAAATAATTAAAAATAATATGAAAAAATAATAAAAATAAAATACATTTTAAATTAAGGTATATTTAACAATAAAATAAAATTCAAAAAAAAAATTTATATTAAGTACAATAAATTTAAAAAAATAAATCAAAAATACAATTTGAAAAAAAAAATTCAAAAACAAAATTGATTCCAAAGAAAGTTTCAGCAAGAGCATAAATATGAGAATCTCTTAGAGTGAGAGAGAGACCTCTTAGAGTGAGAAAGAGAGACCTGTTTGTAGTGCAAACAGTTTGCATGTTCGCGATCTTTAGTATTTTTTCCCTCCACCCCTCCCCCCCAAAGAAAAGGGCACTTTTCCTACACTTTTCCTACCCACCAACATAGCATAAAATTTACTTTTCATTTTATTTTTTGTTCTTCACGTTGTTCGTGTTGTGTTTTCATTTTCATTTTTAGTTAAGTTTTATTTTTTATTTTTTTATTTTTTTTATGTTTTTTATCTAAGACATGTCAGAGAAGTGCCCGGTAATTTGAGAGCGTTAAGTTTGTCAGCAATTGGCAAATTTACGAGTCTCTTTTATTGGGAACTTTTGATAGCGAGAGTTTTTTTTATTCATTATCTACGGCTGCTGCTGCTTCTTCTACATTTTCAATTTCTGCTTCTTCTTCTTATTCTTATTCTTCTGCTTCACATGCACATGCATGCACAGTGGGCAAAGCTAGAAAATTATTGTATAAAATCTGCAGCAAAGATACACTTTTCACTCAGCTTCAACTTACTTTGGGATCATTGATTTCTTGTACATATATTTTTTATTGTTAATTCACTTGAGTTTAGAGCTTTTTTTTTTTGATATTCTAAACATGCATTTTATTCTTTTAACAATTCTAAGAGTTCGAAATATTTAAATATTAAATTTTTCAAAATTTTTTAACATACATCTATTCGAATTTTTGATTCGCTATTCTTGAATAGCTAATCAAATTCAGAGTTAGGCGATTATTTTTATATTATTTATTTCAATATATATATTTTTTTTTTCATTTATAAATAAGATTGTGTTATTTAAGAATTGGTTACGAATTTTATTTATTTTTAACAGAATAAAAAATGTTGTTTCTAAGAAAAATTAAAAAAAATATATCTCTATTATTTCAGATATCTAAATATTTTAGAGACGCTACCAGGTTAGTTTCAATTATTCAATATTATTGCTATACTGAAATGATTTATTTTCTTTTAGAAATTCACAACTTTACTATATATTCTAAACATTTAATGACAATAAGCAAATAAGAATCTTTTTGAGATTTGTGAAATTCGAACTGTTTTCAAACTTATTACTATTAATATTGATAGAGAGACACTTTTAATTTTTAAGTGATTTTCTATGCCGTATGCCAAATATATTTTTTTGCCATATCAATAATTTTTCATTATAGAAAACAGATGTTTTTTTTTTTTTTTTTTTTTAAATCTTGAATTTGTAGAGTTTCCACGGTGACATTTGCTGTTGCTACATCAATTAACATTAACTGAAATGAAATTAATTGCGCCTTCGGCATGGTCACACTAATTGCGTTTAATGTGCAACCGATACCACACACGCACGCTAAGAGAGAGAGAGAGAGAGAAAGAGAAAGAGAGAGAGAGACAGATAGGATAATGGCAATTTGTGATAAGCGATTAAACGATTATCAGTTGTGTGTAGTTCTTCAACTGCGGTTTCTGGAGAGACGCTTCATTAGTGGAAAAACAGCAGCAGGACAGGACAGGACAGCAGAGGAGTGGAAAGGGTGTTGATGAGGTGAGGGAGAAGAGGGAGAATTGCGTCATATGGCCAAGATATTTGTATTGTATATTGGTCAAGAGAAGAAGTATAGTATGTCATGTGGTCAGTTGGCGTGACCTTTACGACACAATCAACAACTGTTGACCGCAGACCGCAGCGGGAAGGACGAACCGCGCCAAGAGACCGAGAGAGAGAGAGGAACATTCATTTTATGGTATTGTAGGCAATATTTGTCATGGTCATTATGGGTTATAAACGATATTTTGATCCCTAATCACTTGGTCAAGTTCCTCAGTTCCCAAGAGAGAAAGAAAGAGAGAGAAAGAGAGAAAAAGAGAGAGCGATATAGTGACAGTCCAACAATAGGGAGAGGTGAACAATAGTGAGAGGGCACACTGTTTGAATGTGAGAGACACTCCACAAGCTGTCAACGCATTCGTTTCACGTGTTAAACAAATGTCTCTCTGCGTTGCCTTAGCGACAGCGAAAGAGGCAGCGGATGAGAGATAGAGAGACAGAGAGAGAAAGATAGAGTGTGACGGCGCGAGAAACAGAGGTTGCAAGGGTCTGTCGTTGTGAGCCTTATCCTCATGCTCGTCCTGTGCCTTGTGCCCTGCAGCGACTGTCGCTGGAATTGAAAGGCAACAATTGTGGAGTTGGACTTGGGCAATTATAGATTATCACCTTATTGCCATCGCATTCATACCAGTATCACTCACTCCCTCTCTCTCACTCGGTCTGTGGCGGTCCCTCTGAGGCGACACCCGCACCTTTTGTGTGGTGAACCTCGAGAGTGGCCATCGAGCGGACATCGGAAAAAGAACCATAAAAATGACACCACATTGTTTTATCTTTATCGCATAATTGCGGTCAATTCCCTGCCAGTTTCGCTATCTCTATCTCTCTCTCTCTCTCATTCTGTCTCTCTCTCTCTCTCTCTCTCGCTGTCTTTCTCTGTTTTTGGCCCTGACTATCTCGGCTGCTGTTGCTGCTGCTGCTTAAGTGTGACTTTGGGCCATGGTTGCTGCTTCTTCTTTTTTTTCGGCTTTCTCTTTGGCTTCAGATTTCAGTACATCCCCCCACCCCTCCTTCCATATACATACATATATCTCTCTCTCTCTCTCTTTCTCACACACACAGTCGCCGTCTGTTTAGCGGCATCGTCTTTTGATCATTTGCCATGGCTAACAGCAGCAGCAGCAGCAGCAGAAACAATCAATCCCCCCTTCCCCCTACTCCACTTCACCTTGCCTTAACTTAGTGTGCCCTCCTTCATCCGCTACGCATTAGAATTACTCCCCAAGAGGTTGTTGGCAGCGGGGGCGAGGGCGGGGGCGGGTCACCCCATCTATACATTTATCATATCTTGTCGTTTGCCTCTCTCTCTCTCTCTCTTTCTATCTCTCTCTCTCTCTCTCTATCTATCTCTCTCTCTCTCTCTCTCCCCAACCCCACCAACAAATTTCCATTTCCATTTCATTTCCCTATAAAATATAATACAATATAATATTATATAATATAATTTAGTATAATTTAATATAATTTAATATAATATAATTTAATATAATATAATATAATATAATATAATATAATAATTAATTAATTAAGAAAATCGGATTTACTCCCCACATTTTCAATTCATAGGAGTTTTCATTTATTTTCTTATCTAGTAAAAATAAACTTCTTAATTAATTAATTCCAATTAGACTATAAAAATATATAAAAGATTTGTATAGTATTTCTGTTTAAACTAGTAATAATTTTTGAAATTATTTTTATTATTATCATTATCATTATTATTATTATCATAAAAACACATATTTTTCTTTCTAAAGTTCTATTTGAAAAGATCAATATTTTTAAAGTAACTTAAGAGCTTTAAGGCAACAACTCATCGACAATATCGAATCTGAACAAAAGGAATTAAATTCCAAGTTGATATGTGTGAGAAATGAGAGTTAAGAGTTCTCATTTGAGAGAAATAGAGATAGATAATGAGTAAAAAGAGATGGAATGAGTGCTCTCTGATGTGATGAGTGCAAACTGTTCGTTTATGCAACATGCGGCATGGCATCAGATGTGCTTGCAACCATTTGTTGACTTGCAGCTAATTTGCTGTCTCTATTGCATGTTTTTCTTTTTTTTTCCAATGTTTTCTGTATTATTTGCTATTTTATTTATAGTTTTTTTTTTCAATTAATTTTTTTTTTTTTTTTTGTGTCTCGCACACATACCCATAAATGTACGAAAAATGGAAATAAAAGAAACATAATCAAAAAATAAAGCTCAAGTGCAATCGTCTTGTGAACCGGTTTATTTTTTGCCATCCTTGGCCACACACACTCACACATACACACACACGTATGCAAGAGAGCAGCTCATGTGTGTGTGCGTGTGTGTGTTGAAGCCACACTTCGTGGCGGAACTTGATGACCTTCAGATTGACTCACAAAAGAGCGCGACGCTCCCACACTCATACTCATCTCTCTCATTCAGACGCCTCAGTCTCAGTCTCAATCTCAGTTCCAATTCAGTTAAGTTGAGTTCTCTAAGGTAAGTAGCTGCCCCCCCCCCCACCTCCTAAGAGTCATCCCCTTAAGCCCTCAGGTTCAGCCCAACCCCCCCTAAATTTGCTCCTCTTTTATCCCAACTAAACTTGCACTTCCGCTTTGAAGGCAAAATAATCCACTCCATTTACAAATGCATAATAATTAAATAAAAATAATAATAATAATAATAAATAATAATAATAAATATAATTGTTATATTTAATACAAATATAACAAAACAAAATAAAAAAAAAATAAACTAAAACAATTAATTGAAAGTAAGGGGGGGTAGATATACTATATAATTGAAATCTGTTTTCTTTTTCATTTTCTCTTCTGTTTTTTATAAAAATACTTTATAAAAAGTTTATAAATTCCTTTCTTATTTATCTACATACATACATATATTATTTGTTTTTATTAAAACAAAAACAATAATAATTAAATACAGTGATGCAGAGAGAGTAAAAATGTCATCTATTTTTATATATTTCCCTAATTTTTTCATATATTTAAAATACATTAAAAATTTCAATTTCTTTCGTTATTTCTTTAAGTAAAGATATTATATTGTTTTTATCAATATAATAATATTAAAAATATACCAATTGAAGACAGAGGTATAAGAGATATATTCATCTCTTAGAATATTTTTAATAAATTTTAAATTCTGTCCTTTTCTCTGACAATAATTGCAACGTATACGACTTTCAACTAAACAATAATATTAATATAATTTAACAATTTTTCAAGAGTTAAAAAGTATTAAAGAATTAAGCACGCATATTTCAATTCTTTTATTATTATTTTTTTTTTTTTTAATTTTTTGGAAATTGTTTAGAATTTCTAATATTTTCTGTCAATTTTTTTGAAATACAAAATAAAAATAAAAATAAATTTTTTAGCGATCTGAAATGTTTTTGTAACCGTTTAATGCTAGATCGTGGTCTTTAATTTATATTTATTTTTTATTATATTACTTAATAATACTATTAATATTACCATAAAGTATTTGTTTTCACAAATTATTGACCAAAAAGTCTAAGATTGTCGCAAAATTTGTCAAAAAAAAAATATTACGTTTGCACCACAAACTTTTTCTGTGCCTCTATTTATTGTTCAATCTCTCTCTCTTTCACTCTTTCAGTCTCTCTATTGGCATTCTCTGTCTCTTTTCTGCTGCTTAACAGCATGCTTCATCCCCTGCCAAGCACTCGTTCACCGTCTTTCTCTCACCAACTGTAGCCTGCCTTGTCACGCCAGAAGCATAGAGCACCAACATTTGCTGCACTGCTTTGCCGACAGCGTGAGAGCAACTCACACACACACACACACACACACACGCGCGCGCTCATTCACTCATATATGTACGTATATAGCAAAGCAGCGCAATCCAACGCAACGCAGCGCAACGCAGCGCAGCGACTGAGCTCAGGCAGAATCAAAAGCAGAGCAAGCTAGCAGTATGCATAGCACTCTCTCTGTCACTCGCGTTGTAGATTTGTCGTTGTCGTCGTCGTCGTCATCGTCATCGTATATGTGCTCTCTCTCGCTCGCTCGCTCGCTCTCAGTGTCGCCTGCTGCTGTTGCCGTATTGTCACTGCCTGTCGCCCTTCTCGCTCCCACTCGCAGCGGCATGCGCCGCCATACGTTGGCTTTGACCAATGCTGTCTTTTTTTCCCTACGTTTTTAGGGGACATTACCGAAGTTGTTGCCCTAGACAGAGACAGAGTTGCACATACACGGTATACACACACAGTCCACATAGAGTGTGTGAGAGAGAGAGAAGCAGAAAGAGAGATATGGTTTGTGTATAGATAGGAGTAGGAGTAGCAGTAGTAGTAGCAGTAGTAGTAGTAGTAGTAGTAGTAGTAGCAATATTAATAGTAGTAGATGGGTAGGGATTTCCGGCGGGTGAGAGTGAGATAGGGGTAGCAGCCGATGTGACGTTCGGCGACAAATTTCACTGTGTCACATGCGCGCACCACAGCATCGCACCCTTTCTCTCTCTCTCTCTCTCTCTCTCGCGCACTCACTGTGTCTGTGTGTTGAGTGGGAGGGGTATTTAGGCGAACAGTGGCCACGCCGACCGCGACATTACCGCACCTCGGGCGCACACACACACACACACACACACACACACACACACACACACACACACACACACACACAAACACACACACACAAATAGTCTGATTTTATGGTTGCCCCATTGGCTGTTTGTTTGCGGTGCGTGTGAGAGGCAAAGGAGCACCTATGTCCGTGTGTGTGTGTGTATGGTGTGTATGTAAATAGACACACACACACACACACACCCACACATACATATGTTGGCATGTCTCCATGGAGCACCTAAGAGAGTTCTTGGGTCAAGACAAAGCGTAGGACATCCGATTAAAAGGGATGCGACAAAAGCTGCAATCAAGTATATAACTCCAATACATACATATGTACATCTAAGTACATATGTATGTATGTATATGTATGTCTGTGTAAAGCATATGGTTCATAAGTACATAAATGTATATACATATATACATATGTACATAAATAAATGGAAAACGTATATAAATGGAACATCTATTTAAAGTGTCCAATATTTGAACTCCGATTTATTTTCCAAATACTTTTCTTCAAATTTCAAACTTCAAATTTTTGATACCTCATGGGCACCCCATATTTCGTCCTATTCTTCTTCTTCTTCTTCAATAAAATCTTTCTAAACTTAATAATTAATAATTTAAAATTTACTTAATAATTTTAAGCTGCCTATGTTAACCGTTATTTACGAGAATTATTTTTACATTGTTTCCAAATCAAAGCATGCAAATAATGTATATTTTTGTGAAGAAATTAAATTTTATTTTAAAAATTTTAAATTACTAGGTTTTTTGATTATAAATAGTTAAACAGAACTTTTTAGAATTTGTTTTTTATTTTTAAACAATGAAAACTTGAAGTAATTCAGAAAAACAGTTCTTATTTTAAAGTTTTAAACAGAGTTTGCCAAAAAAAAAATATTCTTAGGAAGCGAGAACTTCAAGTAATTTTTAAGGAATAACTGTAATTTTCAAAAAAAAAAAAGTCCTACTGTTATTTAATTATTTTTGTTTTTAAACAAAAAAACTACAGAAAATCTTTTATTGTTATGAAATGAGCTCCAAGTAGTTTTATTTTTATAAATTACTTTAGTTTTTTTTTGTTTTTTGTTTTTTTTTTTTCTTAGCTGTATATATATGGACAAAGCATTTCTCAGAGAGTTCCTCAAATAGAATATAATATTTATATATTAAAAATAATGTATTTTTGAAAACCTCAAAAACTATTTTCACATTTTCTTATGCAATGAAATTTAATGAAATTTACCTTCTTTTTAAACATGAGAAATATTTTATGTGAACTTTTGAAATAAATTTTAATTTAAATTAGAATTGAATGAATGACAATTCAGTCTGATGGCCAAAATTACGCAAGGAAACTTTTCAAAACTGAAAATTTTGAAATTTTAGAAATTTACATAGATATTTTTGGTTTGTTTTTGAAAAAACGAAACAAGAGGTGTCAGCATGGGATATATTTTAGATCTCTACGAATACAGTTACGGTGTGAACAAAAGAGAGAGAGCGGAAGAGAAATAGAGAGAGAAAGAGAGAGAGAGGAAGAGAAAGAGAGAGAGAGAGAGAGAGAGAGAGAGTGTGACAGAGTCAGATAGAGGGCGATGGGGATGGAGATACTCTTATGTGTTTATAAATGGCAGCAGATTTTGTGGCTAAGAAAATGCTTCAAGTGGTTTAATTAAATTTGATTATTGTCTCTCGATATATACACACACATATACATACATATGTATAGAGTATAGTTTGTGTGTGCATATGTATGTGTGCGATACATACATATGTATGTATGTATGTATGTATGTATGTATGTACATAGGCCAGTTGTATATAAAGAAAGCTGTGATATGTCCATCAGCAGCAGCAGCAGCAGCAATCGTAACTGAAGCTAAAAATACATATGGATGCATGTATGTATGTATGTATATATGTGTGTGTGTGTATGTGTGTGTGTGGGTGTGTGTGTGTGTGTTAGCATATATGTATGTAGATATGTGGTGGAGCTTTTGGCATCCCAGGGACTCTTCATCGACTGGACAGCAAAATGTAATGCCAGCGGCGGTGGCCACTGAGAATGAGAGAGAGAGAGAGAGAGAGAGAGAGAGAGAGAGAGAGAGGTGTGAGAGAGAATGAGATAGAGAAAGAGAGAGAAGAGAAGAGCAATGGCAGCAGCATAACGGTGTGCGCTATATTTTAAAGTTGTATGTGTTTTTGGGAGGATGGTATGGATTGCTGAAGGGAAAGGGCAAATCTTAACAGTGCTATGTGTGTGTGTGTGTGTGTGTGTGAGTGTTCCGTAATTAATTATTTCATTAGTGCACACTTGATGCCAACCATGCCCCCGCCTCCAGTGATGTCCAATTGGTAGGTATTGGCTGCTCAAGGCATAGGCGACAGGCAAATACTCTGCAAATTAATTATACATATATGACGAAAATAAATGGTAGTTATAATATTAATAAAAATGTGTATAAAAATATTAAATAACAACAACAAATAAATCAAAATAATATCAAAAAGAATACATATAATACTGATAAAAAATTTAAGAAAATTATTAATAATGAAAAGTAAAATAATAAAATATCCAATTGAAATAAACGTCATATTAAAAATATGTGTATAAAAATATTAAATAACAACATCAACAAATAAGTCAAAATGATATCAAAATAGATACATGTAATACTGTTAAAAAATCTGAAATAAAATAATGAAAAATAAAATAATAAACTATGCACTTGAAATATACGATTTACTAAGTAAATATCAAATAAAATTTCATAATATTTATTTAAAAGAATATGATTATGGTAAAGAAAACATCAAATATATCAGTCTTGTAATATTGTGCTTGCAAATATGCTCTCTTCAATTGTAGTGTAGCATTGACGACGGCAACGTCAGTTGTGAAGAGAGCGCACTCGTAAGAGAGAGTAAACTGTGGTCTGTGGTGTGCTAAGAGAGCGCTTCAGCTGTTGAAGGAAAAATTTGAACTGCTTGCTGTGCTAGTGCACGTACTCGTTCTCTCTCACGCTCTTGCCAGCAGCACTCTGTATGGGTGTGTGTTTGTGTGTGTGCGTTATATTGCTCGTGGGCTGGGCGTGAGCAAGTGTGAGGGAGCAAGCAATACAACACGCATAGCAAACGAATGGACACTTGCGGCGCCAATGAGTGTATGTGTGTCTGTGAGTGTGTGTGTGCGGCTACCAGTGGCCGTTCAGTTAATGCATGTGTGTGTGTGACTATGAGAGAGAGTCACTTGTGTTTATTTGGGCTTATGCCGCGAGGTGGGTCTCGGTCTCCGCACGAGCGCCAAAAACACTGCCCAGGCCCAACGACAACGTCGCTGTCGCTGTCGCAGTCAACAGCGACTAACAGCAAACGTAGCGACGTAGCGACGTCGCGTCGACGTCGTTTGTTGGTTGTGATTTCAAATAGTAAAGTCGAGTTGCCGCTGCCGCATCGCAATCGCATCGCAATCGTAATCGTAATCGTCGTCGTCGTCGTCGTTGTCGTCGTTCTCTCGTGTGTTGTTCTCTTTGTGAACTGAACTGCTTAACGACGATATAGTTTAGGTTGGTGTTGGTGTTGGTGCTGCTGTTGCTGAAAGAGCGAGAGAGAGTGCAGTTGCTGTTGTGGTGATTGTGGCCTGGCACTGTCGCCAATAGCAGGGGGACTGGCAGCGCTGCCACCGTCACCGTCGCCGTCACCGTCACCGTCTTCGTCTTCGTTGATTTTGCCACCATCGCTTTAACCGTCGCCTTTTGTCGCAGACGCAGTCGTCGCTCGCTGTCGTTCTGTCCGCCATACGCTGCTTTGGCTTTTGTCGCTGTACATTTTTTTTTCTTTGTTTTCTCTCTCTCCGCTTCGCTACGCTGTCCATGTGTTGGTGTTGTTGCTGCTGCTGCTGCTGCTGCTTTTTCTCGCTGCACCGTTCATGTTCTGATTCTGTTTCTATGAGTCTTGATACTAAACTGATGCTGTTCGATGCCGATATCGTTGTTTGCTCGTTTCTACCGTTCGTTTCTTTCGTTCGCTTCGTTCGTTTGTGTTGTTGTTGCTGCTGCTGCTGCTGTTGCTGCTGTTGTTGGTCGTCGTCGTCGTCGTCGTCGTTATTCGTCGTCGTCGTCGCCGTCGTCGCTCTGTTAATGCGAATTGTTGGGCGCGCGCGGACTTCGGTTTGTTGTCTGCTTGTTTTGTTGTTTTGCCGTCGCTAAAACAACGTCTCAACCTCAAAAATCACGTACTACAAACACGGTTTTTTAACGTAAATTTCCAAACAAACAAATATTCAGCAACATTTTTAAAAATCTCTACAAACTGTGGCAATACAATTTTTGCTTACTCCATTTTGAAAATGAAAACAGAGTAAATAGTTATATTATTTATGTTTTTTGGTTGTTTTTTGTTGGTGCAAAACATTAAAGAAAACTATGTGACAGTTGCTGCATTTAACTAACATAAAGTATATATATATTTTTTTTAAGTTTATTATAATTTTTTTATAGTGTGTGTGCGTGGCAAGTTAAAGAAAATGTTTTAAGAAAATTAAATGCAAAATTGTTGCTATTGAATTGCAGAAATAAAAAAAAAAATAAAAATTGCTGTGTACGAAGAGAACTACCCTCAACAGTGGCCAGGGAACTGCCCCTAACACACACACACATACTCACAGAGACACCCCCATCCCTTTATACATATACTCACACACACACACATGTGGATTGTATAAGTATATAGTCACTGCGCTTATATACAGTGAGAGAAGTTTACATATGTACATAAAAAAATAACGTTGACTACCCTCAATTTTGTCGCCAGTTGCTGTGCAAGGAAGGGGCGGAGTTGTGTTGGGCGAATTGCTTCATCCTCTTTGCTCTGCTTCTACATGCATACATACATACATACATACATACATACATACATACATACATACATACATACATACATACGTACATCGACTTGTGTAGGGGTCGCAGCCATTTCCTTCTCGCTCTAACTCTGCTTGCATTGCCTATGCCAACAACAACAACAACAACAACAACAGGAGCATACATACATATACATATAACTGTATTGCATTCATTCGCATTCCATTTTTCCAATTCCCATTTCCATTTACAACTAGCGCACTGCTTGCTCTCTCTCGCTCTCTTTGTCTCTCTGACTCTCTCTCAGACGCATAACATTTATTGGTGGGAAGTGTCGCCCATCGTTTGTCGCTTGTCGTTCTCTTTGTCGTCAGACGCCTTTTTTTGCTCTTCAGCTTCGTCATTTTGTGTGCGTCCTCTGGATTGGTTTCAACGTTTCAATTGACTTCGTTTTTTATACTTCGCCCCCCCTCCCACACACTCACACATTCACGCACTCTGCGTATGCGTATGTGTGTGTGTGTTTGTTCTCGATTCGATTGGATTACATAGTCGTCGACGACGTCGTCGTTGTCGTTGTCGTTGTCGCTGCCTTGCGGTAGTGTGTGGCCTGCGTAATTTTGTTCTCTGTTTTTTTTTCTTGCCTTGGTTTTTTAACTTCGTCTCATTTCTTTTTTATACATACATACATACATACATATGTATATGCGCCCTGCTTTGTCGCCACACAGCATCTGGCAACCATCGTCACCCCCGCCGCACAAGTCGCTTATGCCTTGCGCACGACGTCAACGACGACATTTCGTTTTTTGCTGCCCCTGCCTGTGTATGTACATACATATACATGTATGCGTGTGTGTGTGTGTGTGTGTGCTTAATATTGTCGTCGAGTGTCATTGGTCGAAGGCAAACGTGCGCTGCGCTGCCAACGTCGGCGTCGTCGCCACCGTCGTCGTCGCATATTGTCGCAAAATCGTCTTCGTTTGCTCTGCTGCTGCTGCTGCTGCTTGATTTTTATTAGAAACTGTGTTGGGTATTCATGTGCATGAGGGGTGTGTGGCGGGGTAGGCAAAGAAGAACCAGCACCAGCACCAGCCCAGCAGCAGCAGAAGAAGAAGCAAATAAAGCGAGCACATAGCATTTTTTTTTCATTTGTATTTTTTTTCTTAATGCTGCTGCTGCTGCTGGACGAAGTGCGTTTGCGAGCAGTATTGGGTGGTGGGAGAAGGTAGAAGAGACAGCAAAGCAAAGCAAAGCAAAACAGCAAGGTATGCATCTATGGAAGGGACTAATGCAAAGAGAGAGAGACAGAGTGAGAGAGCGAGTGAATAAGCTTGGGTCGGAGGAGGAGTAGAAGAGTGTTGAGAGGGCAGGTCATCGTGGACGGGGGCGTGTGCAGCCAAAGTAGCCGAATGAGTTTTTGATTGTGTCGTCGTCATCGTCAACTTCGTCGTCGTTGTCGTTGTCGTTGTCGTCGTCGTCGTCGTCAACATCGTTACTGTCGTCGGCTGTGTGCGGGTGTATGTGTATGTGTAAATGTGACTGTGTTTGTGTTGTGTCGTTGTTTGTGTCGCTGTGTGCTTTGCGAGAACGAGAGCGCATTAGCTGCAGGCCTGCGTACGTGTGTGCCTGTGTGTGTGTGTGAATATGAATGTGAATGTGTGTGCGAGTGCAAAGTGCACAAAAAGTTTTTGCCAAGCAAAAATGGCGACAACAGCAGCGACAACTACAACGACAACGACAAACGGACGGCAATAGCAGCCGCAGTCACCGTCACCGTCACCGTCGCCGTCGTGACTTCGTCTCTCGCTCTGGCAACTCTCTTGCTCTTACTCACGCCTTTTGCTGTTGCCTCTCTGCCTTTGCCTTTGCCTCTGAAAATACAGTGTCTGTGTGTCCAATGTTGTCGTCGGCAGCCGCAACGAAATTTTTGTGTCGTGCGATTTTATAACCGTTTTCAAAGCGGCGGCCGTTGCTGTCACTGCAGGCGAACGGACTAATAAAAAAATAGAAAAAAATACTAAATAAGAAAATATTAAAAAATATTAAAAAAATATATTTAAAAATATTTAAAAGAAATATTAAAAAATATTTAAAATTATTAATTTTATATAATATAAATTAACATTGCCAGTTTAACGGAAGGGGAAAACTATACATACATATAATAATGAAAATCAAAAAATTAATTAATTATTAAAAATAAATATACAATCGAATATTTAATAAAAAATTACAAACAAAATGATATGATTGTAAAGAGAAAAACAAAAGTAAATGTTTAAGTATTAATAATTAAATTATTCAATGCTCGAGTGTGTGAGTGTGTGTGTGTGACTTAATGGGTGTATGTGTGTGTGTGTGTGTGTGTGTGTGTGTAATGCAACTAAATTCATGTCCACAACAAATTCATGCAACAAACAAACAAAACAAGCACAGCAGCAACAACAACAACAACAAAACCAAAGGCGTCGACGAGAACAACAATAAAAAACATGGAAATAAAATTAAATGTTTAAAAATAATAGAAAAGAAAAAAAATAATATTAAATGAAATACATATGAATAATAATAAAATGTTTAAAATAAATGCTAAATGCATATAAAAATGTTGAAATTGAAATCATTATTGAATTAAGCAATATATTTTGGAATAGAAAATTTAATGAAATTATGTGTATTTTTGCATTTCGATTCATTGTGATTTCTTTCAGTGCATAGCGAATAAAGCTTAAAGAAAATCAATTGAAATACAGAAAGAGAGCAAAAAGTGAATTATCTCAAAAAATGAAACGAAATTAAAATTAAAGTCAACGAATTGAAAACAAACAACAAACAGCAACAAAAGCAATAAGAAAATGCTCAACATTATTCGAAAAAATAAAAATTTAAAAAAAAGTAAAAAATAAAAATTAATTCGAAACAAGTTGAAGCATGTTTAGACATGCACATTTTCCAATTGATGTGCGGTGGAAAATTCTGAAACAAACAAAAATTTAAAACTTCAATGACAACTACTAAAAAATTTCAAACACATTTTTCTTTTGTTTTCGGCTGCACAATGAAAATATCAGTGTAACTTAAAATACTAAAAGCATAATAACAGAAAAATAATCTGAAGAAAAAAATTATTATAATATCTCAATAAATATACTACAATCAATTGGAGCGAGTTTTCATTTAACGATTTTGATTGAAACATAAAAATTAGGTGAGTTCTTAAACTTTTCTATTATATGCTATTAAATTTATTTTAAAATATCTTATCTGAATATTAATATGCTTTAAGGAGATTTGATAAACTTTTGGAAAATTCATTCCCAATGGTTTTCAAAAACTTCAAATTTTCTACATCATGAAATGCTGTTCAATTTTTATTTTTATTTTTTAGATATTTATTTCAGAGCATTTGAAGATGTTTTGTTTAAAGTAATATTTTAAATTTAGTCATATATTTATATATTTGTTTGAAAAATAACTGAAGAATATATTTAAACTCTGCGGAGTTTCAGAATACTTGCCACTTGTTGTAAAGTTGAAGCATATTTCATGCGAAACTATCATGAAATACAATTTTCAATAATAGTAGTAGTTTTTATTCTAGTATTTCACTCAAGTTGGGAAGAGAAGTCTCTATGAGTGATAATTAGTATATACGGGGGGAAAGACACTAAATTAATCGCAATTGCTAATATTATAGATATATATGGAGAAACTGAGAGATATTAATGGACTTGTAGAAACTTGTTGACTTGGGCGATAACTCTATAATTAGACTGATAGATAGTTAGATCTGTACAGATAGTTGGATATACATATATATTATTGATATGGACATTTGATAGATAGCTACAGATATGGATAGCTAGCTATAGAATTTCAATGGAATACCAGAAAAAAAATCGATTTCTTTTCACGAAAATTGAGAAATTATAACGAAAAGTTGAAAATTTCTAAAAGTTTTTTGTTTAATGTTTATAAAGGGACAGTTTAAGCAAAGCTTAATAAATTCTAACTTAAAGCATAAGAAAAACAAACATTTCTTTTTTTTTGAAATTTATTAATTTATAAATTTTAAAGTGTATGTATTTAAGAAATCATGGAATTTTTAAAAAATTAAAGCAAAATTTAGAATATCAAGAAATATATATGTTATGGGGATGATTTTACGAAAAGGGAGAAATTATATTTGCGAAATTGTTAAATTAATGATATTTTCATATATATATATATGATGTACTGTATATCAATATCAGATTTATATGTATATATACTATATATGTAGTATCTGCTTTGATTGTGAAAGTGAAACAGAGGTCATCAAATTACCCACATACATAGGTCAGATTTCTGGCCGGAATATCGTCGTCGTCGTCGTCGCCATCTTCACTATCAGCTGTTCTGCAGCTGTATGAACTGCCAGTGATCGTCCGTCTGTTCAACTGTTGTTTGTCCATCTGTTCATATGTGGCTGTGATTTGCACAGTTGTCTTCAAAAATATTTACATTCGCCTTTGTCAAATCGCACAGCTCTAAATAGTCACAGAGTCAAGGCGAGAGACAGACTGAGAGAGAGCAGAGAGAGAGCGAGAGAGAGAGAGCAGAGTGAGAAGGTGGTATGTGATGGGGAAGGGGTGGCTAGGTATTGTTGCGGGGAGGAGAGTCACTGTGGCTATAACTATATAGCCATATAATCGTTTGTTCGTGAGCTGTAAACACAGGCATTGTAAATTTACACCATGCTTATAATTAGCAATAGAACGGCAGTTGACTTTTTCCACCAGACAGCGAGACAGAGTGAGAGAGGGGGGGAGAGCGAAAGGGATAGTGGGAGAGGGAGACACCTTTTCGCCAGTGCGAAAAATGACAGAGATAAACCAAGCGACAAAAAACAAACCTCTTTGCCTGCATCTCTCTCTCTCTCTCTCTCTCTCTCTCTCTCTCTCTCTCTGTCTCTTTCGATCGTCCCATTCGCTGTCTCTATCTCTCGTTACCTATGCTTGATTGCCAGCCATAATTGTCGCTCAGGCGTTGACGCTTGACGCCAACTTCAGGGTCTCCGATCTCCGTTCTCCGTTCTCCGTGCTCCGAGCTCCATTCTCCACCTTCCGTTTTCCCCTCGTAACCGCTCCGTCATACAGCGAGCTCAGCTTCAACTGCCACTTAGCCAGCAAACCAATGCATCACTGCACCTGCAGCTGCTGCAACGATCCATGCAACATGCACCATCTGCACCGTCTACTCCATGCCCCATGCCCCATGCCCCATGTTAACTAACCAGACACTTCCAAAACCCCAACAACAATACCAACGAGAATGGGTATGGGCATGGATATGATGGGTATGGTTATGGGAATGGGAATGGGAATGGGATTGGGAATGACGACAAACAGTTGGATGGACAAACAGCGGTTGAGAGCGCTTTGTCGCTGCACCGCAAAGAGTTGTTGTTTTTTTATTTTTTATGTTTTAGGCAAAGAGTTGCCCACAAATCGAGATATGTTATTGACAAATTGTTGATAAATCCGCATTTATTCGTCAAGTGTCGCCATCTAGCGTGGAAAAATGGCAAGAAATATATTACAAAATACAAAATATAAATAAAAAAGCGCATATAATTTAATAAAATAGAATATATATGAAATATTTATGAAACACAGGTTAATAAAACAAAAAGGGTTGTTTCCGGTATTACTTTAATTTATTATTTTATGTGAGTTTTGAAAATAATATGAAAATTACTAGAAATTAAATAAAATTATAATTTTTTAAGTATTACTTTAATTTATTATTTTATGTGTGTTTTGAAAATATCATGAAATTTACTAGAAATTAAATAAAATTATAATTTTTTAAGTATTACTTTAATTTATTATTTTATGTGTATTTTGAAAATGTAATGAAATTTACTAGAAAAGGTATATTAAATATAATTCTAATATTTCTATAATTCAAATATTGACATACACAAACGACAATGATAATGCCAATGAGAATGTCAATGACAATGTGATAAGTGATAAGGAAATTCGCATCAATGAAATTGACAGCGGCAAAGTCAATGAAGATTTCTTATTAATTGACAATTTGATTCGAATATTGAAACGATAATATTAATTAGTTTTGAAATTAATGTAATGCAATTAATAATAATTTGAAAAACATTTTTTTTTTTTTTTTTTTTTTTGATAATCTTTAACATGTGTTCTATCATATATAAGCATCTATAAAAAAAAACATATGAGACTTATGATGAGACTTAATCGATAAATGAAATGAAGAGTTAATAGATTAATAATAATCTGAATAAATCAAAATTTCTTACGAAATTCGATAATCTTTATACATATATATATATATAGATATATCTTTATGCATGTAGTTTTGAATAAAGAAATATATATTTTAAATAAATAAGTTGTTACAACACATTTTTAAAAATTAAATTCTAAATAAACATAAATGATAATAATAATAAAAATTTCTTAAATATTTCTACATATTATAGACATTACAATGAAATTAAAAATCAAATCAAAATAATAATAATAATACTTTTCGCTGAAAATATTATAAGCTCGTTATAACAAAACTATATATTGAATAAATGTATAATATATATATTGTTTGATCAACTTTTGAAAGTTCATAGTCGAGAGCAGCGATAACAGATCCTTCTTTGATTGACAGTATCATTATCATTCACGTCAGGGGAACGGGTAAGGGGATAGGGGATAGGGAAAGGGGATAGGGGAAGGGGAAGATGGGGGCAGAGAGGCAATCATAACACAACTCATCATACAGTTATCAACCATTTTCAAGTTGACCATGATGATGATGATGATTTGCACGACCATGATGATAATGATAATGATGATGATGAAGATGATAATGATAATGATGATGAGCTGCATAACAAGTTGCAAGTTGCATGAACTTCCTCCCCACCCCACGCTGCTTTTTAGCCGGTTATTAATTAGCATATTTCGTCATGAATTAACAGACTAAAAGCCAACTTATAATGAGGTGGAAAGACATTCCCGACAGAGAGAGGAACAGAGAGAATACAAGAGAGAGAGAGAAAAAAAACGAGAGAAGAGATGGAGGCAGCGCTGATCGTTGTGCTCTGTGGCGTCTGTAAACGAACCCTTTTCTCAACTTTTTTTTCCTCATTTTTTGTATTTTTATTTTTATGCTTTTTGTTGTTGTTGCAAGTTCTTCTTCTTTCTCGGCCTCCCTCGCGGCCAGGACAATAATCATTTTGCACGCTTCTCGCCCTGAAAGGAAACATACATAAGTGTAAATATACATATGTATGTATATATTTTTTGACCGTCGCTGTGGCAACCACATCAAACTGCAACCAGATGCAGTCCGCTGCAGTTGCCACGCGGGGGCATGCCCCCGCCTACTTGCCACGGCAACGCAATGCACCTTCATCTGCTTTGTTGGTGTTGTTCGCTGGCTATAACTGCCCCCGCTTCTCGTTCTCTCTCTTCCAAAGCTCTCTGAGTTTCTCTCTCTCTTTCTCTCTCTTTCTCTCTCTCTCGATAAATCTCTCTCTCTTTCTCTCTCTCTCTCGATAAATCTCTCTCTCTCTCTCTCAATAAATCTCTCTCTCTCTCTTTCTATCAATAAATCTCTCTGTCTCTCAATAAATCTCTGTCTCTCAATAAATTGCTCTCTCTCTCTCTCTCTCCCTCTGGATCCCTTTCTCTATTTCACATTCATCTTCCCAACTTTTCTTTCTCTCTTTGTCATTCTTATATTCTTATTCCCTGGCTTTCTCTCTCTCTCTATCTCTTTCCTTCTTTTTCACACTTTTATTCTCTGCATATCTCTATTCTTCTCTTTCTTGCTGTTTAATCAAATTGAATGCAAAATGTCGCCAATAAACGAACTGCATCAAATAATGTTCTATTTAACGTGTCATATTGACGTAGTGGCGCCACAATTTGTGGCACGAACTGTTGCTGCCACCAAATGTGGCATGCGTAGAGCGTTAATCCCTATTGTAAGTCGCATGCCACATTATGTTGCGGGGCTTTTGGTGTCGGGCCAGATGTGTAACCTCCCCTCCCCCTTCCACCAGCAAAAAAGTAAAAAACAAAAAAAAAAAAAACGAAGCAATATTTTAATACGTGTGAAGTAGGAGAGGGAACAAGAGCAAAGGAAACATGACGAGAGGCGATAAGAGGTGGCGTGGTGAGAGAGAGGAAAACAGGAGACGAGACGAAAAGAGACGAGGCGCGACGATCGCCGGCGATCGGCAAAAGCGACTGCGAAACAACCCCAGCGAGAGACGACGACGACGACGACGACACAATTCTGTGTCAGGTGCGTTGCAAATACTGCAATTTATTGCAACTTGCAACGGATCCTCCGCCATCTCCTCACATTTTCACTCTCATTCCCCATTCTCTGTTTCTCTTCGCTTGTTATGCGCTGTTTTGGGCCACAAATTGAATTTATCTGCAAATGCCTTAATACTCCAAATACCCTGTGATTATCGGTAGACAGCGGGTTTATTAGACAGCTCACATTTGAATCTGAACTATGCTGTACAGTTTACCTTAAATAAAATATAGTATAAAATATAGTATTTTTTTAAAATATTTTTTTTATATGATTAACTAAAGGGTATCTTCAAGTGCTGTCATTGCCTTTTTAATACTAAATAAGACCCAAAAAATTGCCGTGGCAAATGCATGAAATTGCCAGAAAAAATAAAACTGCAAATAAGGATCAGCGGCAGGATCCTTTCCCTTCGTTGAAACATTTTCTCATTAAATTTTGCAAAAAAAAAAAAAAAAAAAACAAAAAAAAATAAAAAGTAAAATAAAATAAAACTCATTACGAGCGCGCAGTTAAAACTCTCATTTCAGTTTTCAATATGATGGCAGTTAGCTGGCGCCATCTGGCGTGCATTGTGGTTAGTTAAAGATTATATGAGGAACGTATACAACATGTCGTATGCGCAATATTTATCTGACTGAAAGCAGCTGTAGAGACAATGTTGATACAAAATTGAGTAAAAATTATAATTATCATATTTTGCAATTTATCAGAATATATACATACATATATATATATATATTCTTTTTTAATCAGAAATGTTTTTTGGAATATTTGTACTGTATTGAAATTTTCATTGAAAAATAAGAATGGATTTTTTTTTTATTTGAATTCTATTTGTTCTTCTCTTATGCTGACAATTATTTCATAAGTTTATTGTGTCAACAAATGTATACATAAAGTATGTATTTATTTTATTTTTGAAAATAATAAAAAAATATTTATTTTTTTTTTATTAAAATAAATAAATCGATTATAATTTTCTTTGAAATTTCCCCTTTATTTCAATATTTTTTAATACAAATTCATAGTATACATATTATAATATATTATTGCTATGCCATCATGAGCAATATAATTATATATTTGTCACCCTAATGAACAGATTTAAAGAGAAATTAAGAGAAATTAAACATTATAATTTGTGATTGCTGTATTTTATCTTCAACTATACTTATCTGTTATATTGTCATTATGCTGTAGATAGTCTACAGGATTGCGGTTTAAAGCAAAAAGAGTAAAATATAAATTTAAGTTAAAAGTACGGAGTAAATTCTATAGCCAAAAGATACAATTGCATCTGCGTCGATATAGTGACATCCATAGATACATATAAATTTGTGTACATATACAATATTCATGTACAGATGTATGTATATGTACAGTTGTCGAGGCACTCGAAGAGTCTTTAATCGCCCCGCCTGACTGAAATAATAAGCAAAAATCAAATTGCTCAAAATACTCATTGTTGTTGTTGTTGTTGTTTTTGTTGTTGTTGTTGCTGTTGATGTTGCGGCTGTTGATGGCTGCAAACATGCGTCGTCGTTGGCCACAGCAACATTTATATCTATAGATACAATTATTGCAACAGATGCAGATACAGATATAGATATAGATATAGATACAGATACAGATACAGATATAGAAATAGATACAGATATAGATATATATATAGATATAGATAGAGATACAGATACAGATACAGATACAGATACAGATACAGATATAGACATAGATAGTGATACAGATACAGTGTGTGTGAGAGTTGAAAGAGTAATAAGTAAACTCAATTGAGAGTCACGAGGCCGTGAGAGCTTCTTTAGCTTCTTCCAACTAACTGCTGATTTCAAATTTCTTCAGAGATGTCAAAAAATATATTGAAAAATCTGATGAGTATTATTTTAATACGTAAACAATTTCAATTCAACTTCATCTCTAACTTGTTTTTTTATATTTTTTTTTCTTTTTTATAATAAAAACTTTATGTCGCCTTGACATATCGATATCTTTGATACATTTTTAGTTTTCTCAAATTTTATACATTTTTTAAACAAGCATCAATAAGTTCAGTTAAAAAATATTACAATATAATTATGGTATGTTTTAACGCAAGTACCGTTATATCGATCAATTTCGCTATATAAATATAACATTTTTATTTTTTTTTGTTTGTCTAAATTAATTATTATATTGATAGTTGCGTATATTATAAAAAGCCTTCAAATCGTTTGTAGTTCAATTTGAATATCAGAAGTTACGTAGCTGTATTTGGACTCCAATAGATTATAGACTGCCCCTGCCCCTGTCATTAACAGACTCTGATCTATCGCTCAGCTCTGACAAGGTCGATCAAAAAAGGAAAAAAAATTATTAAAAAAATTAAAAAAAAAAATAATAAAAATTGAGAAAAAATAACTAACCGAAAAATAATTATAATTACAGTGCCTCAATTATGTATACGCATACACACACACACGTACATAGATACATACATATGTACATATGTGATGAATCACAGCAATCAATGGGGAACAAAATTGTTTTGATGCTGATCAGAAAGCCGAAGAAGACGAAGAAGAAGAAGACAGTTCTGGACAGTTGATTTAGAGATGCTCGGGCAACAGAAATGCTAATCAAAAATGTTGCTGCTTCTTCATCATCACTTCGTCTTCTTCTCATACATTTGATTCCATTTTGGCTGCTTGCCAGACAATCTACATACATACATACATACATGCCTGTTTGTATTGGTCTTTGTTTGTGTATGTATATATACAGATGCATACATATGTATGTATGTATGTATATGCAATTACAAGTCAATAAATACTTGACCAAAATTGCCAACATTTCTATTGCGAATTTTTCGCTCTCTATTTGTACGTATGTGGCGATTTACCGCAAAGTGCGAAACAACCAAATATTATCATAGTGTGAGTGTGTGTGTGTGTGTTGTTGTTGTTGTTGTGTGCACTTTATACGCTCTTTAAATGAACAGAACAGCATTCGTTTCCGCAGCAGCAATGGCGAGCACTGTATGAAGTTATTGCGAATTATAAGCGAGTAGCAAAAGTTTCAATCTTTTAATATTGAGCAATATACATATTGTACGTATGTATTCACATTTGTATTTATGAGTGCAAATCAATGTTTTTGAATATTTTTACTTTAAAGTGATCTTGTAAGCGTCATAACTTGGCCAAAAATTAACCGATTTTTATGACATTTGCATTTTTTAAAAATGGTCTTATACCCATTTTAATACTAATTTCAAATTTTCATTAAATTTATTTTTTATAAAATTTTCAAGTTTTTTTGACCCATCTTGAAATCATTAAAAACCAAAAAATTTTCAAAATTTTATGGCCTTACATCGATTGCATGTTATTTGAAGTCTTTCTGATGAGTATTTTTCAAAACATGGACAAAAGTGTCTCTAAAGGGGTTTAATAGTTCGTATGTTCGGAAAACTGTTTCTTTTTTTTTTTATTATTATTTTCGTTAAGTGGGTTTTCTAGAAATTTGACACCGTCATAGTTTTGCCAAGATAAAGTTTTTGTGAAATGATTATTTAAGACTTTTTGATATATTACCGATAGTTTTCACATCATTAGATATATGTGTTTACATGTGTCATGGAATACTGTGCTTAAAGTTGCAATAAAAATTAACGAAATATACATAAGCATGTACATATGTATGTTTGATTAGCCGAGTCTCATATAGAAAAAATTGGATGAAATGCAATCAAAAGCAAAGCAAAGCAAAGCACTGCAAAGCTAAGCAAAGCAAAGCAAAGCAAAGCAAAGCAAAGCAAAGCAAAGCAAAGCAAAGCAAAGCAAAGCAAAGCAAAGCAAAGCAAAGCAAAGCAAAGCACAGTACAGCAAAGTGAAGTCAAAGCTAAGCAAAGCAGAGCAAAGTGAAGTAAAAGCTAAGCATAGCAAAGCAAAGCAATGCAATGCAATGCAAAGCAGAGCAAAGTGAAGTCAAAGCAAAGCAAATCAAAGCAACGCAAAGCAAAGCACAGCAAAGTGAAGTAAAGTGAAGTGAAGTCAAGTCAAAGCAAAGACGAAAACTAAAGTGAATCAAAAGCGCAGCTTAATTGCAATGGCGGCCACAAAATTAGTGCAGAGCAGCAGCTGTGGCTTAAATGACAAATTATGCTATTGAAGTGGCCCGCATAGTGCTTATATTTTGATTTTTGTTGCTGTTGTTGTTGTGGTTGTCGTCTTTCGCTTTATCTATTATTTTTGTTTTTCTTTTTTGAGTTGAGAGATATTTTGTCTGTTTAATGTATTTTGTTGAGCTTTGTCGCTCGTCGCCCGTTGCTGCGGCAGCTTAAAAGATTAAATGTATTTCGTTTTCTTTTCTTATTTTTTTTATTTTATTTTATTTTTTTTTTGTAATTTTGGCTAATTTGTGACATGCGCGACCTTAATGGCTTCTTTTCACATCGTAAACCTCAGAGCTAAGCCGAGTCGGCGTTTAATTGCTCTACAAAAACTTAAAAAACATAAGAAATATTTTACAAAAGTAGCTGAAAAGTCAAGTTGCTCTTTGGCTACAAAATAAACAAAAAAATTTAAAAAGTTGACAATTCGCATGGGAAAAAACTGAAATCAAAGACAAGGTCTCTTCCATTTTTTTTTCTTTAGAGTTGGCAAAAGAGAGCGGGGAAAATGAGATGTCAGCTTAGATAGAGACATGCTTAAAAATTAAATGAAACGAAATTAATTATGCAGTTTTTATGATGAGAAATTAATGTTGTTGCCGCTGCTGCTGCTGCTGTAGTAATCGTCATGGGATGCGAACTGGCGACTTGTGGCCTTTGGGGCACATGTAATATGCTTTTATATTCAAATTATCACGCATGCTGCAGTCTCCACACTACCCATCTCTTTCACTCTTACTCTCTCCCTCTCTCTCCCTCTCACTCTCTCTCTCTTACACACACAGCTATACCATTCAGTGGCTTGCTGTCTTGGTTCGACTGGTTGATAGCCAGCGGCAAGTTACAACTTGCAACAAAAACCAAAAATGCAAAAAAAAATTATGTATTTAATATAAAGTTTCTAAATAAAAAAGAACTAGAAATAAATCATACAAATATGCGATATGTGAATATTAATAATTAATAACATATAGTACATTCTTAAAACAATAAGATATTTTGTGTAATAATATTGAAAACAATTAAGAAAAAGAATGTGAAATTACTGAAAAACGAATCAATTTGGTTTGAATTTTGTCCCATTATTTTCAAAATGCCATAACTTCCTCAAAAATCATCCAATTTTCAAAATTGACCCACCAAAATCATGGTGTTGAAATTTCTGATCGATCGGTAGCAAAATCTCATATTCGAAAATTTGACCCCACACAAGTCGGATTTTGTGCCAGGATTTCCAGCTTCTGAATCTTTCAAAACTTCAAAGTGGCATAACTTCCTCAAATATCATCCGAATTTCAAAATTGACCCACCAAAATCATGGTGTTGAAATTTCTGATCGATCGGTACCAAAATCTCATATTCGAAAATTTGACCCCACACAAGTCGGATTTTGATTCAGGGTTTCCAACTTGTGGCGCCTTCAAAACTTCAAAATGGCATAACTTCCTCAAATATCATCCGAATTTCAAAATTGACCCACCAAAATCATGGTGTTGAAATTTCTGATCGACCGGTACCAAAATCTCATATTCGAAAATTTGACCCCACAGAAGTTGCATTTTCGACCTCGGATTTGAATCTTGCGATACCTTCAAATCCTAAAAATGGCATAACTTCCTCAAAAATCATCCAATTTTCAAAATTGACCCATCAAAATCATTGTGTTGAAATTCCTGATCGATCGGTACTAAAATCTCAAATTCGAAAATTGGACCCCACACAAGTTGCATTTTCGACCTCGGATTTGAATCTTGCGATACCTTCAAATCCTAAAAATGGCATAACTTCTTCAAAAATCATCCAATTTTCAAAATTGACCCACCAAAATCATCGTGTTGAAATTCCTGATCGAACGGTAGCAAAATCTCAAATTCGAAAATTTGACCCCACACAAGTCGGATTTTGATTCAGGGTTTCCAACTTGTAGCGCCTTCAAAACTTCAAAATGGCATAACTTCCTCAAATATCATCCGAATTTCAAAATTGACCCACCAAAATCATGGTGTTGAAATTTCTGATCGATCGGTACCAAAATCTCATATTCGAAAATTTGACCCCAACAAGTCGGATTTTGATTCAGGGTTTCCAACTTGTGGCGCCTTCAAAACTTCAAAATGGCATAACTTCCTCAAATATCATCCGAATTTCAAAATTGACCCACCAAAATCATGGTGTTGAAATTTCTGATCGATCGGTACCAAAATCTCATATTCGAAAATTTGACCCCACACAAGTCGGATTTTGATTCAGGGTTTCCAACTTGTAGCGCCTTCAAAACTTCAAAATGGCATAACTTCCTCAAATATCATCCGAATTTCAAAATTGACCCACCAAAATCATGGTGTTGAAATTTCTGATCGATCGGTACCAAAATCTCATATTCGAAAATTTGACCCCAACAAGTCGGATTTTGATTCAGGGTTTCCAACTTGTGGCGCCTTCAAAACTTCAAAATGGCATAACTTCCTCAAATATCATCCGAATTTCAAAATTGACCCACCAAAATCATGGTGTTGAAATTTCTGATCGATCGGTACCAAAATCTCATATTCGAAAATTTGACCCCACACAAGTCGGATTTTGATTCAGGGTTTCCAACTTGTGGCGCCTTCAAAACTTCAAAATGGCATAACTTCCTCAAATATCATCCGAATTTCAAAATTGACCCACCAAAATCATGGTGTTGAAATTTCTGATCGATCGGTACCAAAATCTCATATTCGAAAATTTGACCCCAACAAGTCGGATTTTGATTCAGGGTTTCCAACTTGTGGCGCCTTCAAAACTTCAAAATGGCATAACTTCCTCAAATATCATCCGAATTTCAAAATTGACCCACCAAAATCATGGTGTTGAAATTTCTGATCGATCGGTACCAAAATCTCATATTCGAAAATTTGACCCCACACAAGTCGGATTTTGATTCAGGGTTTCCAACTTGTAGCGCCTTCAAAACTTCAAAATGGCATAACTTCCTCAAATATCATCCGAATTTCAAAATTGACCCACCAAAATCATGGTGTTGAAATTTCTGATCGATCGGTACCAAAATCTCATATTCGAAAATTTGACCCCAACAAGTCGGATTTTGATTCAGGGTTTCCAACTTGTGGCGCCTTCAAAACTTCAAAATGGCATAACTTCCTCAAATATCATCCGAATTTCAAAATTGACCCACCAAAATCATGGTGTTGAAATTTCTGATCGATCGGTACCAAAATCTCATATTCGAAAATTTGACCCCACACAAGTCGGATTTTGATTCAGGGTTTCCAACTTGTGGCGCCTTCAAAACTTCAAAATGGCATAACTTCCTCAAATATCATCCGAATTTCAAAATTGACCCACCAAAATCATGGTGTTGAAATTTCTGATCGATCGGTACCAAAATCTCATATTCGAAAATTTGACCCCACACAAGTCGGATTTTGATTCAGGGTTTCCAACTTGTAGCGCCTTCAAAACTTCAAAATGGCATAACTTCCTCAAATATCATCCGAATTTCAAAATTGACCCACCAAAATCATGGTGTTGAAATTTCTGATCGATCGGTACCAAAATCTCATATTCGAAAATTTGACCCCAACAAGTCGGATTTTGATTCAGGGTTTCCAACTTGTGGCGCCTTCAAAACTTCAAAATGGCATAACTTCCTCAAATATCATCCGAATTTCAAAATTGACCCACCAAAATCATGGTGTTGAAATTTCTGATCGATCGGTACCAAAATCTCATATTCGAAAATTTGACCCCACACAAGTCGGATTTTGATTCAGGGTTTCCAACTTGTGGCGCCTTCAAAACTTCAAAATGGCATAACTTCCTCAAATATCATCCGAATTTCAAAATTGACCCACCAAAATCATGGTGTTGAAATTTCTGATCGATCGGTACCAAAATCTCATATTCGAAAATTTGACCCCAACAAGTCGGATTTTGATTCAGGGTTTCCAACTTGTGGCGCCTTCAAAACTTCAAAATGGCATAACTTCCTCAAATATCATCCGAATTTCAAAATTGACCCACCAAAATCATGGTGTTGAAATTTCTGATCGATCGGTACCAAAATCTCATATTCGAAAATTTGACCCCAACAAGTCGGATTTTGATTCAGGGTTTCCAACTTGTGGCGCCTTCAAAACTTCAAAATGGCATAACTTCCTCAAATATCATCCGAATTTCAAAATTGACCCACCAAAATCATGGTGTTGAAATTTCTGATCGATCGGTACCAAAATCTCATATTCGAAAATTTGACCCCACACAAGTCGGATTTTGATTCAGGGTTTCCAACTTGTAGCGCCTTCAAAACTTCAAAATGGCATAACTTCCTCAAATATCATCCGAATTTCAAAATTGACCCACCAAAATCATGGTGTTGAAATTTCTGATCGATCGGTACCAAAATCTCATATTCGAAAATTTGACCCCACAGAAGTTGCATTTTCGACCTCGGATTTGAATCTTGCGATACCTTCGAATCCTAAAAATGGCATTACTTCTTCAAAAATCATCCAATTTTCAAAATTGACCCATCAAAATCATCGTGTTGAAATTCGTGATCGAACAGTACCAAAATCTCATATTCGAAAATTTGACCCCACACAAGTTGGATTTTCGACCTCGGATTTGAATCTTGTGATACCTTCAAATCCTAAAAATGGCATAACTTCCTCAAAAATCATCCAATTTTCAAAATTGACCCACCAAAATCATGGTGTTGAAATTTCTGATCGATCGGTACCAAAATCTCATATTCGAAAATTTGACCCCACACAAGTCGGATTTTGATTCAGGGTTTCCAACTTGTGGCGCCTTCAAAACTTCAAAATGGCATAACTTCCTCAAAAATCATCCAATTTTCAAAATTGACCCACCAAAATCATGGTGTTGAAATTTCTGATCGATCGGTACCAAAATCTCATATTCGAAAATTTGACCCCACACAAGTTGGATTTTCGACCTCGGATTTGAATCTTGTGATACCTTCAAATCCTAAAAATGGCATAACTTCCTCAAAAATCATCCAATTTTCAAAATTGACCCATCAAAATCATCGTGTTGAAATTCCTGATCGAACGGTACCAAAATCTCATATTCGAAAATTTTACCCCACACAAGTTAAATTTTTCACCCAAGAACCTCTTAGAACTCGAAATGCCAAAATGAATAATTTAATTAATTAAAATATATTAAAAAAAAAAATGAATGCAACTTTATTGTTTTGTTGCCTTTCGATTTTCTGTGCTTTGCGATTCGTTTTTATTTTACTGTTTTTTTTTTTTTGATTACGCTTGCAGCAAGGAAACACATTTCAAGGTCATGTGGCTGGCAGCAAGTTGGCGATGCTGCAATTGCAACTTGGCTGCCAGCAATTATGATAAGCTCTCTCTCTCTCTCGCTCTCTCTGTCTATCTATCTCTCTCCCGCTCTTTCTCTCTAGAGAGTTGACATTTGGCGTGCCTGGACAATTAAAGCGCAAAATTATTTATTGATGATGTGGGACACATTTATTGTAATAGCATGCGATTTCCTGCAACCCCCTATCTCTGTCTCTCTCTATCTCTGTCTCTCTCTATCTCTGTCTCTCTCTCTCTCTCTGTCTCTCTTGCTCTCTCTGTCTCTCCATGATATAATTGAGCTCATGCTGGCAGCTGTGAGCTAATGACAAGTCCAGTCCAAGCACGCATCATCAGCTCTTACTTGGAGTTTGTTGCAAGCTTTGCTGCATGCGGCATGCTGCTTGCTGCTTGCTGCTTGCTGCAGCTCGCGCGATTCGATACGTTTCGATTGTCTCTCTGCACCCCCCCTTTCTACTCCTCTCTCTCTCTCTCTCTCTCTCTCTCTCTCTCTTGCTGTCTTTCTCTTTTGTTGAACTGGCGGGCACTTTGCACCATTATCTGCTGCAATTGCCACGCCGCATGGGTTGGTCGCAAACACGCAATGCTGCAACAGCGGCCTCTCCCCTTCTCTCTCTGTTGTGTTGCAGCCGCCACCTGCCATCAGCAGGCAAGCCACCTTGCCCCATGCGGCAACTGCGCGCAGCGTGCTGATATGTTGATTAGTCAATGTTCTGCTTGCTGCGCCACCGCCAGAGCCGAAGACAACATTAACAACGGGATGACAATACCCCCGCCCATACTCCTCTCCACCAAACACACACCACAATCATGCCTCCCCCTTTCATTGCCTCTGCCTCCAACTTTCTCTCTCTCTTTCTCTGTCTCTCTCTCTCTGGCAAAGCTTTCGATAATTATTTTGGATTTCATTTTTGCCTGATTTGAGATGCGCCTCCTTCTATCTCCGCTTCGTCTCCGCGAACTTGTTGTTGTAGTTGCATGCAACAAGCGTTTTGTAGCTCGCATGTGAATTGTAAATCGCAAAATATGTTAATGATTCGCATCTCCAAATCGTCGCAGCGAAATCTAGATCTTATCTTACAGCTAGCTAGCTAGTCCATGAGTCTCTAATAGATGATTTCGTTTTCTTTTCGCTTCTCTTATTCCCAACACCGTCACTCTTAATCTGCTGCAGCGTCTGATTCCGACTCCCCTCTTTCATTTCCATTTAACAAGATGCGCCGACACGCCCACAGCTTGTTTGGGGGCCGCAACTTGATGAGGTGACTTCATTATTATATCATATTATGCTTGTTAAAGCATTAGTTAAGGCTCAGCTCAGTTCTCTGTCAGGTATACGCTGGTATGGATAAGAAACCTGACGAAACAATTCTCAAAAAAATATAACTCTTCTCTTTTACAGTTTAATGGATCATAACTTTGGTAAATTTCAGCAGTCATTCATGAAATTTGGATTGTTTTTTAATTGTTCATAACTCTTTTCCCAAAATTCGTCACTTCACATGTGGAAAACAAATTTGATCAATTTTCCTTATTTCTCAATTTTGATGAAATTTGGCTTTTTGTTAGCAATGGTTATAAAACTTAGTTAAATTCTGCATTTAAGTTTTGCAATATTCTCTGAATTTTGAAAATTGCGAGTTTTTTTTACCACTTTGTCGCTTAAACCAATTTAAGATCTTGAAACTAGCATTGTACTTCTTATTTGAGGTTCTTCTGATAAGTATTTCTGGAGATATGCCCAAAAATTTGTTACTACATTTGCTTCACATGCACTTGGCTTTCAACCATCATATACAATTGATAATTTTAGTTATCGATAACTACTTTAATCGATTTCTGGGAAAGTGCATATGAAAGTGAAATTAAGCAACGTAAGAAGAAATATATGAACTTGAGATTGAGAATTGTGTGAATGGGGTAAAAGGGACAACTACTCCATCTCCATTGGTTATTTCTTGGAGTAGTTGTTTGCGGTGTGGTGCGGTGTGGTGTGGTGTGGGAGGTGAAGATGGTGGGAAGTGGGCTGATTTGCACAGCAGCAATAACCAATTACAACAACAATAGGAGACACGCACAACAGTCGCTGCCAATTGGCAATGGAACAATGATGATGATCATGATTGGAGGAATATATGGGTATGGCAATGGCAATGGCCCTGCATATGAATATGGCTATGTAGTAGTTATGGCTATGGCAATGACAACAACAACAACAACAACAACAACAAAAACATTAACAATGTTTTGGAGTCTCTGCTGCACGATTTCGCACTGCCCTTTGCTTAATATTTACACCTTCCACAGAGAGCGAGAGAGAGTGAGAGAGAGAGAGACGAATCCATCAAAATATGGCAACTCGTTATGTGGCCAAATGCCAAAGCGAGAGAGAGAGAGAGAGAGAGAGACAGAGAGGAACAGGTGGAGGAGGTGCAGAGGGAGTGGAAGCACAGTATAGATCACGACTGCGGTTTTACTGAGACTTATGTATGTATGCATGTATAGATGCGGTGATGGAGGATGGTGACGAGGAGGCAGCTTCGTGATGTGCAAGGTGGAGCTTGAAGCTCATCATGGCGAGTTGAAAGCTTAAGCTGAAGTTGAAGTTGAAGTTGTTGGTGATGTTCAAGCTGAAGCTGAAGCTGCAGCTACTACAAGCAGCTAGTTGCTGGGCGGGTCACCGAGGAGGTGAGATGGAGTTTGTGGTGCCTGGTGGTGGTGGAGGAGATGGAGGAGGAGGAGAAGGAGAAGGCGGAGGAGGACTTTGTCAGGGCGGACACTTGTCATGTCGCACGACGAGAGTTGAGAGCGCGCATCGACAACGTTGTCGAAATGAAAAGAGCGGCACACACATGCACATACCCTTTCACACATATACACATAACATACATACATATGTACATACATATGTATATAGACACACATGTGTGTGTGTGTGTAGGTATACAATACATGCGAGGGCTATAAGCCGAGTTTAGTTTCTGTTTGAATTTAGTTAATGACATGACAAGGTCAAGACGCCACTACGCTGCTTTGCTGCAACTTCAAACTGCAGCTACAGTCATACACACAGTGGTACAATCGTGTCTAAACCATGGCGAAATAATGCTGGCAAAACATTGAGGTTTTTGTTTTTGGTTTTTTCACTTTTAACTTTACAGCTTGTATTTAAAATGAAAGGAACTATAAATTAGAATAATATTACTATCATAATTTTAATACTATTAACTTTCTTATTTTGCGGTTTATATTTGTTTTATATTGAGATTTTCCAATCATGATAAATTACAAAAACTTTCTTTAAATATTTTAAATGCTGCAAATGTTTATCTTTAATATTTTAAATTTAATTTATAGGAAATTATTATTTTTATATCTATCAATACTGTCAAAAATTTTTTGTAATTGTAATTTATTGAAAATATTGGTTGAAATATCTTGAAATATAGCGTAGCTACAATACTAGTTACTTTTGTAAATTTAAAAAATATTTGAGAATATTAAAAACTATATTTTTTTTAGTTATAGACTATTCAACAAATGCAAGTCAAACAAATTGTACACATGGTGAGAGTCATTGTACCACTGTGCGTTCAACTGAAATTGGCAACTATGACTATGACTATGGAGAGGATTGCGCATTGCGGATTGTCGATTGGGTATTGGACATTGGACATTGGGTATTGGGTATTGGGTATTGGGTATTGGGTATTGGGCTACCTGCTGACTGACGATCGGCGGACGAGGGCACACAAGTTGGGGCCGGGCCATAAGTCACAAAGCAATTACTGTGAATTGCTTTCCACACAGGCCGCAAAGGGAGCTTGCAGCAAAGGCTGAGCGAGAGATGAGGAGATGGAGACTGAGAGTTTTTTTTTTTTTTTTTTTTGTTTTGTGCCACAAGGATCAGCAGCAGCAGCAGCAGCAGCAGCAGCAGCAGCAGCAGATCAATGGGAAATGGTTTTGGACGGTCCAAGGCAATTGGGGTTGCTTGAGTGGCAAGGGGGTAGGGTTACGGGAGAGTGTATCATGGGTTTGAAGGGGTTGCGATGAGGGAGGGAGGGAGGGAGGGGTGGATAGCCTATAAATGGCATAAGCAGGAGCTATGGGTAATGGCAGCGCCTGGCGGCATGCAACGACGTCCATCTTCCAATCTTGCAACGGATGTGTAACCATATTGCGTTTTTGTCGTTGTCGTCGTTGTTGTTGTTGTTGTTGTTGCTTTCGGTGTTGGTGTTGGGTGTGAGTGCGACGAAAAGCATCGGTGGCAGCAACAGCTGCAACAGCTTGATCGCACCTGGGCTCAGCTTCAGATTCAGCTTCAGCTTAGTTCTTTGGCTTCAATGTTGGAGTTGATGTTGCAGCTCGGAGCTCCAAGTTTGGAGTATGAAGCTTGGAGCTTGCAGCTTGGGTTGAGGTCAGTTATGGAGCATTAGACACGCTTGAATATGCATAAATACCTACAGCAATTGGGGGCTGAAACATCATTTTCGTAACTATGAGTTTTTTTTTTTTTTTTTTTTGATTTTTGTTTTTTGCTTTGTGGCACACATACTCAACTTGCGGCTCACATGTGGCAGGTTGCAGCTTGATTTGATTTGTTAATGTTGTGCTTAAAATGAGAAATAGAGAGATAGAGAGATAGAGAGAAAGAGAGAGAGAGAGAAAATTCATGTCATTTTGCCAGTCTAATTGATATTTATGCCGATAGTTGCGATAGTTTACGATAGTAATGTTTGTTTCATATTCATGCAAAGAAAGTATAAGTATTTAAGCAATACAAATGAAAAATACATACTATTTTTTTTGTATTCATCTTAAAATATTGAATTTTTTATCTCTAAATTTAATTATATAATTTGTTAATATTTGCTTAGATTATATAGTATATTTTATTATATTATATATATTATATTATTATATATTATTATATTATTATATATAGCATATGTACATATTTGAAGATCATCAACATACATACATACATATATCACTATGAAGTGCAAGTACATTATATTTTTCAGTAAAAATTGATCGATTTATGCCGCCGCCTATCGATAAATAATTCTGGCCAATCGATGCGAGTGAGTGTGGAGTGCGTTGGTGGGAAAGAAAGAGAGTTGGTTAAAGAGTAAAAGATAGTGAGTGAGTGAGGGAGTGAGCGGTGGGGAGGCGGGGTGGGGGGGGTGCGGTTACGCTGTGCATAATCCCCACGGAAGCGACATATAATCGACGTTGTTATGTTGTTCCATGCACTTTTTGCTTGATGTGAGCGAATAGTCTTTTGCGTCCCTCTCTCTGTTGGATTGCCACTCTCTAATACTCTCTATCTCTATCTCTCTCCAATTGTCTCTCTCACTCTCTCTTTCTGTTGCTCTGCTTTCATGTACATCCATAGCTTGTGTTGGAGGCGTCGGTGTCGGCATCATCTTCGTTGTCGTTGTCGTCCTCGTCGTTGTTGTTGTTTTGCTTCAACTTTTTTTTTGTTGTTGTCGACTTGGGTTATGAACGGTGTTGTTTTGGTTTTTGTCGGCCTGTGTGTCTGTCTTTCTCTCTCCCTCTCTCTCTCTGACTGTCTCTCTCTGTTTCTGGGGCCGTAAGTTTCATAACACTATAAAGATGAAATTGAAACCGATTACCGCACTCTTGAAAACGATCAAGTACCACGAATGCTGCTCGCGGACACATTTTACTCATGTAATTTTATTGCGGCCTGCGAATGATTGGCAATTCTGGCTAAAAGAATAAAAAAAAGACAAAAAAACAGGCGATGGCCAAAAGCCATATACTGTGGGGGTGTGGCAAGGGGGTAGGGCAGAGTGAAGGTAGCGTACAACGGATGAGCAGCAGTTGAAGGTGGAATGTGTCCAAGCTGAGAAAAACCAGTTGCTGTCTTTGCAATGGACGACGACGATGACGATGACGATGACGATGATGATGATGATGATGATAATGCTGAGGATGATGATGACGACGGCGAATGTTGAATGTTCCTCTCGTTATTTTCGGGGTGATGATGATGATGATAATGATGTTCTTTTGCTGCTGCTGCTGCTTGTGGCTTAAAAAAATGAATGTTGAGCAAAACAAAAGCAGCCAAATCCATCCACATTGAACGCTGAAAATCAAATTGGCAAAATAATAATTATATAAAAAAAATGGCAAAAGTGAAAAAAAATACAAATACATACAGAAATAATAATTAAATTGAGAAACATAATTAAAAAAAATTAAAAATAGTAAACAAAATTTACATTAATACCAACTAAAATATAAATATAGTATAAAAAAAAACAAACGTTGCATAAAGAAAATAAAATACCAACATAACTGAACCACAAAAGCAATAATAACATAATGTTTATAAATATTAAATTTAATTTATTAATTAAAAATAATATAAGTAAATATTCATATAGGTAATGAGAAAAAACGCTATTTATTTGAGTGCATTAAAAAACCAAATTAAAATAATTATAATTACTTGCATATACCATTTTACAAAATTTTCAAATTAAATTTAAAAAAAGTTTAAAAAAAAATTTAAGAAAAATTAAAAAAAAAAAATTAAAAAAAAATTTAAGAAAAACTTAAAAAAAATTTTAAGAAAAACTTAAAAAAAAAAATTAAAAAAATTTAAAAAAAAAATTAAAAAAAAAATTTAAAAAAATATCAAATAAATAATTATAATTATAAAAATTATGCTAGAATTTTGCAATAAATAAATAAAGTGCAAATAATATTAAAAATTAATTTTTTTTATTTTTTTTAAAGTCATAAATAGAAAGAATGCAAAGAATTCAAAAAAAAAAAAAATGATTAGAGAGCCAATGGATACACCTGCCCCTGACTCAGCCCAACTCGACACAACACAACACAACAATTCAATCCAATCCCGTCCAATGTCATCCGAAAAGTGACTTTAGGCCAATCATTCAACGTACAGAAAGAGACGCAAGAGAAAGAGAGAGAGAGAAACAGAGTTTTAGCTTGAAAAAAGCTAAAAAAGTATGGCAATCGCTCAGTTGAGACACACACAGTCACAGTCACACAGCCATCATAAAATGTGCGAACATCGAATGAGCGAACAAACGGCCATTTGCGTTGCCAGCAACAACACATGCCGCATGCCACATGCCGCATGCCGCATGCCACAACTGCTCATTCGCATAGTCAACGGCATTGCCAAGTCGTAGATCAGCAGCAGCCAAAGAAGAAGCCACTTATCTTCACTTCCAGCTCAATACGCAAACGGAGTCCAGCATTGGACAGTGAATGCGATGATGCTGTGATGCTGTGATGCTGTGATGGGAATGATGGGGATGATGGGGATAATGGGATGAGGCAGCTGAAGCTTAGCCAAGTCGGAGCAGACTATGTTCGACTGGTTGCCATGAGAATAAAAAGCAAAATAAATGCAATGCCGCCTAAAAATAAATAAATAAAAACCTTTCAGATGCCAAACAAGCCGAAAATGCATGCCACAAGTTGTTGCAAAGCGAGATGTGGCAGCAGCAGCAGCAGCAGTAGGTTCTCTCAACCACATAATCTATATAGATTGACTGATTGATGACTTTTTCGGCCAGAACTTAACTAGGCTTCAAAAACGTGAGAACAAACTGCATGCCACCAAAAACCGAAAAAAGGAAAAAACGAGAGAGAGAGAGAGAGAGAGAAAGAGATAGAGGGAGAGGGAGATAGAGAGGGTGACAGAGAATGAGTTGAGGCAATGCAAACAGCTAATAGATCATCACACTAAACAATCATATATTTTAGAAATTACCGTTGAAACTGACGCTCGCTTTTTATTTTTTTTTTGAGAATTTTTGCAAAAATTCTTAAGAAACAAAAAATTCTTGAAGAAACTCTGGAAACAATTCTGAAAATTACTGCAATATGCATCTAAATCACTAGGAGAAAACTTACCTAAAATCTTAAAATACCCAGAAAAATTTTAAAGGATTTCTTTTCAAATATCTTTAATTACTTTTTTTAACTTGATATTAGGAGTCACAAAAGACAAGATTGATGTATAGACAAGTAAATGCAGAATTTTAGTTAAATATTAAATAGATATGATATCATATAAATTTAACGAAATAAATACCATATTGCGCTAACATTTTCCAATATATTTTTAATTTTTTCCTTTTATATTGCAATTTTCTTCTTATTAATAATAATTTATTTATTTATTTATTTTTTTTTGAATTTAATTTAAACTTTCTTTCTAATGAACAGTACGTATTTAACTTGAACTTATTGCAATCTAAACTAAGCCAAGTCTGAAGGCGATTGAAGCCTTCATCAGAGGGACAGTGGCAACAATTGAAGCTGTTGCTGCTCGCACACTATGTGGTCGGGATCGATGTGAAGCACTTGGATATATGGTGCACTGATATTCTTGTTGTTGTAGTTGTCCTTATGATGGAACCCGCTGAGCCATGGGTGCCCTGAAGGCGGTGGCCAAGTGTGGAAGGGGAGGGAAGGGAAGGGACTCTAAAAATGTGCCGGAGATTGTGTGAACATCATCTGGAAACTGCAACTGCAGCTGGCCAGGGCCAAGGCAACAGCAACTACAACCGCAACTGCAACTGCAACAGCAACAGCAACAGCAACAGCAAATCGAAATAGGCCATGGCATCGCCTGCGGTTGGCCTAAAAGGCCCCAGCGAGAAGTGCTCCAAATGTTGGTAGAAGTTGTTGCTGGCCAAGAACGTTCAGCAATCTACACATTTATTCACATATAGACGTAAAACATACAAACATATGTATATACAACACTGGGCAACATAAGAAGTACACCACACATTTTAATAAATTCGGTTAGAAAATTTTGCTTAACACTTAATTTGAGAATTCATTGCAGATTCAAAAAAAAAAAAAAAAAAAAAAAAAAATTGAAAAAAATTACAGATAAAATTAATTAAATTAAACATTTTTAATTCTTATTTCAATATATTATATTTACTTTGTTAAAATATACGTTTTTTTTTTGTTCTTCGACTTAAAAGTTAATTTGATTATATTAAAATTGTTGGTAGGGTTTGATTGGTGTGCTTATTATGTTGACCAGTAGTGTGTATTGTATGTAGGTGTATGTTTTGAGCTTGGTGATACTTTTACGACCAAAATGTTACCCAATCTGACGATTACAGACACCCCCACACACTTATTCCCCCTTATCCTCCATATATACCGTATACAATATTTTCATATGGCAATTTGTTGGTATCTTATTTTCTCAGGCTATCGACGGCGCGGCAGGACTCTTTGTTTTGATATAGCCGCCCCGCCATGATCGCCAACACCGATAAGCTTTGTGTCCGCTTTCCCCCCTTCCCCGCTATCCCAATCCCCCCTTCCCCAGTGTCTTCTTGCCTTCTTGTAGCTGTGCCTCTCCATTCATCTTTGAATGGTTTTCCTTTACGTATGTACATACATATTTTGTGCTGAGGCAATAACCAATCACTCATCGAAATGCTTTAGGTCAATATACATACATATATAGGTACATATAGGTACATACATAAGTAGTGTATTGCCGAGCATATATACATACATACATATGTATAAATATAACTCAATATATGTTGAGAGAGTTTACTGAACTCACAACATTTCCGTTTTCTGAACTAAACTAGATATTTTAAAATTTTTTTTCTTTTTTTTTGTGTTGTAATCTTATTGATTCTCATCATGCATAAGTGGATCAGTTCCGAAAAAGATCTCTGATAGATAATGTTCGGACTGCAAATACTGTGTAAGAACTCTATACAACCCGTAAAAAGTTTATAGAAAATGCTGACTGCATTTGTAATAGTATTAATCTAAGCAAAACTCTCCATTCAATTGATTCAGACCTCATCATAATTTTAAAGTGTCATAACTCAGTCAAAAATCATCCGATTTTGATGAAATTTGGCATTTTGGAAATGGTTTTTATATCAGAGTAATTCTGCATCAAAAGTTTTGTAAAATTCACCATTATTAATTTTTCGACTTTTTTGACCCATTTTGCATACTAACCCCTTGACGAAATCGTAAAAAATTGAAAAAATTTTCGATCAGAATTTTTTGACTGCTTTCGATTCTAGGACTCCAAACTAGCATTTTGCTTTTTATTTGAGGTGTTTATGATGATTATTTTCAGAGATATGGCCGAAAAAGTGTGAAAAATGTCCCAAAATGACTATTTTCGTATAATGGACCTCTTCATAACTTAGAACTGCGATAACTCGGCCAAAAATCATCCGATTTTCATGAAGTTTGGCATTTTGGAAATGGTTTTTATATGCGTTTAAATCTGCATCAAAGTTTTTGTAAATTCCGCCATTTTACATTTTTCGCCTTTTTTGACCCATTTTGCATACTAACCCCTTGACAAAATCATCAAAAATCGAAAAGTTGTTTTATCCCAATTTTTTGACTTGAGTCGATTCTAGGACTCAAAACTAGCATTTTGCTTTTTATTTGAGGTGTTTCTGATGATTATTTCCAGAGATATGGCCAAAAAAGTGTCCCAAAATGGCAAATTTCGCATAATGGACCTCCTCATAACTTTAAATTGCCATAACTCGGCCAAAAATCATCCGATTTTGATTAAATTTTGTGTTTTGGAAATGGTTTTTGTGTTAGTTTAAATCTGCATTAAATTTTTTTGTAAATTTCGCCATTTTAAATTTTTCGACTTTTTTGACCCATTTTGCATACTAACCCCTTGACAAAATCATCAAAAATCGAAAAGTTGTTTTATCCCAATTTTTTGACTTGAGTCGATTCTAGGACTCAAAACTAGCATTTTGCTTTTTATTTGAGGTGTTTCTGATGAGTATTTTCAGAGATATGCCCAAAAATGTGTCCTAAAATGGCAAATTTCGCATAATGGACCTCCTCATAACTTTAAATTGCCATAACTCAGCCAAAAATCATCCGATTTTGATTAAATTTTGTGTTTTGGAAATGGTTTTTGTGTTAGTTTTCATCTGTATTAAAATTTTTGTAAATTTAGCCATTTTAAATTTTTCGACTTTTTTGACCCATTTTGCCCCTTGACAAAATGATCAAAAATCGAAAAATTGTTTTATCCCAATTTTTTGCCTTGAATCGATTTTAGGACTCAAAACTTGCATTTTGCTTTTTATTTGAGGTGTTTCTGATGATTATTTTCAGAAATATGCTCAAAAAATATGCTCAAAAAGTGTACCAAAATGACAATTTTCGCATAATGAACCTCTTCATAACTTAGAATTGAGATAACTCGGCCAAAAATCATCCGATTTTTATGAAATTTGGCATTTTGGAAATGATTTTTATATCGGTTTAAATTTGCATTAAGAGTTTTGTAAAATTCGCCATTTTTAATTTATTGACTTTTCTAGGACTCATAACTGGTATTCTTCTTTTTATTTGAGGTATTATTAATGAATTGAAATATAATAAAATGATTTAATATCACAAATAGTTAAAATGTTATTATATACTAAATTTAATTAAATTAATGCTGACCTAATACAATATATTTATGACTTATTTATCAATCGTAAATACAATAAGTCAAATAATAATGGACTTGATAAAAGATATTAGGATAGTACATTCTAAGATGCTGGAGGACGTTTTATTAAAGGCGATGTGAAGCCATTGGTTTCAACTTGAAGTTACCAATTATGTTTACATTATTTGTTATTCCCAATACTTGTGCGCTCTTTAGCTCTTATTTATTTATTTTCGATTTTTTCCCCTTTATTTTTTTAGTGTAAATTGAAGGGGATATTGACATTGTCGAGTGTTTTGCGGAGGGGGGGAGCAACAACAATGCAACTCGGCAAAAGTCACAAAACTCTGCAGCGATTTTCCAGCCCCCGAGCGGCTTGTCTCTGTCAAAGTGTGTGTGAGAGAGAGAGGGAGAGCAAATGTGTAAGGGAGAGAAAGCGAGATGGCATGCATAGAATGGCATTTTTAGAGGAGGCGACGAACTATTTTTGCCCCGTTAACGTGTTCACTTTTTCAAGTGCTTCCTTTTGTGACTCGACTCTCCTCTGACTTTAGGTGACGGACGAACTGAACTGACTGTGACTCCGACTCCGACTTGACTGGGTGATTGAGCTGAGTTGGTCTGAGTTGGTCTGAGTTGAGTTAAGTTGAGTTGAGCCGGGCATACCTACCATAAACACTGACACAGCCATGACGTGTGCCTTTCAAAGGAAACGCAAAACGAAGCGAATAAAATGCCGCCCTCGACCCGTGGCCAAGTCAATCCTCCCTCTGCAGCATTGGTTGTGGCAATGGCTTCTCCTCCAGCTACTCGAAGTTTGGTTGAGCTGCTACTCCACCTCCTCGTTGTCATACTCCTTCTCATTCTCCATCGCCATCACCATCACCATCACCATCACCATCTCACAGTTCTCATTTCACAAGTCGCGTTCTCAGTTCTCAGTTGCAGCAGTGTCAGAGACTCGTGCGAGCGCGAAAAGCAAAGATTATACTCGTAATGCCCAAACAACTTGAGCACAAGAATGTTCTCCTCCAGCGCATTGATGACATGACGTGACGTCGACGTTGTCCTCGTCGCCATCGTCGCCGTCAACAACGCTTTAACCTTTGTGTATGCACCACATACTTGCTATAAAAATGAAAGCATGTGAAAATTTTACTTTTTATGAAATATGTGTAATTAGATATCTTTTAATATGTACAAAAGAGATTTTTGTTAATGGTTTTCAACCCAGATTATATTCGCATTCAAATTTTGTTAAAATTGGTTTTTTTTTCCTCTTGAAGTTTTCGACTTTTTCGATCAATGCGGTCCATACTAACCCATTGTCAACATCATCAGCAATAGTACTTTTTTATTTGAGGTCATTCTGATCTGTATGTATCTAGATAACGACAATAATGTGCCAGAAAAGGAGCAGAAAACGCATTTTTTACAAAATCGCATTCTTCGTATGTTTGAACTACCATAACTTGGCAAATAATCATCCGATTTTAATGAAATTTGGATTTTTGTTAATGGTTTTCAACACAGTTTAATATTGCATTCAAATCTTCATAAAATTCTACTTTTCAAATTTTTCAAATTTCTTGACCGGTTTTCTATTCTAACCTCTTGATAAAATTTAAAAAAAATTAAGACTTTATTTGTCACTAATTTTTTTACTCAGAATAGGAGGAATAGGACTGAATACTATATTGTATTTGAGGTCTTTCTGATGATATGTATATCCCGATATATTGCCAAAAATGAGAGAAAATTTTTTCAATATTAGGCGCATCTCAAGTTACAACTGTCAAAAACTAGCTAAAACTGAACAACTGAATACAACTATTTAAATTAAAATATATTTTAATAATAATATCATATACTTTTCTTAGGGGTCTTAACTAGAGGTTTCAGCATTAACCTTTCAGCATTAACCCTTGTGTGTGCAGACTAGAACTAGACAGATGCATTTCATTTGGAATTGTCACTCACGTCAAGTGCTGCTTCATTTTGAATTGTGTGTGCGTGTGAGTGTGTGTGTGTGTGGGGGGGGGGGCGGTAACGGTTGGACACCAAAGGGTTAAGGTCGTAGAGTGTAAAAAGAGAGCGACAGCTAAAAGATGCCAAGGAGGAGAAAGGAAGAGGCCATCGGAGATGGAGTTGGTGAAGTTGGAGTGAGAAAAAGAGTTTAGTTGATTTGACGTCGCACTCGAAAATCGCGTCGGAAAGTCACTAGTACTACTACTACTACTACGAATACTACTACTGCTTGCCATGAGGCAACACTGACGGGCGGACGGATGGACAGACAGACGGACGGACGGACGGACGGACGGACGGACGGACGGGGTCCCTCTCGTTTGTCGTAACTCACGAATATGCCTGGCGGTACGTCTGACTGACGACTCGAAAAAGTCAACCTGGTGGACGTGAAATGTGGATGTGGACGTTGCTGTCGCTCTTGTTGTTGTTGTTGCTGTTGCCGTGGCATGACACACAACGACAACACGACATCATTTTGTACGTCACTCAAAATGTTCGTAGGCTGTCAGGGAGACAGTTCAAAAATGAAATATATACACACACTCTCTCTCTCTCTCTCTCTCTCTCACACACACACATACACAGTTGTACATGCATTCACACAAATATATAGACACTTGTGTATGTATGTATGTATGTAGTTTATGCTGATAAATTCTAAAACGCAAAACAGACACTCACTTTCATACATACCCATACCCATACCCAATGCACAGTCATATAGAGAGAGACCGTCCCGCCGTCCGTCAATCAAATTCGACCAACAAAGTCATTGTGTGCTTCAATCACAGTTTCTTCCGTCCGCCTTCCCAAATCCCTGCGTCCAACCGACTCCTGCCAGGGCACAGGACAAACTGGCAGCGCTGCACAAAAAGCTCTTAACTCTGTCGTCCCCCATTTTTCAATACTTTACTTACCATTTCTTTTTTTTTTATTATTATTATTTTTTGTGGGGTGCTGATGACACGAATACTATATGCTATATGGACACGCTTCGGGACCTCTCATTCGCTAAAAGTGTTGCCTCTTATTGTTGTTGTTGTCATTTGTTAGAATTGTTTTGTGAAGGTGTGCGGGGTGGAGGGGAGGGGAGGGGGTACTGTGGGCGTATTCCTTTACTTGATTCGTATTATTGATTCAATTACACAACACAGTCAATGGCATTGGCAAAAAACACTCAGGGCAGGACACCGACAGGACAGCGGGAGGGCCACTGACAGGCCACTCCAGGCCAAAAAAAACAAGGGCAAGTTCCGTGAACAGGTCTGAATACTCGGATTATTGTCAAGCCTTCAGGTTTTTTGCCATTAACTTATCAAACTGACAAAACACAAAAGACGGCGGCACTACAAGGAATATCTTTATATACATTCAATTTCCTTCACACTTTACTTATTTATACATATTTTAGAAGTTTGACAGATACAGATGCATATCAGATACAGTATTAAAATAATAGAAATTTTTAAAAAATATATTTTTAACATGTTAATTGATCAAACTTTCGATAATTTATTTTTTTTTTTAAATTATATTTTGAAATAAAATTCATTTCTTACAAAACTTTTTTTTTTATAAATATAAGAAATTTTCGAGTTTTATATTGAATATCATATTGAATATGCTACTTGAAATTAATGTGGTTTTGCAAAAGTTTTAAAAAATTATTATTTTTATTCTCTTTAATATATTTTAAGCAGTTTTTAACTAAAAGACATTGAATTTGAAAAGGAAAAGAAAACATTTATTACACATTTTGGGATGATTATCTAAGCTTGGATTGTTTTGTTGATTGTCATGGCAATATAGTGGGAGATCTGTGGCTTCACGCATTTTGAATTCTCACAGGGTTGACATGTGCCTTTTTTCTTTTTTTTTTTTTTTTTTTGAAAATAAACAGACTCGTATAATACACATCTGATAATATTGCTAATTGATTGACACAATATTTGCATTGTTAAAAACGAATTTAAGCTGCTAACTGTCTACAAAATCACACCGAAATTATAAAACACCTAAATACGACAACGACATGCTCTATAAGAAATTTTGAAATATACATATTTATAAATATACATATATGTATATAAAACAAATATTCCTAAATTACATAGCATCTCAGTTACGAATTATAATTTGTTGTTTACAAGAAATTGCTAAAATATATCTCATATTTTTTATATATTTTTTAAGAGTATTTTCGAGGTCGTGTTGAGCAGATTTTTGACAGCCGAAAATAATGCTAAGAAAAACAGCTAAATGGTACTGCTAATAAGCCGTTTAAATTTTGTCGGGTGCTAATGACAATAATATTTGATTAGCTAGTTGAATTGGGTTTCTTTTTTTTTTTTTTTTTGGTTCCACTTTATGTCATTCGCTGTCAACTCTCAATGCTCATGAATTTCATATTTGATTACGATTACGTTTCGTAATCGAATTCGTACTTCATTTATCGGGATTGTCACATTTCGTCAAGTTTTTGACCATTTTTATATAATAAAGAAATGATCTCTATAAAAATTTGTTCAGCAGAACTGAAATAAAAGAAATCGATCTGAAATCTTGGAGATATTTGTCAAGTTATAGGGTATACCAGAGACACCATTTGTGATATCGTAATATTATCGTAAATGTTGCTTTGCGTTTTGTTTGAGTTCACAGTTAGCACATTTGTCATTGTATCGTTTTTAGATTTAATTTTATGGTCGTTTATTATATTTTGTCATTTGATTTGAATTAACACCATTCGAAATCGACATTTAATAGCCCCGTCTGATAAGCAACACTGTTATCGATAAACTGCATTTTAGACTTTCACCTCATATATTTTCAAACATTTATTTATTTTCATATAGATTAAATGGTCCCATTTGATTGATTTTTAAAAATATTATTATTTTCATTCATCGATATTGATCAACTATGTGATTAACCACACTGTTATCGATAATTGCACTAACTAACGATAACTGAAATACAATTTCATCGATATACTTTTCTTTTTCTCCTTATAGATGTAGCTGTTGTGTGTATTTGCGAGATGTTTGGGCTGCAGCTGAGGACTCCATAATGTAAGTATCGATTGTTTTCGATTGTTGTGTGTGTGTGTGAGTGTGTGTGGCTATCGATAGATGCTTATCGCAACAGCAGACTAATTTTTATGGATTTTTATGAATATCATATTGGGCACCATTAAGGTGGGAAATGGAATGGGATGGCAAGGGAATGGGAAGGCAACTCGATCCAGGGCTGGGGCAACACAATAGAGTCACAAAGCTATTAAAAACTGATATAAATCTCATTAAATGCGATGGTTGTAGCACATGAACAAAGCCAAAGCCGCCGCCGTTTCAGTCTTTTTTTTTGTCTTTCATTTTTTTTTTGCCTTCAATCAATCGTTTGTTTCGCTCCCGGCAACACACAACAACACAACAGATCTAAGATACAGCATACAAATACATCTGTAACAGTATTATAAGAATATATATATATGTATATATAGACAGATATGTATATGGTTCAGTCCTAAACTTACTTTAAAGTTCGTCTCGTTTCGTTTCGACGTCTTTCAACTCATCTTCATACAAATAATTTTTTATATAGCTACGTTAAGTATTTACGAGTTTCGTGTCTGTCCCAGCTATATGGAGAGCTTCAGACAAATATATGTACATATTATGGCTAGAAAGAGACAGAGAGAGACAGAGACAGAGAGAGACAGAGAGAGACAGAGACAGAGAGAGAGAGAGAGCATATCATAACTCATAAATTTGTCGTCAACTTATGGCATTACCAAGAAGATGAAATGTTGCAGCCCATACAGCTTGAGAAATAATTATAGAAAACTATCGAAACCTAAATTTGTACTAAAATTGAAAATATAGATTTTTTAAAGATCATTACTTTATTTTGTCAATGTTATTAAGACTCAAGCTTAATATCGGTTTATATATGTATGTCTGTAGATATTTCATATCACGAAGTACAAAGGATTACAGATTCAACATCGATGCAGTTTTGTAAAAGTTATGATACTTCAAACTTGATTCTACCAATTTTGTTTTGCTGTTAAGTTGGAGAAACCATAGAGTATTGGGTAGTAAGTATGGAAATTAGTAATGCGTTTTGACAAAATTAATGTTGCTCGAAATGTTGTTCTTAATTATATGTCATATTGAGCAAGAAAAAGTTAAGATCTATTAAGCTCCCCCAAGCTCAAAGTCACTTGGAATGATTTTTGACTATTTTTCCTAAGAGAAGTTTCAATTGAGAAATTGGAGAGCGAGAAATAGTTAAGATCAATTCAGTTTTCTTAAAGTTATGGGCAAACAAAGTTGATCATATTTTCTATATTTTATGATACATATGGAGTGGGAAAATCACACTTGCTGCGTAGCCTGTGCACAGTTGATCGCTTCTTGAAATTGAAAGTGATGCTGATCAGATCAAGAGATGCTGCTGCTGCTGCTGATGCTGCCCACTGATCCACACTTGATTCAATTACACAGAGTTTAGGATCCAAATTGTGATCACTGAGCAAAAAACGGTTTAAAAACGAAACAAGATGAAAAAAAGACGATGGCAAAAAAAAGGGATTTCAGTTTTAACAAAGCTGTGAACAATACGCTGAATGTTTTAACTCCTGCTGTGCTGAAACTCTCAACACATTGAGAGAGAGAGAGAGAGAGAGAGACGGATATGGGCAGAGAGATAGAGGGAGTGAGTGAGAGAGAGAGAGGGATCTGGCAACATTATTACAGAGTTATGTTTCTGTTTCTGTCAGAGGTGGAAGTAGCGCCATGGAATCTGCATATATAGATGCGTTTCGTCGCCGACATTTTACTCTACTTTTATTTTTTTTTGTAATAATAATAATATTTCATATTTATTTGCATCAATTTTATTTGCTTAATTTTTATTTCATTTTATTTTATTTTTATTTTATTTTTATTTTATTTTTATTTTTATTTTATTTTTATTTTATTTTATTTTATTTTATTTTATTTTATTTTATTTTATTTTAATTTTATTTTTGTTTATTTTATTTTATTTTATTTCATTTTTATTTTAATTTTATTTTATTTTATTTTATTTTATTTTATTTTATTTTATTTTATTTTATTTTATTTTATTTTATTTTATTTTATTTTATTTTATTTTATTTTTATTTTATTTATTTTAATTTTATTTATTTTATTTCATTTTTATTTTATTTTATTTTATTTTATTTTATTTTATTTTATTTTATTTTATTTTATGTTATTTTATTTTATTTTATTTTATTTTATTTTATTTTATTTTATTTTATTTTATTTTATTTTATTTTATTTTATTTTATTTTATTTTATTTTATTTTATTTTATTTTATTTTATTTTATTTTATTTTATTTTATTTTATTTTATTTTATTTTATTGTATTTTAACTTAATTTAATTTTATTTTTATTTATTTTACTTTATTTTATTTTATTTTAATTTCATTTTTGTTTATTTTATTTTATTTTATTTTAATTTTATTTTATTTTTATTTTAATTTTATTTTATTTTATTTTATATTATTTTATTTTATTTTATTTTATTTTATTTTATTTTATTTTATTTTATTTTATTTTATTTTATTTTATTTTATTTTATTTTATTTTATTTTATTTTATTTTATTTTATTTTTTTTTATTTTATTTGATTTTTCTTTATTATATTTTATGTATTTTAATTGATAATCCTTTCGTCTACATGATTTTCCACATTTTTTTTATTATTTTAAATCATATTTTTAAAAATTTTGGTATTTTTCTTTATATTAATATTAAAAATATTATTCATTATTCTTTTTATCTAACTTTATTGTTATTTCACTGTGTTTTATGTCCTATTTTTTTTTTTTTTTTTAATATATTTAGTTATTTCTTTTACACTAGCCCTTTTTCTTATATTTTATATAGTTTTTAATTTAATAATTTTTTTTTTTGTATTTATTTTCATTTAATTTTTAATATTCATTAATAATTTATTCCTTCTACATTTGCTGTTGTTATTTTTTGTATACCCATGTTCAATTTGGCTTTTAACGGCAGAGCTTCAACTGGGACTGTGTCTGCGGCTTCAACTTGCACAGAGCATGTCCATGTCCATGTCCATGTGCATGTCCGTGTCCATGTCCATGTCTATATCCATGTTTGGTGTCCTTTCCATTGAGCACACACTTCTCATTTGATCCGCACAGTTTCTGTTTCTTGGCGCTCTGCTCCCTTTTTGTTGTTCTCGTTGTTGTTGTTGTTGGTGGTGGTGGTGGATGCGGTGGCTGTGGTTGCAACAGCGGCGTCCCGTCACCGATCCTAAAGCGATTTGCATATTTAAGAAAGCAAAAAGGAAAAAAAATGAAAAAGAAGAAGAGCGTGAGGGGAATGTAGAGATGGGGATGAGGTTGTTGTTGCTGAAATCACTTTGTTAAGCTTTGTTCAGCGGCAGTCGGAGGCGATCAGAGGCTATCGGAGGCGTTCATAATCAAAACTGAAGTGATGCGATGTGCTGTGCTGTGCTGTGGCAGCACCACTTCTCTGTCTCCTCTCTTCACATCTCATCTCTCCCCCGCTCCCCCCTCTCTATCTAGCTGTTTGGCTTAAGCGTTAGGTTCGCTGTCGGCTTCTTGACCAACATATTTTATATGCAGCAAGCCGTGTTGACACTTTTTATGTGTTTAATAAATTAAGTTTTACAAAATAGAGAGACAGTCCCACTGTGCTTGTGTGTGTGTGTGTGTGAGAGAGCGAGTAGAAAGAGAGAGGAGACAGAGAAAATATTATGCGTAGTGTGAGAAAGAGATAGGGAGCTGAGATCTTTTGGGATCTTAGCACATTTCGGTTCGTTTAATGGTTGACGACATTTCAGAAATGAACTAAAAAAAAAGAAGAAAAATACAGAAAAATACAAAAATTAAATTATATTTTTGTTGGGCGACTTTAACACGCATTTATGACTGCTGCTGATGCTGCTGTTGCTTAATGGCCTTCGGAATGCGTTAAAAACAAAAACAGAGATTCCAAAAAAAAAAAAAAAAAGAAAACCCTCCGACTCCAAAAGGCCAATAAAGATGATTGGTATTGCTTTTTGGCTCTTGGGTTTGCCTACAGCTCAAATTCGATACATATACATTTTTTTTTTGTTAATTTTAATTGTGTTGGTCACACGAAATTATGAAAATTTCTTTGAAAAGTGTCCCAAATAAATTATATTTATTTATTTATATTTTGTCTTTTTTTTTTTTTTTTTTTTTTTTTTTTGTTTTTGTTTTTGTTTTTGTTTTAAAGCATGGGAAAAGTCAAAAACCTATTGAACTTTTTTGATCACACAAAATGAGGAACATTTGCTGGAAAAGTGTGAAATATAAATTATATTTATTAATTAGTTATACCATTATTTACAAATAACTATTAAAATTACTTGGAAAAGCTAAATAAATCCAAAAAAAAAAATTAATAAAATTAGTTTAAAACTGCAGCTACGGCAATTCGCAAACTATAATTAATTACAAATAGAAGTTACATATGTATGTACATACATCTATCGTATTTAAGCACATATGTATGTACATGTATGTATATGTAAGTTGTAGATATGTCATGTAATCAGTAATTGTTGGCAGCTGATCGAAAATAATACTACTAAATTGTCACCTTAGCCAGAGTACGAGTCTCTCCATTGACACTGACAGAAGTAATTACATAAATATCGTTAAACACGACGGACAGACGACGGACAGACGTGCTGCAGTTACTGTTAATTCTGTTGGTATTGAAATTGGTATTGAAATTGGTATTGGTATTGGTATTGGCAATAGGACAGGTATTGGCCATAAGCAGTGGGCAGAGCGGTGGCAAACAACTCGTTTGGCCAGAGCAGCAACAGCAGCCAGAGCAGCACGAGGGTTGCTCAACTAAGAGATACCTCTGAAATTAACAACATTGGAATCGAATCGAAACTGTCTAAATTTTTTTTTAATTTTTTTCATTTAATTTACAATATTTATGAACATTTCATTGCTTTAAATCTATTTTCATATTTTGCATTTGTATTAAATTTATTTTTTTAATTTATTTCAATTAAGTAAAAAAAAAATAAATTAATTATTAAAAGTAATTAATTAAGTAATTAAAAAATAGTTATGTAAATTTAAAATTTTTGTTGTTTTTTTTAAATATTCAATAATTTGTTTTTTTTTTCTTAAATTTGTTTAAATTGGATTTCAATTTTTCGCTCTAATTGAGCTATTTTCATTTTATTATTAGATTATTGCTGTAAATATTGGTATAGAAATTTTTATATTAAATAAAATAATAGTAATTGAATTAAAATTTGAAATTAATCAAATAATAGTATTAAAATTGTTGATAAATATTTATAATATTTTAAAAACAAATCGATTTAATTATTGAATAAATACAATACACAATAATACTTGAAAAATTAAAATATTAAATAAATAGAAAAAGAAAAATGTTGATTTATTAAAAAAAATAAGATTTGACATTCTTTAGTTGCAACACAAAAGGCTGTGGCTGTTGCGGTTGTATCTCTGCGTGGCATGAGAAACTGTGGCTAAAAGAGAGAAGATAGAACAGAAAAATAAAGAAAATAGAGACAAATAATAATCATGTATTAACTGAAAGCAATTAAAACTTGGCCAAGCACAGAGTCTAGGCTCTTTGGGTTCTCCATAGACTTGAGAGATTGGAGACTGGAGATTGGAGATTAGAGGTTGGATATTGTGTGTGTGTGTGTGTGTGTTTAGACTTGAGACGGAGATGGAGATGAAGAGGGAGACTTGTGATATAGTAGACTCTGTGCTTGGCGTAATCGAAATAAATGTCATTACAAGAACAACAACAGCACCAACAACAACAACAACAGCACATTACAAACAGGTGGCAATTAAAATACAATTTGTGCAGTATTTAAATTACTTAAGCGAGATGACATATGTCATGCAAACTGCCCACAGACAACAACAACAATGACAATCACAATAGCTGGCAATCGAAACAATTCAAGTTAAGCTATATACATATATACATATATTATTATTATTATTATTATTATTATTATTATTATTATGTGTCGTGCCAAATATGACAAGTGTTATTCATATATATACATATGTACATATCTTTGTTTCGATTTTGGATTTTGTATTTTTGACTTTGGCATTTGCTCTTTGTCAATAACAAAGTCATTCACTCAATGTGACATTCGTGAGATCTTGAGTTGTTTTTGTTTATCTTCTAGTTTATAAAAACAGAAATGTATATTTTGTAGTTTTGTTTTTTTCTCTCTAATTTTGACATTTGCTCTTAAGGCATATTTTTAACTAATTTGCTATCGTCCACTGTTTTAAGCTAATGATAACTTAGATAACTCAGCTAATGATAACGAATCCGTTTATAAGTAATACTATTAACTGTTTTAATCTATGGAAATGTAAGCAAATTTATCCTTAGAAGGCGGTCTGTTATATCTACATATTGTTGATTGCGATACCATTGTGTCGCAAGTCTGATATTGTAAAATTACTTTTGATCTCAAATGAAATAAAATCAAATTAAATTTGATTTTTTTTGATATTTTTTGTTAATGATATTATTTAAACAATTTTATTATATATTATTTGGTTTTAAAATTAGTTGTGCATTTATTTATTTAATTTAATTTAATATTTAACAAAAACAAGCTAAAGAAAAAAAAAATATGAATTGGATAGATCGTTACTTTTTCCTCTTCATCGTATGTATAGACTGAGATAGAGAGATCTGCAACTAAAGTATTTAGGTAATATTAGTCACAATTTGTGCACGCATCGTTACTTAATGATCGGCTAATACAGCTTAAACAATTTAGAAGATACGATTTCACGATGACGATGAAAATGACGAGGAAGCGACGGCAACGATGACGATGACGATGCCATTGCCGATCACAATTTGCGTATTTCCAGCGATCTTTTTTTTTTTTTTTTTTTTTTTTTTTTTTTGCTGTCAGTGACGATTGCGAACGCGATCTCTCGATCAGCAAAGGCGAGCGAAGCAGGTGGGAAGAGCGAAAGAGAGAGGGTGAGAGAGGAAGAGGGCAGAGGTTGGGGGAGAGCAGCAAGTGCTGTGACTGTGACTGCGACTGTTGCCGCGTTGCTTTGGTGGTGCCATGGCGGTCTCTTGGCTAGACATCGAGACATCGAGACACGGAGACATGGAGATCGGCTCTTGTGCGGCGCACAAGAATGTGACATGAGAATTTCAAGTGGATGAAGTTGAAGCCATGGCCAACGACGACCACGACGACGACGAGGACGGCACGAAGATCGCGTCAGCCAAGAGCAGTATTGGCACACACTCATACCAATAATAACATAAATATAAATATCCACATACTCATACCGATATGTTGATGTATGTATGTATGTATCGTATGTGTCGTGTCACGTTGTCCACTCGCCAAGTCTGTGCTCTCGTTGGCTCTCGAAATTGTTGAAGTGTCCACTCAGAATTTGTCACATCATTATTCTTATTTTTCTTTGAAATAATCATATTTACACGCATACACACACATATGGAGGAGCTGCGCCTGGGAGGTCTCTCTCTGCCAGCCACTTCGTTAGGGCAGTTCGGTGGAAACTCCTTGAGGCAACGGGCATCGGACATCGGCCACCATCCACCGGGGGCCCAAAATGTGGACAATGTTTCACATGGGCCCAACCGACACACGCAATGATGACAGCACAGCCTGGCCAAGAGAGCAGCTGCCCAAAGTGTGGGGAGAAGAGAAGAGAAGAGAAGAGAGGGTTGAGTTGAAGGGTGGGCTGGGAATCGTGCAGTGGGGAAGTTGGAAAGAGATCTTACCTACATCAGTGCCCGCAGCTACAACAATGAGATGGAACATTCATTTATTGTTATTATTATCATTACTAATGACATTAATAATGCGCTTTAATATTGCTTCTCATATTATGGCTTGATTAGCAATATTTTAGGTGCTATATACATATGTCCTGCTATATACATATGTAATTAGCTATATAAATGAGAGATATTTTATAAATTACGTAGATATTAATGAAATCCGAGTAGGACAGGAGTATTAATAATATCGATTGACATTGATTTCTTTTGGTATCATATAATTAGCTAATATGTTATCGATGTTATCGATATTTACCATGAATTTAAGCGTTATACAATACTACTGGTTAAATAAGTGACGCCTTTCATAGGGATGGAGTAAAGTGTTATCGATAGAGAAGTTTTGAATGCTATTTGTAGTTATTATCGATCTTGATCGATAAATTTCATTCGATAACAGTGATAATACGTACTGATCGTGATTTTGTGTTCTTTTTTTTTTCTTTTCTTATTTCTCCATTTGCAGCACACGATCTATTACTCCGGTATATACAAAGATATATCAGTACCATATATACAAGATCTATAGTCGGTAACTAGTCTATCGTTACATACGACGAGGGAGACTTGTCGAGCTCTCTTGATGCATATTGGGCAGGAAAAGCATAACAATCGCAGCACGACAGCAACTACAACGGAAGCATCGGGTGGTGTAGAAGGAGCAGCTGGAGGGGTTGGAGTCCACGAGTTTGGAGTGACTGCATCCACTGAGGATTATACTGCACTGTTCCTAGGCTATCGCTATACGTTGCCGCCTGGACATGAACACGAGCACGCACATTCAGGGAGATTAGTGAGTGGTCCGAGCATCATTAGGAGCAGCCGCTCCATGGTGATGACACCAAGCAGACGCAGCTCAACGCCGCCAGCACCACTGCCACCACCGCTGCCTCCACTGCCATTGCAGCTGCCGTTGGCACTGCCGTTGCCACTGCCACTGCCACTGGTTGCCACAGCGCGGCATGCACCGCAGTCAACGCAGGCGCAGGTAGCAGCAGTAGCGGCAGCGCAGTCAAGTCAACATCAACAGCAACATCAACAGCAGCAGCAGCAGCAGATGAGCGCACATTTGTTGCACTTGCAGACGCAGTTGCAGCAGAAGCTCAACGCCAGCTACTTTCGTAACCCGCCATCGCCCACAAGCGCAGCCACGCCCACACACGACAGAGAGCGCGATAGAGATAGAGATAGGGAGAGGGATCGAGAGCGAGAGCGTGAGCGTGAAAATCCGCTCAGCGATTTGCAGAATATGCAACCCTTCGATTTTCGTAAAATGCAAGCGTTTGCAGCGCCATCTGGCGGCGATTATGTGCAACATCCGCACACCCAACACCATCATCAACACCAACACCAACACCAACAGCAGCAGCAGCAGCAACAACTTCAACATCATCATCACCATCAACATCATCATCAGCAGCAACAAGCGCTTCTTGCGCAGGCGCGTCATCGGATTAGCGCAGCCTGCACACCCAGCGAGAAAAATGCGGCGGTGGCAGCAGCGGCGGTGCTGCAGAGCAATCAGTTCTTTAGCCATGCCATGGCCATGGCCAGCAGCAGTCATGGGCTGCCATATCACTTGCCACCACCACCGCCTCCAGCAGCAGCAGCAGCAGCACCGCCACCACCACCACCACCATCATCACTACCACCAACCGCAGCAGGAAACGCCGCAACACCAACAGCGTCGACAACAACAACAACAACGTCTTCATCCACGTCGTCATCGTCAAGAGCTTCGCCGCAAGTTGGGTGCAAGGAGCAGCAGGATCACTGTGCATCACCCAAGCACAGTCAGTTTGCATCGCATCCACATGCTCATCCACATGCTCACGGGCATCTTCAAGGACATGGTCATGCTGTTAGCAAACCGGAGCACATGAAGTGCCGCGATAAATCATCACCTGCTCCGCCGGCGCCGCAGCGTCTGACGCGTCTCTCACTCGCTTCCAGCACTGGCGGAGCCACTGCATCCACATTGCGCGCCAGCCGCAAATCCTCGTCAGCGCTGTCACCCGGCAAACGTCAATGGGGTTCCATGCCCGCCAATCTGGGCACGCAGTTCATCAATCCGGTGACGGGCAAGAAGCGCGTCCAGTGCAATGTCTGCCTGAAGACCTTCTGCGACAAGGGCGCGTTGAAGATTCATTTCTCTGCGGTGCATCTCCGAGAGATGCACAAATGCACCGTGGATGGTTGCAGCATGATGTTCAGTTCGCGTCGTTCCCGGAATCGTCACAGCGCCAATCCCAATCCCAAGCTCCATTCACCGCATCTGCGCCGCAAGATTTCCCCTCACGATGGACGCAGTGCGCAACCTCATCCGCTGCTGCTGCAGGCACCGAATGGCATCATGGCGGGATTAGGTGCGTTTGGCAGTTTCCCGCTGCTAACGCCGCCTCCAGATCTGAGGCATCATCATGCCCTGGGCGGTGGCATGGATATAAAACAGATGGCCGCAGCTGGACAGGATTATCGTACGTATATGGAGAGCAATGGGATGTTGGGAGCGGGGATTGGAGGTGGCGGAATGGGTGCGCGTTATGAAGCGGATCAGAGACGGGAGCATGACGAAGATGACGACGATGACGACGACGATGAGATACTGGAGGTGGGCATACATATGCCCGATGATGACGACGACGATGATGATGATGTTGATGATGATGACGATGATGAGGAGGAGTTGCTGGACGGGGTGGAGGAGCATCGCGGCGGCGTTGTGCATGATGTCCTGGACGAGGATGAGGATGGGGAGGGCATTGTGGTGGTGGGGGATGAGCTCGACAGCATTACCGACAAGGATAACGATAATGAGAGCGATGAACGCTCCACCTCCAGTCACAGTTACAATCACACTCGCAGTCGCACTCACAATCATAGTCACAGTCACAATCACAGTTACAGTCACAGTCACAGTCACAGTCACAGTCAAACCAAAGAGCAACTGCAGCGGGAGCACCTGGCAGCCGTTGTAGGAGGAGGAGAAGGAGCAGCAGCAGGAATGGGTGTAGGATTGGGAGGTGCAGTTGGAGGAGCTGGAGGCGGTGCAGGTTGCTCATCGCCCGCTGATGAGGAGACTCTCACGCTGATCCCGGCAAGCAAACGAAAGCGCAAATCCCAGAATCCCGTTAGATGCACCACAATGCCGTCCGAGGAGCATTCGTGTGAGAATTCGCTGGATAACTACGACGTGGCGGCCGATCTCTCCATCAAGAAGAAGAGCAAGCTGGCAACGACGGATGGTGGTGGTGCTGGTGCCGGTGCCGGTGCCGGTGCCGCTCTAGCGGTGGCCCATAGCACCAACAGCTGCAGCAGCAGCAGCAGTGAATCCACCAAAGCGATACCATCGCCGCCGCTAACGCCCTACGCCACAGAGGCGAAGATCGTGCACATCAAGACGGAGCAGCTGGAGGAGGAAGTACAGCAGCAGCAGCAGCAGCAACAGGAGCTGGAGATGGGGAAGCAGGAGCAAGATCTGGATGGCGATCAGTTGGGAAAGGAGCGGGAGCAACTGCAGCCAACTGCGGCCAGCGGCAGTTTGGATCTGAGCATCAAGCAGGAGCCGCCGGAGGAGCAGTTGGCCAGGCACGATGACGATGAGAATCGATATCTGCGCATCAAGCAGGAGCTGCTCGGCCAGGATGAGCACATGGAGCAGCGAGAGCAGCTCTATCAGCTCAACAACAACAACAACAACAATAATAACAACAATAGTAAAAGCAACAACAACAACAACAACGACATGGGGATGCAGAACTCCCGTGCAGCCAATGGCAATGAGGAGCCGCATGTGGCCAAGGGGAACGAACTGGAATTGGAACAGGAGCAGGAGCTGGATCATGAGCCGGAAGTGGAGCCGGAAACGGAAGTGGAAGCAGAAGCCACTCCATTAGAGGTGCCAATAGACAAGGAGAATCCTCTGAAGTGCACCGCATGTGGCGACATCTTCCAGAATCACTTCCATCTGCAGACCCACTACCAGAGCGTGCATCTCAAGCTGCATCACAAGTGCAACATCGATGGCTGCAATGCCGCCTTCCCCTCCAAACGTAGCCGGGATCGTCACAGCTCCAATCTTAACTTGCATCGCAAGCTGCTCTCCACCAGCGATGATGGTCATCAACTGCTGCTGCCCACGTCCCTCGATCCGCTGCTGGAGCTCATGAACAGCGGAGTAGGTATAGGAGGAGGAGGAGGAACCAATAAAAATTTTGCCGCCACTACTGGTGCCCCCTCCTTGGGGGCAGCTAGTCTGCCCAGCTCCATACAAGCGGAAATTCTGGCCAGGATCTGTGCCGGCGCCCATGCCCATGGCTTGAGCATGCCGCTCTGCTTTGAGGCACTGCAACATCGTTTCGTTCACGGCCATGGACATGGACATGGGCATGGCGGTGGCTTTGCCGATGGCGGCAATAGCTACACAGATCCTCGACTACTGTTGGGTGGCAATCCGTTGCTCTTCCCCGGCCTACATCGACTGGCACGCTTTCCGCCGCCACCACCACCACCACCGCCCCCGTCGACGACGACAATGACAACGACAACGCATCATCATCTGACGCCGCCACATCTGCTAACGCCCTTCTCGCTGCGGCGCACCTCCTCCGACTCCAATTCACAGCACTCCATAACACCACCAGTGGCAGGTGTTCCGCCTCCACTGCTCGGGATGCGCTCTCGTTCCGCCGGCTCTGGTGCCGGTTCTCCAGAGGATTACAACAATCTGCATGCCCATATGCAAGCGGCGGCCGCGGCAGCAGCGGCGGCAGCAGCAGCAGCGGCGGCAGCTGCTGGAGAGGATGGGGTTGGAACAGCGGCTCAGAGTCAGCGACAGTCGCCGGATCGCATATCATGACCATGTACCTCGTACTATGCCAAGGCGCTGGCATTTTATAACTAAGGAACTGCAAAGAGCAGGAAGATGAAGAAGAAGAAATATAAAACAGAACTGGAGAAAATGCAATATCAGGCTATAAATAAAAATTAATAATGCTAACAAAATTAAATAAATAATAAAACAAAATAATTATGAAAAATAAATAATAATAAAAAAAATAAATACACAATACATTTTTAATAAAATTGTCAAAAAAAAATATAAATTAATTATTAAAAATCTACAAAATATAAAAAAAAACCTAAATTTTCAAAAATATATTATAAAAAAAATTGATATTTGGAGGTAAAAACATTGCTCATAATCATAGAGAGAAACAGATATAAAGAAATAGACGGGGGAGAGAGAGAGACGGAATGGAGAAGTCACGTTTTTGTTATCACAAGGCAGCAATCGATATCGATGAATATCGTTACTTACAGCTCATTATATAGAACATCGTATAAATAATTTAAAATAAATAAATAGGCTAATATCAAATATTAGATGGATCAACTAGCATTTTTTTTTTATATATACATATATGTATATATACATATATATAAATTTATATATAAAGTCTAGTATATAATATCGATACAACTTAATGAGAAATGCCCCCAACTTAGCGCCCGCCTCCTGAAAAAATGAAATAAATATACATTTTTTTTTTGTGAACCTGTATTTATAATAAAAAAGTTAAGAAACAAAGAGAAAATAATTGAAATTGTTGTTTTGTGTAGAGAATTGATTAAATAAATAATATCTATATGATAATGATGATAACGATAACGGTCTATTGTATTGTTAGTGATACTCGATTATATAAGATATAGACTCTAAGCGCATTCTTCACCAATCTTGTCTGACACACATACACATAAAATATAAGGATATTTTTTTTTTTTTTTTTTTTTTGTGTAACTGCTGCTTAACTGTGCATTGTATAAAATAAAATAAAATAAAATAAAATAAAATAAAATAAAATAAAATAAAAATAAAATATTATTAAAATATTACGATAAAAACAATAAGAAATATTAAATATACTATCAAAGTCAAATAACAAGATGCTTTCGTATCTAAGTGGAAAAAGTGATCTTAACTTTCTCAACTATATATAAATATATAATTTTTTTTTTTTTTTGTATTTTGTATATGTTCTTTAGAGTTAAAGCTAGAGTAATCCTAATAGTGGACTAGTTTCGTGCTGCCGCAGCAGTAAACCAGGCAAATATCTACAAAACTCATACTTAAGCTATATACATACATACATACATACATATATGTTTTCAATAAAATATCACGGAAAAGTATTAAAAAAGCACTTGAGACTTTTTATTATTTTTACTATTTGTCTACATTAAAAAGTGGTAAGTATAATACCAGAATCTGAATAAATTTATAGATTTATTAATGCTTAAATTGCAAATATATTTAATATAAAACTGCGCAACAAATACACTTAAAGAAATAAAAAGTAAACGTGAAGCATTGACACCCACTCTTAAAGGAGAACGCAGTGTCTCAATCTTAATTTTGGCAATGCACAGCGTTCTGATACCACGCATCGTTTGGTTACACTTGTCACCACCACCCACAAACGTTCTTTGTGCAAGCTGCGCCTAATGGGTATATTGCGGCGGCGATCGTAGTCAGTCAGCATAGTGCCGTAAGAGCGGATTATGCAAATATGAGAGAGCAAACAAAGTGCATTAGAACAGACACAAATCACAGCTCGGATCGGCTCATTGGGCTGCTCACCTCTCACTTTAACTCGTATTAGAAATTGCTATCGCTGATCTTGTTGGAAGTTCACCTCTCTGAAGATGCTGCCGAATTTCTTCTGTGTGTGCAGGCTGTGGGTGAGGTGAGAATGGTGAAATTAGTCAATTAGTTACAAATTGAACTTTGGCAAAAACGCGCGACGCTCGACTCTCGACGCGCGAAGCGATGTCTACATAAATAATTGCACAGTCGAAAGTGAAGAAATATGAAAACAATTTGTTAAACTGGAGTGCTTATGTGGAAGTTGCAACAATCGGTAAATTGATGAGTGCGTGTATTTATTTGTAATCATTGTTTTGCGCAATTAAAAAAATTGGCCATGCGTCATGTCAGCGGAGCACCCCCCCAAGCACATTGCAAAAGTGCTAAAATTAGTTAAAACTGTGTGCAATTATTGCAATATATCAATAGATATACTTAACTGGTTTGCAACACCAAAGTTTTTTTTGTTTTCTTTGTTTAGTGCAACATAAAATGTGAAATTGATCAAATTGCAAAGTTTGCCTGGTGACAAAATTTTATTGCGCAGTATTTTTTCCTCTGGCCGCCATATTGCCCGTGAGAGCGCATCAGTTAAATGAGAGCGAAAATAAGAGTGCCTAATAAGGCAAATCTGTGTTGAGTTATTTTTCTCTTTTTTTTCTGTGCGTGTGTGTGTGTGCACACAGTAGTGTCTTTGTGTTTTAATTCCCAGCAATGATCGAATGGAGGCTGCACTAACTTCGGGTGCGTGTCTTGGGTAAGTCAGAGTAAGAAGTAAGTTAAATTTGTATGTAAGCATAAAAAAAAATAAAAATGAAACTAAAAAAAATATTTTTTTTCCTAAAATAAGTATATACATACATATGTATATGCTTACTTTACCTTTGAGCTATAAATATTGTTAATTTCTAGTGAATATCGAAGGACCTTATGCTGATTGCATTTATTAAATATTTGTTGCAAAATAATTGCATTTCCAAATTATAAACATTTCAACTGCGAAACGCTTACAAACATTTATAAAAAATATGCACGGAAATAGAAAATTATGCAGCTTTGCTGGCAATTATGTTTGATAATATCATAAATAAAACAGAAATGCACAAAGTATTGAAAATTGTTTTGCTAATTGCAGTTTCCCCAACCTATATGATATGTACACACACACACACACACATACACAACCACAGGTGTGTAGGTGTGTGCTTGTTATTAGGATGCCATTGCTAAAATGCAAAATTGTGGTTGCTGCAGTTTTTGTTGCACTTTGCAATTGCTTTTTGCTTCACTGTATTTGAATTAGCTTCTTTAGTTATTCGCTGCCATTTTTTAGGGGGTTGCTAGGCGAGGCGATTTTAATTTTAGATCGATTAAAAGGGCTCGTAAATTTAAACAAAACTAGCCACCCTATCTATCTATGACACTCACCTTTCCACCACACCCATTCATCCTCTCTTCGCTCACTCGATAGCTAACGCTTTTCTCTCTTCGCTCTTTACTCCTTCTTCCAAATAAATGGAGTGCAATGTGTGTGGGGAGTTTGGGCAGCAGCAGCGCCTACAACACATGTGTATAACTATCTGAATGACTATGTGTGTGTGTGTGTGTGTCTGTGTGTGTATCTCTGGTTGTTTGGATGGCTTTGTGGTTGTCCATGTCACCCCTGGGCCCAGGATACTGACGACGATGACGATGACGCCATTACCAAAGCAATGGCCTCCCTTGGCACAAAATAATACATGATATGTAACACACATACATACATACATACCTACATACATATGTATGCACATATGCACATGTACATGTTCATGTACATGTCTATCTATGTGTGTGTGTTACGTGAAGTGCAATTTATTTAAAGTAACATTTTAGTGTTTCCTTCCGCCTGAAATTCGTTCTCTTCCTTCCTGTTTTGGGCGAAAAGTCGCTGGCGGCGCTGCCTCAACAGTTACTCTTTCTCTTTTCCTGTCTCTCTATACTCCCCCTCCCCCATGCCACTCACTCCTTCACTGTTTCAGTGTCTGTGCAACTAACTGCAACAACTCCAACAACAGTTTGTGGGCAAATAAAATTGCCACAATGTTATCGTTTCAGGCTGCAGGACACGCAGCAACAACAACACCAACAACAACAACAACACTATCAACAACTGCAACATCAGTAGCAACAACAACAGCAGTTTGGAATATTCGCACATATCACTGTATACATACATACATATGTACCTATATTAATAGACATGTAGGGATGTACATAAGAATGTACATACATACATATGTATGTACATATGCATGCAGAGTATATGTGCATATGTATGTATGTATGTATGTACATATAACTGTATGTGTATATGTATGTACATATGTATAAGCTTACGCCATATGTTCGTCCAAGCCAGTGCATACTGTACTTGCAGTGCATTTCATTAGCAACTTTATGTGAGACGCGCAGCAAAAACCAAAAAAAAACTGCAGCAAAAGATAACGAAGCAGTAGCGACAAAGTGCAAGCGAGAGAGAGAGAGAGAGAGAGAGAGAGAGAGAGAGAGAGAGAGAGAGAGAGACAGAGAGAGAGAGACAGAGAGAGGGAGAGAGAGATGACAAGTGGTTGGAGTTAGGATATATCAACCACCAGATATGACATTATGACATGGATAATCTTGTTTCGCCAATGCAATTTGGCGGCATTGTTTACGGCGTCGCTTTATAGAGCAACACACACATATACACACACACACAAATACACACTACAAATAGACACACACACACACACACACACATATTAGTGCAGCAACTAATGAGCGTGTTTGGTATTTTATGAGGCTTCGTCGCAAAACTTCTCCAGACATGCAGTATAAAAAAAAAAACTATAGCAATAAGTAGTAAAGCAGCATGTCAAACTCGACTAGCAGATACCCTATGTGGCGCATATGTAAGGGTTGTAATTGCCACAAAATCAAGTCTTTTTGAACAACTTCACATACATTTAACCTATTTTTTTTTTGTTTTATATGAAATAAAGAAACTTTTATATATTCCAGTCATTTAATTTCAATACAAGTTTGTTGGGATTATTTAATGATTTGTAAGATGACTGAAGTGGTCTTTAGCCGCTCAGTTGATATTATTTATAGGGTATTTTAGAGCTAGCAAAAATTAAGATTTTATGTGCTACTTAATCAGCCATAACTTCATGATGTTACACTAATTACAATGAACATTTCCAAGTCAACTAATGAAATCCAATTGCGATGAAAACCAATAACTAATTCTATAAACATGTAACTCAAATGTTGTTAAGATGAAATATATATAATATATAATATGATGTTATTTCACTATAATTTATTGATAATGATAATAATTGTTAATATATAACTTATGTTTTGTAGTCCACACTATCATATGATGAATCCTTAACTTAAAATGCCAATGGGTAACAGGGTATTTTACTCCCTTATATGTGTCTACGAAACATAGTATTACATAATGTACATATGTATGTATATACAAGCGAGTGCCGAAACAGACCCAGAGATACTACATACTATATAGGTAAATATCGGTCGGCATTTGTACTTGTACTCGCCTATACCATATATACTCAAAGGCACATATGAAGGTATTCACATACATACATATGTGTACATATCTGTGTAGACGAGTGTGTATGTGACAATGTGAGTGTTTGTGTGTGTGTCTGTGTGGCATGTAGGCAACATGGATGCCACGTACTGTAATATAGTTGCCATTACAACAAGCTAAACGGCAATTGTAAAGTCCTTTCCCTCGACTTCTTTCTCTAACTATTTTTCTCCACCTCCCCATAGAAGGATTGAAATATATACGAAACAAATACATACATATACATACATATATTTATAGAGACTGACTTGAAATGTGTAACTGGGTTTGAGTCTGTGTTTACGGTAGTTCCGGGCAATCTATTTTGCAAAACAACCGATCCCTCCCCACCCGATTGCAACACCAAACCCAACCCCATTGAGATGTGTTTTTTTTTTTTTTTTTTTTTGATAAGTGCAAGTCGTACTCCAAAAGGGGGCCAACAACTAATTTGTTAACCAAGGACCTTGCAATCAAACGGTGCTACATATCTACATACATCTACATACATTTGTACATATGTAAGTGTCTCAAACAGATAGAAAGACTATAAGCATACATATGCATGAACCTACAAGAGATTTAAAGGAGAATTTTAAAGAAATTAACTGAAAATAAAACTACATGATATTTAAACAATTTTTTAAAAGTATTTCACAAAATTCACGTACATTTCTGTTGTGCTGTTCTGTTCCTGTTTTAAGAATAGAAATATTATCTTAAATCTTAAATGATATGAAGTAACCAAGTTTCGAAACGTATGTATATCGATGTGTTGCACACAAATACAAGTTGCCACAGTATTCTGAATTTCATCCAAAGTGATCTATGGATCGGGATCAAGAAGTACAACAATCTGCACCGACTTGAGCTGTTCTCAGGGTATTTACCGATTAAAGCCAACGAGGAACTTGATCCATCGTCAACCTCAATCTCAACCTCAACCTCCTAATGCGTTTAAATGGAAAATTACAAATTTTTGAAGAGCGCGAAAATTTACAAATATTTCGCGATTTGATAGGCAAGCGAAAAAGGGATTTGCAGAGGACGCCGCGGACTAAGTCGCTGAAAGGGGATTGCCGAGCGAGGGATTGCCGAGGCATAGGTATAGGCACTGGGAGATCTACTTGGTGGGTGGATTTGGGATGGGCCAGGTAGATGTAATCCAATTTGGTTAAGCGATTGTCTAATCCCAGTAATGGGATCAATGAATGGAATCCGTTTGGCTTTGGATTTCATTGATCTGCATTCTCGACTTAGGATCACAGCGCCTAATCTGGCCAAGTCACAGCTGGTTGACCTAAATCCTTATCCATCCCAATATATATCTGCTATATATAACCTGATATGAGTATATCACCTCAGTCAGTTGCTTACAGACATTCCCACTGTTTACATCGAAGTGACAACATTTTTCGAAGCAAAGGAAGAAGATATCCTCTATATCTCTATATACAACATGGATACACCGCCAGTATTTCAGTCGAGTTTCTCGATTAGATCATTGCTCGGGGAGAAGCACAAGTTTAGCCAGAGTTTGAGTGCCAGTGAGAGTTCTGAGGATGTCAATGATACATCTATTACAACCAATAACAACAACAATAACAACAACAACAATAACAACAATGCCACAAATAACAACAATAACAACAAATGCGATGCCAAACCCGCGTTCACCTATAGCGCCTTGATTGTGATGGCAATACGAAGGAGTCCCGAGAAGCGTCTGACCTTGAGCGGCATCTGTAAATGGATTGCGGAGAATTTCGCCTACTATCAGCATCACAAGAGTGTCTGGCAGAACTCCATTCGTCACAATCTCAGCCTGAATCCTTGCTTTGTGCGTGTGCCGCGTGCCTTGGATGATCCTGGACGTGGCCACTACTGGGCATTGGATCCATATGCAGAGGATCTGACCATTGGCGAGACGACAGGACGACTGCGACGTAGCACCAGTCATGGCAACACGCTTATGGCCAGAGGCAAATCGGTGGCAACAGCAACGGCAGCGGCTGCTGCGGCTGCAGCTGCTGCTGCTACGTTGCAAGGACATGCCAAGTTGCATGCTGCCTATGCTGCAATGCATCCTTATCAGCCGCTCAACGGCAATCCTGCCCTCTTCTATGCTCAGCTTTATAAGACACATGCGGCCAGCAGCTACTTTCCCATAATGACGGAGGCAGTGCAACAGCAGCAACATCATCACATGTTGCAGGGCAATCAACAAGCTGCAACTGCAACAGCAACAGCAACCGTATATCGTTACCAACAACAGCAACAGCAACCGCAATCACATCAGGGCAGCCTATCAACACAGCATTACCATCAACAGCAGCAGCAACAGTTGCTGTCTCAGCAAAGCAGCAATTACTACCAGCAACAGCAGCAGCAGCAACATGGCTACTATCTCCAACAACAACAACAACAACAGCGGCAGCAACATCATGTTTTTGGAACTGTGTGGCAGCCACAGTCAAACCACGTTTTATGGCACTGATTATAAATATTTCTATTAATTAATAGTATTATTTTTTTTTTATAATAACTTCAAACAGTTTTAAGCAATTGAATTGAATACTATTTTTAATTATTACTTTCCTAAATTTTTAAAATTTTTTTATATTAATCACAATTAAATTTAATTAATACAAATTTAAACAAAAATATACTTTTTTCTTACAATATAAATTATCCTTCCCTAAGGTTTTTTTAGGTAGTCTCCACTTTATCGAAGGCGTGAATATTATGATATTTGCACTTTCTAAGTAACTCAAGTAAATATATAGGGTAGCTAATGTCAACATTAATTATATACATAAGCTAAACATATAGTATATTTGTTAAAATATCTAGAATTGCAATAAAGAGCGTACGAAGAAGAATGTTTAATTTCTGTTTAAGAAATATATACAATGCGTTTCACTTGAATAGCACACTTACATAGGGAATTTAAAATATCAAAATCTTTTAAACGAAAGGGAAACTCGTTGATGTTTTTGTTTCTATTTATAGAGTAATGAATTTTAATTATAAGAAAATTAAGAAAACTTAAATTAAATTAACAATTAATAAAGGTTAACAAAAAAAACCTTAAAACTTCAAAAATTCCACAACAATTTTGTTTCACATGAATAGCACATTTTTTGTATGCATATGTATATATGTATATTAGAGTTAATTTGAGTGAATTTATAAAATTAAAAAATTTAATATTCTCTCAATAATTGAAATATAGAAAATAAGATATTAATAATGATTTTGAAACCAAAGAACAAACCGATAGACAAAATCTGCATGATGTGCGCACTGAGCAGATAAGCTGCATTATGCCTAGCAGACAAAAGCTGCTTGCGACGCTTTAATTGAAATAAGAAGAAGAGTTGCAGTTAGTAGTGGATGCAGCTTAGTCACCCATCAAGCTGCTTGCTATGAGTTGGATTATAGTTTAATATGGCTGTTGATCCCAACTAATGCTACTTCTTATTCATCGTCATTCAAGCTAAGCTTCTGTTTGGCATAATTATGGGGAATTCGTGGTCTTAGCTTGGCTTTTGTTGAATGCGATTTAACAGTTGCAACTTGGCCAACACCTGTCGTTTACATATATATGTATACCTATGTATATGTATGTATATCGAAAGAGATGTGGATACCACTGTCATACATCAATGATGGCGATGATGATGAAGTTGCACGAGATTATTATTATTAATATTTTGTTTATGATTATTATAATAATAATTATGAGCTAGAGAGAGATCATAGAGCATATCTCGCTCTCTGGAAATGTTAGGCCTTCATATACTATATGCTCGTAACTTAATGCTAGCGGTCAATACCACTACAACAACAACGGCAACAACGGCAACAATCAGAAGCAAACGAAGAAGAATAAGAAGAAGAAAAACAACAAATGGCTTATGAAAAGAGCTAATCTGATAATACAGAATTGAAAGGGGCGGTCACGGCACGAATTTTTCGCTACACGCTCTCAATACTCGCACAATGGCCAAAGAGGCTGCAACTGCATCTGCAACACAGATGAGGGATGGGGTTGGGTATAGATTGGAGTTGGAGACGGGTGTGGGGGAGGACGAGGACGAGGACGAGGACGGGGCTGAGGCCGAGGCCGAGGTAGACGGACCTCGGACCTCTGACGATGTTGCGTTGGCAACAACGTCAACTCCAACTCAATGCAGCACAACAACATCATCATCATGACAATCACTATCGCCATAATGAACATAATGTTGTTGATGATGATCATATTGCATAGTGCATAGTGCTTGCAACAACACCAAACAAAACAGAACAGAACAGAAGGGATCGATCGTTTGATCGGACAGCGAAATTGCATTTGTCTGTTCTTCCTCATCGGCTTCTTCCTCTTCCTTCTTCTTGTTGCAGTTGCAGTTGCAGTGGGGAGCTCTACTCTCGTACTCCCGTAGTTATTATTGGCAGCCGCAGTTACCTGTGTTACCAGTTACCTGTTACCTGTACTCGCACATGATGCTCATGCCCCATAATGTTAGCAGGAGGTAAAGTGCACACAGTGCAACTTACTGTTGCTGTTGTTGTTGTTGTTGTTGTTGTTGTTATTGTTGTTGTTGTTGCATGGACTCGTCGTAATCTGTGGCAGATTGGCGTCTGAGCAACAGATGTCAATAATTCAGATCCAATAGCGGTGCTTTAGTACACGTTGTAGAACCTATGCAACAACGCTTCAGCTTCAGCTTCAGCTCCGGCTACACTTGAAAAAACATATCCAGTAAACATCAATCAAAAAAAAAAAAAATGTTATTTTGAATTTTGTAAATTAAAATAAATTTTCAAAGAAATCATATTTTGAAAATTATTGTTAAAAATTGAAGCATTTAACTTGTATTGCACACTTTTATTTAAAAATATATTTTAATATATTCAATTTTTGTTTCAGAACTATCTTAAATTGTTAAAATACTTGTAATAGTATATCATACTATGATTTTTATATGTATATTTAATGAAATGTAAATTTAGTCATATTGAAGTCAAAGAAAACATAATCTTTAAGAAATAGGAAACTTTTAAGTGTTCCGAAATAACTTTCATCAACTGTATATGTACATATGTGAAACTGAAATTAGTTGCTGAGATTTCTTTAAGTGCACTGAAATGTGCATGGGATGATTGCGATGGATTGGGATGTATGGAAGAAGAAGGTTGAATGATTGGATGACGGGATGACGGGTTGACTGGGCTGTCAGAGTATGTAACATAGTGTATACGATGCAAGTAAGTACACATATTTGTGGCGATTGAGTTTGTTTGGGGAGCATGCTCCATTTTGGGGCTCTCGTTTTAATTTCCTTGCTGATGTGGAAGATCTTTTCTTCTCTTCACCAACTACTGTACAAAACAAGAGATTAAATACAACAACTAACGGCATGGCAACAACAACACCACCAAAAAAAAAAAAAAAACGAACTAAAACCTTAAAAACAAAAACAACAACAACAACAACAATAACAATAATATCTTCTCCAACTCAAACTCAATTATAAAAATTCAACCCAATCGCAATTCTCGCGAAACTGCTGCTGTTGTTATTCTTGTTGTTGTTGTTGCTGTTGTTGTTATTGTCTTTTCGTTCTTTGGCCATTGTTGTTGTTTTATTATTGCCATTCTGGGCTTTCTGCGCGTTGTGATCCCGATTTGAGAACCCTTTCCCATATACCTATATACATATGTATGTATTGCCGGGTGTGTATGTGTGTGTTGTTTTGTGGTCATTCGTCATTTTAAGTTCACACACACACACACACACACATGAGCACAGGTCTCAGCCCCAGTCACAGTCACAGTCACAGTCTCCAACTCGAACTCCAAGTCCATCTCCGTCGCAATTCCAGTCCCTGGGACAGTCCCTAGTCATTGACACTGATATGTGTGGCAAGGTATGTCTTTTGAAATGACAATCTGCAATTTGCTATTCGAAACCGTTTAAAGTAATTTATTTTTCTCTCGCGAGGACGCGATCCGCGACTTCCTTTATAGTATATAGCTTCTCAGTATATAGCATTTACTCACATATATAAGACCGTATATATAAATACATCTATATGTGCATATCTACAGTGGACACGCCATAACATGAACTAATTAAAAGAAGATCATTGTTTTTGCTTACCTTGTATTACCAGAACTTTGACAAATCTCAACCGATTTTCATAAAAGTTGAGTTTCTTGCTAAGTTTATAAGGCCAATTTAGTTCTTAATTAAATTTGTTTTTAAATTAGTCTTGTTAAATGTTTCAATTGTAATGACCAAAGACTGTTAAAATAATAATAGACGAAACATTTGCTGACCCCGCTTTTCTGTCTCAGAACTAACATTAAGCTTTTTATTTGAGGTCTTTCTAATAGTTATTTCCCGAGATATGCCCTAACAAGCTAAAAAATAATATGAAATTTTCGTTATATATGTGTTAATTTCATAAGTGTCGCAAGTCTTAATGGGGTTTCAATCAAATTTCCAATATGATTCTTGAAAATAATAGTTGTACAATCGATGAAACAATAAGTCTTCGCACCAAAGGGACCAGACAACAACAACAATTTATGGCAACATCATTAATACAACTGAACAATCACATAATTCCCTATGGAAATGAGCATTGGCATCGGAAGAGTTTCAGTTATTGGATTCGATTCATGGAGTGGACAAATGATGGAAATGAGCTGAAAAATTACGTAACGTAGAATGAACGCGTAAGTTCTCTGATTAAGGGTCATTTAATTAATGGGTTCTCTATGCCTCGGCCATAACTCAAGCCCCTCTGTTTCCCACTTTTATATATTTCTCCCTCTCTCTATCACTTTCTCTCTCTCTCTCTCTTGCTTTTGGTTAAAGGATCAAAATATATTCCCTGCTAATAAAGCGAAGAAACAAAAGATTTTCGTTATGCTAAATTGAGTTCGTGAATATTTTATGCACTCAAGTTGAAGCTGAAATAGTTTATGCCCAATGTCCTGTAGCCTGTAGCCTGTTGTCCGTTATCCGTTGTCCGTATCCTTTATAGCGTAACAACCACTGACCGCTCGGTTGCCTGTCTTGAGGCTGTGATTGAAGAGCCGTGTGTATATGTATGTATGTGTGTATGTATGTGTGTGTAGCCATATGTCAACCCTTTTTTCCTGTTCTTGTTTCGTTTCTGGCCATGTCCTGTCCGGACTCATAAATAATGCAGCCAATTAAGTACATTGTACATGTCACACATTACAACGCAGATGAAGATGCTGGATGCTGGATGCTGGATGTAGCAGGTATCCTTCTCAACCAGGACATCCAGGGACAGGCGCCAGCTCCAAGGAGTCCCCCTCCCCAATTATACACATTGTTGCAATATAGTTTTACGTCTGAAGGAACTTGCGGTTAGAAAGCAAGCAAACAAAACGTAGAGCTTTAAGCTGTTTACTGTGTTAAGTTCATTAGACTAATGTAGACTAAGCTGCAGGCATATAAGAGCATAGAGGGATGAGTCGGGAAACAGAAACTTTGGAAAGAACAGTTAAATATATTTGTTAAGATTAGCTTCCGGTTAAGCAAGCTTAATTTTTTCGATGCATAAGCTTTTTATCCAATTCGTTACAGCTTTCAAATTAAGTTAAGTTGATGAAATTGATAAGCTTTTAAGTTTTCAATGCATTCCAATCAAGTTAAACTACAACTACAAAATTTCAATATATTTCATTTGATAAAGTATGCAACTTTTGGTAGGACAACTTGCGCCTTTCCAGGGGCAAGGATAATTGAGCTCATTTCTGTTGTTGATTTCCATCTGTTGGCTTTACAAATGCGGTTGTTAGGTTGTTAGGGCTATGATCTTTGTCGCCGCCCTCACTACAGATAGAAATTCCCTTGCCAATTCATGCCACAATTTCGGCTAATTTCTTATGTTCTTCTTCCATGATCTTATATATATATACGAATATATCGAATCAAAACTAGAATTCTGATTATTAATTGAGGTGATTCTGATGAGTATTTGCCGAGATATGGCCAAAAGAGTGTCTAAAAGTGTCTCAAAATTGACATTTTCGTTTTAGAAGCTTGTTTTGAACTTTGAGTTGCCATAACTTTTCCAAAAATCATCCGATTTTCATGAAATTTGGCATTTTGGAAATGGGTTTGATATCAGTTTAATTCTGCATCAAAAGTTATGTAAAAATTGCCATTTTAAATTTTTTTGACTTTTTTGACCGATTTTCCATACTAACCCCTTGACAATATCATGAAAAATCAAAAAATTTTCGATTCCAACTTTTTTGACTTTTATTGATTCTAGGACTCATAACTAGCATTTCGCTTTTTATTTGAGGTGTTTCTGATGAGTATTTGCCGAGATATGGCCAAACACGTGTCTAAAATTGTGTCAAAATTGACATTTTCGTTTTAGAAGCTTGTTTTGAACTTTGAATTGCCATAACTTTTCCAAAAATCATCCGATTTTCATGAAATTTGGCATTTTGGAAATGGTTTTGATATCAGTTTAAATCTGCATCAATAGATTTGTAAAAATTGCCATTTTAAATTTTTTGACTTTTTTGACCGATTTTCCATACTAACCCCTTGACAATATCATGAAAAATCAAAAAATTTTCGATTCCAACTTTTTTGACTTTTATTGATTCTAGGACTCATAACTAGCATTTCGCTTTTTATTTGAGGTGTTTCTGATGAGTATTTACCGAGATATGGCCAAACACGTGTCTAAAATTGTGTCAAAATTGACATTTTCGTTTTAGAAGCTTGTTTTGAACTTTGAATTGCCATAACTTTTCCAAAAATCATCCGATTTTCATGAAATTTGGCATTTTGGAAATGGTTTTGATATCAGTTTAAATCTGCATCAATAGATTTGTAAAAATTGCCATTTTAAATTTTTTGACTTTTTTGACCGATTTTCCATACTAACCCCTTGACAATATCATGAAAAATCAAAAAATTTTCGATTCCAACTTTTTTGACTTTTATTGATTCTAGGACTCATAACTAGCATTTTGCTTTTTATTTAAGGTGTTTCTGATGAGTATTTGCCGAGATATGGCCAAACACGTGTTTAAAAGTGGCTCAAAATTGACATTTCCGTTTTAGAAGCTTGTTTTGAACTTTGAGTTGCCATAACTTTTCCAAAAACCATCAGATTTTCATGAAATTTGGCATTTTGGAAATGGTTTTGATATCAGTTTAATTCTACATCAAAAGTTTTGTAAAAATTGCCATTTTTAATTTTTTGACTTTTTTGACCGATTTTCCATACTTACCCCTTGACAATATCATGAAAAATCAAAAAATTTTCGATTCCAACTTTTTTGACTTTTATTGATTCTAGGACTCATAACTAGCATTTCGCTTTTTATTTGAGGTGTTTCTGATGAGTATTTACCGAGATATGGCCAAACACGTGTCTAAAATTGTGTCAAAATTGACATTTTCGTTTTAGAAGCTTGTTTTGAACTTTGAATTGCCATAACTTTTCCAAAAATCATCCGATTTTCATGAAATTTGGCATTTTGGAAATGGTTTTGATATCAGTTTAATTCTACATCAAAAGTTTTGTAAAAATTGCCATTTTTAATTTTTTGACTTTTTTGACCGATTTTCCATACTTACCCCTTGACAATATCATGAAAAATCAAAAAATTTTCGATTCCAACTTTTTTGACTTTTATTGATTCTAGGACTCATAACTAGCATTTCGCTTTTTATTTGAGGTGTTTCTGATGAGTATTTGCCGAGATATGGCCAAAAGTGTTCCAGAAAGAGATCAAATATCCTATTTAGTGTTAGATTGGAATTTGCGTTACATTTAATTGGTCATAAGTGGACCGTTTATTTTGTTTTTTATTTTTTTTTTTAAATTTAGAATTCTATTAAATACTTTCATTACAGTTTGAATCTGCATGCAAATATTGGAGTGAGTGACCGTATTTCATTATCTGTTTATGCTCTACGAAAATATCTCTTTGTGTGGTCATTTATTTTTATTTGTCTCTTAATCTCTCCTTTTGACTCTTCCTCTCCTCTTTTTTACTATTTCGCTCTCTCAATTTGTATTCATATAATTTATAGTTGTGTATATATCATTTTCGTCCATATTAATTGCAACAATTACAAGTCCATTTGTTGTCCAAAGGTGTCATGACAACGAGCCTGACACCCTGTACTCTGTACTCCCTGCCCTCCCTTTCCCCTCCCCTCCTCTCCCTGTCCCATCCCATCCCCTCCATTGGCAGAGGTTCATCTTGTTGCTGGCAACTTACTTACTTATTGTTAGGCAGTAATAAATGCCTTTAGGTAATTAACAATAATTAATAATGACAGGCAAAAGAGACACTACACACCGAGATGGGAGAAGTGAGACAGACTGAGATAGAATAGGTGGGGGGGGGCGCAATTGCGTGTAAGGGGCACATTTTGCCAATATGCGTGAATAAATAAAAGTTTCCAAAGGGATTGTCACCCATGCCACTAAAAACAAAATCCCCGCCTGTCATATATATCACTCCGTTCCAGGGGGGGATGGAGGTAGGAAGAGACATGGAGACAGAGACAGAGACAGAGACAGCGACAGCGACAAAAGGCACTTACATGGCTGCCAAAAGGAGTTGAGAAGTGAGCCACGAGAGGAGGATCAGACGGAGGTATGCTGACCATAAAATATGACAAACTTAACAACAGCACGGGACTTCAACTGTTGGACTTGGACTTGGGAGTTGGGGATGGAGTCGGGGTTGCAGTTGTAGTTGGAGTTGTAGTTGGTTAACAGCCAAAGACAACGTAACGCTAAAAAATTGTCGGCATTTTGCGGGCAACTCAAAAGCAGAAAGAGAAAATAGAGTGAAAAAGAGAGTGAGAATGAGAAATGGAGATATATACTTATATACAGAGAGTCAGATAGAGAACGAGAAAGAGAGGGAGAGAGTGGAGAGAGGAGAGAGGAGTTGGAGCTGCAATGGACACCCACTTCGCAGCTGTCAATCGTTCAAATCGTTATGGTCACTTGACGGCCGCAGCGAAAACAACTGAGAGAGACAGCTGCAGTTAGAGATAGACAGATAGAGAGAGAGAGAGAGAGAGAGAGAGAGAGAGAGAGAGAGAGAGAGAGAGAGAGAGTTGCAAGTTGCAACCATAAAATGCCACAAAGTCCATATTTTGTAAATAAATTATTAACGACGACAAGAGCTACAAATGTTGTGACCACCGCAGCAACGTCGGTGACACATGATATGCAACATGCGACGCTGCGTTGACACGTTATATCGTATACGATATTAGTACATACCATGCCTACGCACGCACATATCGATACGATATACAAGTACATACATACATACATACATACATATATCGCAAGTAATGACTATCGGCAGCAATATATGCGATTAACGATCATAATTGAAACGAAACTCGTACTCGCACCATGATTATATTTCTGGCATCCTGTCGTCACATTCATTTAAACGACGCTGATACTCCACAGAGTGGGAGATGATGATGATCGGGTCTTGAGCAAGGGGGTTTGGGTAATCTTCGGGTGGTACTTGGTAGATCTGTACCTGCTGCGGCAACTCCAAATGGAACTGTTTGCCACATACACATACATACATACATACATACATATGTATGTATCTGTGGAGTAAAGTGAAGTATCCCAGCGGGTTTCAGGACAACCTCAACGACACTCTCAATGAGCTGCAAATCACGATTTTGAATAGAGTGTGATAAAATTTGAGAAAGAGAGAGAATGCTAGAGAATTTAAAAAGAGGGAAAGAGAAGAGAAGCTTCTATAAAACTAAATGTAAAACAAAATTAAAAAATGAATTTATTACTTAAAAATAATTCAATAATTCCGAATATAAATTAAACAGGCCAAGGAGCATTTCCATAATTATAGTTTATTATATTTGTGGTAAATTTGAGTGGAAACTTAAGACTTCCGTATAATGTCAATGAAATCTTTTTAAAATTTCCTTCTTTTCTTGATTAAAATTAAATTATTATTTGTGGAGAATTCTAGTATTTTTTTTAATTTTTTTTTTCAAATTTCTAAAAACCTCAGAGAGGAACTCCTTTTTTTGGTTCTAGCATTTTTTGCTCTTTGATGCAACTCTCAAGTTCATTCTGCAGACAGTTGATGCAGGTGATAAAGAGTTTCGTTGAGACTCGTTTAGCGTTTAATGGTCAAAATGGAGCGAGTGAATCGAGAGGATGGTTACGGATGGATGCGACGGATGGTGTCTTGGGGTTGGCAAAAGGCGCCAATGTTTGCACCGCGGGGCGCATTTTGGATGCAGATGAAGCGAATTTCGTTTTCCTTGCGTCTTTTCATTTTTTTTTTTTTTTTTCATTCGTTTTTTTTTTCATTTTTTTAGTTGATGTTGTTGTTGCTTTAGAGAAACGATTTACCTTCTGAGTAGCATATTTAGGCGATTTTATTGCATCGACTGTGAAATGAGAAATAAAACAATGTTGTCGCTCAGTTCCATCTGCGGCAAGGAAGCCAAGCACACATACTAACACACACACACACACACACACATACATGGCATGGGTGTTGATAAAGCACTAGAGTGTGTGAGTGTGTGCAGGAAGGAAGTTGTGAATCTTTTTTGGGGCCAGGAGTTTGACAGCTTTTTGGTTAAACCAGAGATTGTATTTCGCTACTCCCCTTGCCCCCCTCCATTCTGTTCTAACTGATTCTTAAAAGCAATGACAACGGGGGGTTGGTGGGGGTAGTTGGAGTATATGTGGTTTTTTGTTTTGGTTTCTTTATCTGTTTTTTTTTTGTGTAGTTTTCGTAAAACATTTGAAAAGTAATCGTTCAACGAACCGATTGACAAGGTAATCTCACCAAAAACATGTGTTCACAATATCAAGGCCAGTCCACCACTCACGCACACATACACCTCTCTCATCCCACATCCCCGTTGACCCACAACCAGCACCCCCCCCACCCGCTTGGCAAGCTGTTCAAAGTAAAAGTTTTTGGGCTAAAGAAAATCAAACGTCTGCCACATAAAACTTTGCGATGTCCACTGAAATGAATGAAAATACTTTGCCAACTAGAGATGAAGCAGAAGAAAGGCAAAAAGCTAAAGAAGTGTGGGGAAAACATATACATATGTATGTACATGTACGTATGTATGTGTAAAGAGAGGGGGGTAGAGAAGTGGTGATGGGTGGTAAGTGAGGTTGGGGGTTAACGTGAAACGTACGCAACTTGAGCAGTTTTCTGATAAGATTCGATGAACGCTTCACAATTTTCGACTCCATGCACATGCGAACATATTTTTGAAAAGGGTTCTCTTCGGGCAGATCCTTTTTTTTTTTGTGCCTGGCGCGGAGAGGAGTTGTGAGTTAGGACCACGTGGGTGGGTGGTCGGATGGGGGGGGGGGGGTTGGGCTGGTAGGTCATTTTCTCGCTTCATCACTTATGCATGCTTTGGTCTATTAGATTTCCGTTTCCGGTTCAACAGTGGAACACATCGAAAAGTTGACGCAACGTGTTTGAGGTTTAACGCTCTCTTGGCCCGCAACCCGCAACCCATCGATGCGATTTGAACCGCTAAGACTCACACACCTGCCATTCCCCGCCAGTACCCACCATCCCCCCCTCCCCCCCCCCGTCTACACTTCGTTACGTTTCCTTGAAGTGGCTTATAAGTATGCCCAAAGTGTGTGGAATCCCCCAACAAAAATATATATAAAAAAAAAAAAACAAAATTTTATACTACAAAAAGAACAACAAAAAATGGAGAAACAAAATACAGATGGCAACCATGACCGTTATATTAGTTATTCATATGCCTACTCTCCCCATTTCGCTGCATTGCTGCGTATGATACTCTATAAATATCATAGCTAATAAGAAGACTGTAGATCCTATGAGTTGTAATTATTCATTTTTCTTCGAAAATTTAATTATGTAATTTTGTTTTATAAAAATCTTTAAGAAATAACTTCTATTGCTTTCAATTATTATAATTACTGTATATTAAAAAAAGAATTAAAAATGGGATTCTTAATTTATAAATTTAATTTTAATGCAAATTAAAATTTATTCGACCAAGTATTATTTATAATTATAATATTATAATAATTTATAATATTATTTATAATGTCTAAAATGTTTAATAAAGTTAAATATTTTTTTAAATTAATTTTTAATCAAATATTATGAAGGAAATTCCTTATCATATTTCAATTTGATTGAATTTATAATATTTTGGCTAAAATGTTACTGGATTTTTTTTGTTTGTATTAATTAATTTTGAAAAAAATAGAGTAAAATCGTAATTTGAAATTTGTTTAAAATCTTAATTTTTGTTATTGAAAGATATAGTATTTATAACATTGCAAGTAATTACATGTGATGGCATATAGAGTATGCCAAATTCGTTGCTATCCTCTGTAATGATTTCTCACATTCAAGTCGAGGCACTTTCAAAGTCTTTGACAGAGTTTCGTGTGGTCCTTTTTGTTGATGTGTAAGCATTTAATTCGTTCTCGTCTATGCCTATTGGAATGCTGGCGATAAGGACCCACCAACTACATACAGTATGTATGTATGTGTGTACGTAGATGTATGTAGATGTATGGACGGATAGGTGGATGAATGCTTGACTACATGCTTGCATGGATACGAGATGGATCCGTATGGATGGATGGATGGATGGATGGATGGATGGACGGCATGGCATGGCAAGTGGGCGATTGGACTTTGCCCTGACAGCACAAAAAGTTTTTCCACCAGTCACTGCAACACCAACAAAAAAATATAAAAAAAAAATATAAAGAAAATCCCAAAAAAGGGTAAAAAACAACGATGTGTGTAAGCATATGTGCGGCTTATCCGCATTGCCAAGTTATTGTTGCTGATTTCTTAAGTGGCCGCTTCAATATTTTAGATTGTTTTGCCATTGCGTAATAAATAAAGAAACACTTTTGCACAAAACTCATCTGCTTGAAGGATGGCACCCACCAGACTGAGAGTCTCTGCCTCCAACTCCCAACTCCCTCCCACAACACCATTTTGGATTTTCCTGAATATTAATGGATTTTTAAACAACTACCCGAGTTGTCATACATATATATATGTATATATCTATACCACTCGACGACTCACAACTGCTTAGATTTCCAGAGATGCAAATACATATTTGGGTTGGCATTATAAAGTAAGGCATTCATCCTAATTTGAACTGTCATAACTTGGCCAAAAATCAATCAACTTTAGCGAAACTTGGACTTTTGTTAATGGCATTAAACCCAGTTTAATTCTTCATTCAAATTTCGTTAAAATTCGTCTTTTCAATTTTTACATCTATTTTGGCAAATTTTCCAATTTCCCTTGACAAAATCTTAAAAACCTAAATATTTTAGCAAAACTTTTTTCACTCAGATCGATTCTAGGACTCAAAACTAGCATAATGCTTCTTTTTGTTGAGTATTTCCCTGGAAATGGCCAAAGATATTCCAGCAAGAGATCAAAAATCCCAATTTTCGAAAAGTAGGACATTTCGTATCTTTGAATATCCATAACTAGGCCAAAAATCAACCAAATTTGAAAAAATTTGCATTTTTTTTATGGTTTTCAACATAGTTTAATTCTGCATTCAAATTTTCATAAAATTTGGCTTTTCAAAAAAAAAAAGTTTTTTGATTAATTTTCCATACTAACCCCTTGACAAAATCATCGAAATAGCGAAAAAAAATTTAAATCAATTTTTTTTAACTCAGATCGATTTTGGGACTCAAAAATATCGTCCTGCTTTTTATTTGAGGTGTTTCTGATGAGTATTTTCAAAGACATGCCCAAAAATTTGGTTTAAACTGAACAAAAATGTAATCCAAATTTTCGAAATATCATAATCATTTAAAATGTACTAGAATTTCTTTGCTCTGACTTGGGCATAACTTACATTATTTTGGTTGCTTTATGATTTCAATATTCTTAGATACTCTGTGCTATATCTACATAAGATTTCTGCATAATTGCGCTAATTATGTGAGAGCTCTGAAATTAATGTTGTTATGGATCTATCTACGTATGTATGTATGTATGTATGTATGTATGTATGTATGTATGTGTATTATAAGGATCCCAATCTGTATCTGTATCTGGGCTCTTTAATGTGGACATGCATATGCATGTCATGTTTCTGAATTTAACACTTAATTGACTGTTCTCTGGCCAATACTTGCTTATGTCCCGTTGTCCATCTGTCTGTCCGCCCATCTCTCTGAGTGTGTGTGCGTGTATGTGTGTGTGTGTGTGTGTGTGTCTCTCTCACACTATAAATTTCTCATGTCGTGCGTTAATTGAGAGGCCCTACAATATTGAAAAAAACGAAGTAAACGATGGGAATAAGAAATTGAAGAGAAGCTGCTGGAGGATGGAGTTGATGGCGGGAGGAGGAGCTGGAGGTCTTCAAGTTGGAGTAAAATTGCCAAGTTGGAGTTGGGAAGGAATCATCAATAATACAGGCATCACACTGAAGATTGTCCGAGCACATTGACAGCGAAATCCTTTGAATTCAACATGATGCACGATTATCTCGGATATACATATAATATGGATGTGTATATGAAAAATGTATGTACATATGTGACATGGTGGGTGTGTGTGTGTGTGTGTGTGCCACATGTAGCGACATTTACAATTGTGACAATTTCTCACTCCCCATGCGGGCAAACCAACTATGCAATTAATCAAATATTTTATTCTTTATATTTAATTTTATTTATTTTTTTTTTTTTTTTTGTGTACAACATTTTTTTGTAAAGCTCTTGGTATGACAAAAGTGAAATTAATGATTTAGATTTGGTTGCCATTTATTGAGGACATTCTAAAGTCATATAGAAAGAAATACAGAGAGACAGAGAGAGAGTGAATGAGATGAAGAGAGAAAGAGAGAAAGAGAGAGAGAAGTGAAAACAACAAATCATCAATTGACAAATCGATGCGCATCACTAAAAACTCATTATTCCAATAACAGGACACACGGTCAGTCTCAATGATGCCACAGACACAACATGACCATGCAACATGACCATGCAACCAATACCATCTATCTCTTTCGCTCCCTCTCGATCTCTCTGCCTGAAGTTGAACAACATTTGCCGCCCCAACTCCAACTTCAACTCCAACTCCAACACTGACGCCAACTTCAACTTCAACTGGAGGCACAAGAGATGAAGCCGGGCTAAGAAGTGCCGCATGTTGCACATGCCTCTCGGTGTTGTATGTGTGTGTGTGTGTGTGTGTGTGTGCCATACCAGCAGGCAACAATAACAACAACAATGGCAACGTCTTCAAAATCGTCGCATTCGTCATCGTCATATCAGAGGCTCATCTTGTAGTTGAGTGCGAGAACAGTGGTCATTATCTGTTCAGATTTTGTTGCCCTACGTATTTTGTGACGACAGACGAACAGACAGACAGACAGACAGACAGACAGATGGATGGATGGATGGATGGACAGACGTTAAGCAAAAGGGCGACATACACTGCAAAGACGACGACGACGACGACGACGACGACGACGACGACGACGACGACGACTGAAACAATTTTGTTGCTCCGACTGCAATCATTGCCAGGATCACGCGGGGCAGCAGCGACAGCCAACAGCAATGATTGGATGAGCGAGGATTGAGACAAGTTTGTTGGTGAAGGGAGGATGGCAGAGTGAGAGAGAGAGAGAGAGAGAGAGAGAGAGACAGAGAAGAAAGAGTGGAGGCAGTTGAGAAGTTAAATCCACTTTGCCTCATTCGTAATTTAGCAGGTTAATGGCTAAAGGAGGCAAAACTTACTTCTCCTCCTCCTCTCCTCCGCTTTGGCTCTCAAAACTGGCTAAAAAGTCAAGAGTTGCAGCCAAGAAGAAGAAGAAGATTACCAACAACACATACATACACACATGTATGTATGTACATATGTATGTATGTAGTTATAGTTGCGGGCAGTTAGAAAGAGTCGGCGACAGTCTAAAACGAAACTAGAAACGAAAACAACAACAAGAAAACACAATGGGATAAAAATGGCCACAGTGTAGGTTAAGTGAAACAGAGGGAGAGAGACGAAAAGCAAGAGAGAGAGAGAGTGAGAGAGAGAGAGAGGGAGAGAGAGGGAGAGAGAGGGAGAGAGAGGGAGAGAGGGAGAGAAGAGGGAAGAGAGACAGATAGAGAAATAGAGAGATAGAGATAGAGAGAGATAGAGAGACAGATAGAGATAGAGAGAGAGAAAGACAGAGAGAGAGAGAGATAGAGAGAGAGAGAGAAGAGGGAAGAGAGACAGATAGAGAAATAGCGAGAGATAGAGAGACAGATAGAGATAGAGAGAGAGAAAGAGAGAGAGATAAAGAGAGAGAGATAGAGAGAGAAAGAGAGAGAGAGATACAGAGAGATAGATAAAGAGAGATTAGAAGAGAAGGTGTGGAAGAGAAAGTGATAAAAATAGAGAACGGAGAGAAAGAGAGTTAGACAGGAAACATAGAGGAAAGTTGTCTTATATGTTAGAAATAAGATGGAAAATAGAGAGAGAGAGACAGAGAGAAATAGAAAGAGAGGAAATCTGAGAGAAAAAGACAGAGAAAAATAGTGAGAGAGGGAAAAAATTGAGGGAAATAGTGAGGAGAAGGGATACAAAGCAAGCGAGCCAACTGTCGTCTCCACCATCCATTTAGCTAGAGACGAAGTGGAGTCCACGTACCTCCCATCCTCTCGCAATATTCCAATTCTGATGGTCATCAACTTTATCATTAACTTTTTCGTCTGTCCATCCATATACATATATGTACATACATATGTATATGTTGTACATATACGACTACAAATCCAAATCCAACTCCATAATTCCAACAACTCCGCCTTCATCTCCTTAACTCCACACAGCTTAACTTCATTCCAATCATCATCATGATGATGATGATGATGATGATGTTGTTGTTGTTGTGTTTGTTGTTGCTCTTGTTGTTGTTGTTGGAGCGACAATGGCGCAGAGTGAATTAAAAATACAAAAATGAAAATAAATCATCATCAGAGACGCATGTCAAATTCATCTCCTCACTGAGACAGAGACTGAAACTGAGACAGAGATAGAGAGAAAGAGAAAGAGAAAAAGACAGCAACTCAACAACTGAGATTTGAGGTTGAGGTTGTTGTTGAGATTTAGATTGAGAGAATCCGAGCATCCCAAACTGAAACGGCGATTGTAGCTGACACTGAGAATCGAGATTGAGAATCAGACTCGTATTGAAGATGCGTTCCTCTAGCACAAGACAGAGACGTCTGTGTTGTCTGTGTTAAAAATTAATTAAGCAGTTACTGATTGGTCTACAAATATATACATATATACAGATATATGTATATGTATAGCAGATTTAGGTTAGGTGTCATGACAACTGACTGTCAAACGAGTGCCTTCTCCAATGTTGGCGATAAATCGCCAACGATGCCATTCAAGACTCCTCAAGAGAACTCAGCTCTCTGTGCATAATACATGTGTCATGTGTCATGTGTCAAAGGTTTTATATGGTAATTAACTGCACTGGCGACCTCTAAAAGATATATGTATATACAAAAGCCTAAAGATGCCCAAATAGATCTCCCATGATCTCGAAAGAGAACAGCAAAGATGCTTAGAGAATGTGAAATCAAAATCGTTTCAACAAACTGAGAGTCAAGAAATAATCGGCTTAGAGTTTGACTTCTGCTAAGCCCAAGCTGCTGTCGATGCCATTGTCAAAGAAAATGCGTTAAGAGAGCGTGGCAATTTAGTAGTTGAACAACTAATAGATGCCCAGCAATTCCGTGCTAATTTATTAAGTGAAAAACCACATCAAACAGAACGTTTTCATTATATAAGATAAGATGCTAGTCTACAAATCTTAAAAGACATGTTAATGAAATGTTGGCGAAAATGTAAAGTTTCTACACAAATCAATAGAAAAACAGAAACGAATCTGTTTTAGTTTTGATTGACATGTTAACAGAAATGTTAAAGAAATGTTAAAAGAAATCGAAAAGCAACGAATTTATTTTACTTTTGATTGAAATGTTAACAGAAATGTTAAAGAAATGTTAAAAGAAATTTAAAAGCAACGAAAAGCAACGAATCTATTTTACTTTTGATTGAAATGTTAACAGAAATGTTAAAGAAATGTTAAAACAAGTTTTTACTCTAATTGAAAGGAAAACAGAAGCCACTGTATTTGACTTTTGATTAAAATGTTAACAGAAATGTTAACGAAATGTTAATGTGCATATTAGACTATAACTTTTTCTGATTACCTCAGCAGTCTAAACTATTCAGCAGAGCTCACTAAGTTACAGGGTATCAATGCTTGGCCATAACAATGTCAAGAAATGGGGCTCAGGTTGACAGTGGCAAACAGGGAGAGAGAGTGAGAGAAAATATACAGAAGACAACTGATTTTGCTGAGTGAATGAGATGGAGATGGAGCAAGATTCTGTTCCCATTGTACAAATGGCACCGCCATGTAATCAATCAAAATTAGTTGTGACTTAGGGCCCCCAGAAAAGAAGTCACAGTAGTTGCATATTGTGACAACGCTCAGCTCCAGTGAAGCCCACATATGAATCTATCTCTATCTCTCTCTCTCTCTGTCTCTCTTTTTCTCTCTTCATATTTCTCTTTCTAGCAATCTCTTTATATTTGATTCATTCAAATTTCAATTAAGACACAAACACAGGGCCAACAAATGTTGACAAACCGAAGCTAATGAACTTTGTACGAATCTAACAGAAAAAAAAATCATTGTCAAATGGGGATGTGTCTCTTGTGTGTGTGAGTGTGTGTGGGAAGGGCAGTAGCAAGTATGAGTATGTGCATGTGTGTATGAGTGTGTGTGTTAACATTTAAAATTATGAAATGTTACACTTCCACGGATTAATTGATTGCTTGTATGCAAACATTGCTTATAAGCAAGCATAGAACTTTTAACCTTTAAGAATTTGTAACAACCAAAAATATCAGTTCTAGAACAAATTAACTTATTGAAGTATTTAAACCATCGATAACTATCGATATCAAGCACAACTATCGATTTGTTTAACTTGCAATGCTTGGACTGTCAACAAATGACCTTGTGTAATCTCAAATTAACAACAACAACAGCAAATTACACAATGACACGAGGCCAGAGAGTGTGAGTAAGTATTTATACCATCGATAACTATCGATATCAAGCACAACTATCGACTTGGACTGTCAACAAATGACCTTGTGTAATGTCAAATTAACAACAACAGCAATTTACACAATGACACGAGGCCTGAGAGTGTGTGAGAGAGAGAGAGAAAGAGACAGAGAGAAAGAGAGAGAGAGAGAGAGTGAGAGAGCGAGAGGTAGAGGAAGAGGGTGTGGTTCAGCGAGGGGAAGTCGTAAAATGAGGAGCTACTTCGGTAACCAATGGATTGGTTCAACTTGGTGATTGCAGAGCTTTAATAGCCGCATTATTACAGCCAAACAGATGCATGGAAAGCCCATAAAAACGGGCCAAAAACTAAAAAAAAAAAAACACACACACTCATACAAAACAAAGACAAAGCAACAACAGTAACAATAACAACAGAAATGAGAACTTGCAACGCACTACGCTGAGGCTGCAACACGACCAAAGCCAAAGTCAAAGCCAAAGTCGAAGGCAGCTTATCTCTCTTTCTCTCTCTCACTCTCTCTGTCTGTCTGTCTCTGTCTCACTCTCCATCTCGCTCTGTGTAGATCGAGAGGCAGTTAGAGTGGTGGCAGTCGGAGGCAGTTTGTGGCATCAACATTAATGCCGCTGCAAGTTAATGAATATTGTGTTTCATAGCCGTGGCTGCAGCACCGACTTTACAGCTTCCGACTGGAATCCGTTTTTTTAGTTCGTTTCTGTTTTTTTTTTTTTTTTTTTTTTTGTTTTTTCTGCTGCTTTCGATGCTCAAGAAGAGTCTGTGCAACATGCCGCAACGTTGCCCAAATGGAAGGTCGTGCACGGCATCAGGCAGAGATCAACCACGACACGACACGACACACTATTGCCCTGCCTTTGCCTATTGTAGCGCCGGTGTGGCATGCAGTATACAGTATACAGTATGCAGCATGCCGCATGCAGCATGCAGCATGGGGCATGCAACAGTTGCAACTGCTGCAAGTGTAGGCGTAATTGTTTTATGTTGCGCGCGCTTCGCTACGCAGCTGCCACAGCTCGCAGACTTGCCTTCAGCTGCAGCTCAAGCTTCGATGTTGCAGTTGAAGTTGCAAGTGAAGTTGAAGTTGCAAGTTGAGGTTGCAGTTTAGGGCTTGCCTCGTACCACCAGCAACAGAGGCAGCAGCAGCAGGCAACACAGGCAGTGCATGCCTTTTAAATTGGCCGAACGTACCGCCCACCAAGCTGCCACCTTGCAACAAGCGGCATCATAGGGAGAGCGAGAACGAGAGTGAGAGGGAAAATGGGAGTTAGGGAAGGGAAATCGAAGTGGAAGTGGCTGAGAGAGGGAGACTTTTCAATTTTATGCTAATTAGTTAGAGGATTTGGCAAAATGTGTCTTGTGGCATGCCACACCAGCAGCATTACGATGCTGCCTAGATTAGCTCAATTGATTAACTGTTCAACTGATTGATGCACTGATTGAAGTGGTTTTCAAACCACAAATTAAACGAATTTCCCAAATCGTTTCAGGCCAAAAAAAAATATAGAATCCAAACTCCAAAATCTCTAAAAAAATCGAACCTCAGTTGGCAGGAAAGGAAGAAGGGAGGCTTACATAGGTAGATCTATAATTTTGGAAGTGATTCCATGGGCAAATGACCCACAAAGTGGATATTATTTTGGAAAAAAATTATATTTTTCGTTCGAAAATCAGCTAAAACTATAGACAAACTTATTTTAAGATTAAAACAATGGAAAAAAAATGATAATTGATTTCAGTATTGAAGTAGAAGAGTTTTTAATGAGGTTTTCGTAAATTTCTAATAATGAAAATGAAAGAACTTAAGTTTAAAATGCGTCTCGACGTGGGAAAAACAACTTCAAATATTAAAAAAAAATGTTTTTAGTACAAAAATAACGTTAAACCTTTAAGAAATAAATATTGAAAGTTTACGTTACTGGAGGCAATAAAAACATATTTGAAGAAGTAGAATTTTCATGGAAAAGTACAAAAGTGATATTAAAATTTCTATTTTTTTTTTTTTTTTTTTTAAATGTTGAGAAAATTGTAAATTCTTCAAAACATTTTGTAAAGCTAAAATTTTGAAATAACTATAAGTAAAGTACAAAATAGAACTTGAACATAAATTATGCTTGCTAATCGTAGAAAAAATCGTTATCGATATGTTATCGATTGGGCATATTGGCATAATCTGAACGATATGTAGAAGAATAAGAGCAACGACTGTGGGAACTTTTCAAGACATGGGTTATAATTTCGACTGCAGCTGAATTGGAGCTCCGATTTGAAGGCAGGTCGCCAACAAAAAGAATCAGTGAGAGGCAGGTTAATACAGAGGTGGAGGTAGAGGTAGAGGTAGAGGATGAGGGGTACGCGGAGGAATGGATAAATATGCATACGCAAGTAATAATCTTCTATCAGCGTGGAAAAGACCTCAACCTCAACTTATCATCTAAGTTAAAAGCAGTGGCAATGGCTCCACATACGAGGATGCCGATGGTCATGACCATGAGAAATTTGAATCTCTTTGGCATTATCAGAGTAGACAGAGAGAGGCAAAGGGAGATTTCGTGGTTAGCAGATTGATGAAGATGGAAATTGAGATTGGGTGGGGTTACTGATGGTGGATCAACAACAGTATTGGCTTTCGTTTCACATGACGATGGCGATGACGATGACGGCTGCTTCTGCTGCTGCTGTTGCCGCTTTTAATTCATGGCCTTAACTTACGGTACTCGAATTGGGCAGGTCCAAGTCCATTTCATGCTAGTACACAGATCATTTAACTGGCCAAGTGATGATGAAGACGAAGTAGAAGATGTGTAACCACATCAGCTTAACCCAACCAAACATACAGTATGCATATAAGCAGAAGAAGCTCTCATCTCAAACAGCGCTCCCCGCTCGTCACTCGTCGCACTCCATTCGTCACTCCCCTCTCGTCACTCGCCACCAGGGGTGTCATTTTTTTCTGAACAAAAAAAGCTAGATCAAGGAAAAAAAAAAGCTGAAAAAAGCGGAATCCCAGAGAAAAAAGTTAAAAAAAAAAGCTGGTATAATGTATAGACATAAAACAGTTAAAAATGATTGCAAATAATATATATATATATATGTTTGTATATTATTATCTCACCAAGTAATTTTGTAACGCTAACATCTGTGGATTCGTCCAAAAGTAAGCTAAACTTGGAGTCGCCAATATCCTTTTGCAGCTCATCATTAAAATGGGGAGCCAATGCATATTTAATCATATATGCGCATTTGGTACGATGAAGTTTTATTTTCAACGCGTTGTTGCCGTCAGTAAACTTTTTTTGGCAAAGGTCACTTAAGTGATCAATAGGGGCGATTGCGCTATGCTGAGCAACAAATAAGCAAAGCGCTGCCTCCTGTTCAATTGTTTTGTTTGTAGGCAATTCAGCAAAATTTAATTTATTTTTTTGCCCAAAGCCGCCCATTGCAGCATTGTGCTTTTTTGTAACAGCATGTGCCCGCAGATCACTTAATTTTGCAGTTATGCTGCATTTGCAATAACTGCAAAACACCCGTGTTAAGTCTGTGGGATCCTTCCTCACCCACTCCTTAAACTCCGTGCTCTGCATCCACACATCTCGCACTTTTTGTTTATAGCTTTCTTTTGGCATCGTGAATTTTGTTCATAAATTTTTGCAAATGAATTTCAAAATGTTAGTGATGGAACTTGCGCCAATTTAGGTGTGAACGTTTGAAAACAATTACTCGATATACATATGTAAATATCGATACTTTGCCAATAGAATAACATATTTAACATTTCAACCGTCAACTCAATTAAAACAACTTTTAAAATTGAGTAAACGTACAATTTAAAAAAAATCTTTTATATTTGAAAAAAAAGCTGGAATTCCCGCTGCCCGCTGTTTTAAAATTTTACCCGCAATCACACTTCCAAAAAAGCCAAATCTGACGGGAAAAAAGCGGAAATGACACCCCTGCTCGCCACTCGTCGCTTGCCTCTCGCAACACTCCTGTTTCTCATACTTTATACTGATCGCTTTGATGGCAGCACAAGAAATTCTCAGCTCGAAACTTAACTCGTCGCTCCCCTCTCGTCGCTCGCCACTCTCGTCTTCTATCGTCTCGTCTGTGGCTTTTCGATATAATTGGTCTGCTCGTCTCTCTGCTTCGCTTCGGTTTAGTTCGGCTTGCAATGGGGCCCCCAATTTAAGTGATAATGATTATGCGTTTCGTCGTCGTCGTCGTCGTCGTCGTCATATTCTTTCCCATATCCATATATACTCCCAAAAGCTCAACTTGATGTGGCTGTGACTGTGACTGTGGCTGCTACTGCTGCTGCTGCTGTGGCATGGTGTTCTTGTGATTTGTGGTTAGTTGCAGCTTCTGTGCTACGTTTAAGTCAAGTTATTGAGAGCTGTCAGTTCTACGTTTGACTTAAAGGCTCATTACCATCAACCAAAAACAAAACATCAACAACAACCACATCGTCACTTAAAAAAAAAGAAAAGAAACATTTGCAGCATGCAAAATTGAGTAAAAGCATCGTTAAAAAGCTTTGGCAACTGTGGGAAAATTGTTGCCTGTCCATAATTTTCATTTGGCTTTCAATTAAGTGCAGAAAAAAAGTCGATCGGGACAGGAAACAATATATCAATCAATTGCAGCCAATTAAACTGTAGTAGCAATTTGATTTCATTTTAAATTAATTTTTATTCTACACATTTAGTAGACTGTTAGATCTTACTTTTCTTAATTACCAAAAATAAAATTCAAAAAAGCGTTACTGCTAGTTCCAAATAATTACACTAGCTAGCGCTCCGATTAATGTTTACCTTAGTGCTCAAACTTCAAACGCATACTGACACTCAGATGGTGCTAAACTCTATCTTATACGCACAGATTATTGCCATTTGACTGCAGAGTTCACAGCTAGATGGCGCTTACAACATTTGAGATGATTTCTTTGTAGTGTGTAAGCGCCAAATCTTCGCCAGCAATTCGTTGCTCTGACATTTAACGATAAATTTTTTTCTACACAGCGACCTCTATTGCCGATCGGCTGTACTTTAGCTACGATCCCGAACAAAAATTGTTTACATCAACTTTAGCAATTATCGTTAGTAATAGCTATAAATAAATCTGAATTTTTATTAATTATATGTGTAATTATGAAGCAACCAAATCATATTATTATTCATATTCATATATTCATATCGTATGCATATCAATTATATTGCTAGCGCTCTCTATGTTTCAGTTGTTGCAATTGCTTTAGCGCAGATACGTTTCGTCATACCCAGCTTAGTCTAGACAACAACACACAGGATATTTAACGAACGTAACTTTGCTAAGTCAACGACAAAACTCAACGTGCAACTCAACGAAGCGCAGCGACTGTGCCGCCGGCGCCGCTTTACTCACAGACGAAACGACGACGACAACGACGATTCAAAATACATGCGACACTCGTGGTGAGCGGACGTGTGCTTTTTGGTTGTTCCGCTTTATTTTGTTTTGCTGCCATTCAAGTTACGTTAACGTTGCTTTGGCTGTGCCGCTGCTGCGCTGTTGGCAGAGGCCGCGTAACACACCGTTTAGTACGCGCGTCGTAGATTGTATTGTTTACTCCTGTGTACGTGTTTGTGCTCGTGTACGTGTGTGTGTGTGTGTGTTGGATTGACTCTTCGTGTCACACACACACACTGCCGCACACTTCTGCACTTGAAGAGTGTGTGTGCGATGAATGAGGGGAGTGAGGGGAGTGTGAGAAGCGCAGAGTCATGAGTTGAAATCGTTACGCGCCGCGGTCGTGTCTCTCTCTGTGTGTGTGTGTGTGCGCAATTGTGATTGTATTTGTATAATTTTTTTTTGGAAGTAAACTTTTTTTTTTTGAGTTTGTGTTTTTATTGTTATTGTGATTGTTGTAAAGTGTGCAACTGCATCTGTAGCGGCAAAACAACGGAACAAAACGAATCGCAACGGAACGGAAAGGAGAGGAAACGGACGTAAATACTTCACGGTAATGTTCGTACAACAATATTATATTATATTTTATATTTGATCATGTTTGTTGTTGTTATCGTTGCTATAATTATTACCTTTTCCTTCACTCAATGAATGTTTATTATTGTATTGTTGTTGTTGTTATTGAAGTGCTCTGTCTTTTGTTGTTATTTTGGCTTTCTCACCATTTTACTATATATTTCTCTTATTTTTGGTCTCTTTTCATCATATTTCGATTTTATTTATTTTTTACAAATTTCTTCTTCTGTTTATTCATTTTTGTTTTTCTTACTTTGCACTTTTTTTAATTAATTGATTTTTCCATTTATTGGATTTCTTCTTAGATTTAAAGAATTTTATTGTCTGTTACTTTTTATGCTATTGTTTTTAGTATGGTTTTTTTTTTGTTGTATTTTGTGTACTCCTGAAAGATTGTTATTAGAAATTGACGACAAGACACGCCAAATTAATAAAACAAATACAACTGCATTGTCAGCACATGCACACGTTGCTATCTCTCGGTGTGTGTGTATGCATGTGTGTGTGTTTTTGTGCATCCGCAGCGACAACGACGACGGCAACAGCGACTGCGACGGCGACGGCGACTGCGACTGCGTATTGTGCTTAAGCAAGAGTTTGAACGGAGACCAAGTTGGTTCTTCTTATTGGATTGGTGGTGTTGTTGTTGTTGTTGTTGTTGTTGTTGTTGCCGGTGAATGAACCCAACCGAAAAACGCCAAACGCATAACAACAACAAAAACAACCACATCTACAACAAATACATGCGCACGTATTGTATGTACATGTGTGAGTGTAACCACAAAATGGTGGTAGTAGCAGCTAAAGAGGCATTAAACATATCGTTGTTGTTTTTGTTGTTGGAGTTGTTGTTGCTGCTCGAAATATTAACCCAACTGTGCACAATAGCATAAAACAACAACAACAACAACAACAACACCAACGACATCAGCAACAACTAACGGCGAAAAAGGGGAAGTAAGAAGAAGATGAAAAGCAAACGAGCCAAAAAAGCATCCGTCGTTTTTTCGTGTTGTTTAATGTCTTTTTTGCTATAGTTGCTATTGTTGTAGCTGCGACTGCTTCTATTGCTGCTCCAATTGACGATCTTCCTCTCTCACTTCATTACAATACCAACAGACACACTCACACAGGTTACAGCAGCAGAGAGAGAGAGTGTGTGTGTATGTGTGTGTGTGTGTAAGATAGTGAACGAATACGATCCATAGACTCTGTTATCTTATCAGTAAATGTGTAAAAACAGCTTTTAATCATTTGCAATCTGCCAACAACAACGGCAACAGCAACAGCAACAAAACACAGCTGCATTAAAATGAACTGACTAAGCATAGTGCAAATAACACAACAGAGCGAAAACACATACAAGCATACATAGAAACAGTGGGCCAAGGCATAGTCAACAAGAATTGTTTATTTCATTAATACTTCAAACTTAAAATATGATTCATGACATAGCTGAAAGTGATAATAAGAACTGAAAATAAATGTCAGTTTAATATCACTTTTAATTTAATTATTTTAGAAAATATTTTGTAAGAATATTATTATTATAATAGAATTAAAGTTATTATTTGGCTTGACTTCATTTTTTTTATATTAGTTTAACTTTATTTGGTTTTAATTTGTCATTTTCGTTTAATTTTTGATTAGGGTTATATTTTCTTATAATATTTCAAATAAGCAGTGATCCACTGTATAAGAGAACGTACCGGTGTGTGTATATATATGCAAAGCTCATCATTGTGTTTGTTTGTGTGCGAGTTTGCTTGCTTATGCAGTGCAGTCCATGTATTACTCACGACGAGCTTTTTGCCGCCAAAGAGAGACGAACGATCAACGTGCGAACATTACCCGAGTGCCTGTAGCCCAGAGCCGACGGCCGATGGCCGATGGCCGTTAGCTTATACCGGGCGATTATACCGGTTTAGGCGCTTAAAGGATTCACGGCGAGCACAACTTGTTAATGATGATGACGACAAAAGATGATAATTATGCGAATGTGACTGTAATCATGATGATGATGATGATGACGATGATGCCTTGTTTTATGAAAGGGGTGCGCCTGCAAATACTCACATTTCTGTCTGCATTACCGTCTCTCTGCCGCAGCCGCAGCCGCAGTCGCAGTCAACGTCGCCGTCGCCGTCTTGGCTTCGTTCTTTCTCTCTTTCTTTGCTTGCTTGCTTGTTCGCTGTCTTTGCTTGCCTTTGCCCTGCCTTGCCTTGCCTTGGCTCGTTCTCGAAAACCACATAACATGAAGTTGGAGTTGAGGAGGTTGAGGTTGAAGAAGGCTGCAAAAATACAAGTTTCTCTCTCACGTTTTGGCGCTTTATGGGAAATTGTTGTGAACGCAGCTGTACTCCAAACTACATACTGCTCTCTCAATGCTCTCGTCCTCCCACTCTGTCACACTAACCATACCATAGTATTGTTATCGTTTTTTCGTGTTATCGTTAAATATGTGTTATCGCTATCGCACTGTCAAGGTGAATCTCTGTAATCTAAGTGCTGCCCCACATATCAAAAACCAAATAAAAAAAAAAAAAGAAAAAATAATTATTTAATGCTAATTATGATATATGAGAGTGCCAAGGGGAACCTTGGCCAAATCTAGCGAAGCCTTGGCTACCAATCTCGTTTTCTTCTTCTTATTCTACTATACTGTAGAAATGCTGTTAGGAAGAAACTTTTAGAGCTTCCCTCGTGGGAAACGCAACTGTGCAGAAATTTCATTACATTTTGTAGGTATGCATTTTGGAAAAGTTGAAAGGTTTCGTCTTCAACTTCAACGTCGACTTCGACTTCGGTTTAAAGCGTTTCGAGATAAGCGCTCTCTAATTGGAAACAAACCCCACACAGTTCAGGAATACAAACCAATTTCATTATTGGACGGCATTCCTCAGATAGAGATAGAGATAGGCCTTAAGAGTTGCCTTATAACGTCATTTTTGGCCGACGTTTTCAATGAACTTTTGACTCAAAGTTTGGCCCAAAGGTTTTTAAGTCTACATACAATGCTCTCTAAGTGATTTCGTTGCGGCTTGCAACTAAAATTGTTTACTGTACTTACAGTACAACCATAATTATGATTAAACAAATAAAAGTGAACAGAAAAAAAATAGGTAACTAAAGTTGAAAATGCGACGGAAAGTCACACACACAGCGTTTTTTACGTTTTTCTTGTATTCCCCTGTTTTTCATTTTTTTTTTTTTTTTTTTTTTTTGTAATTTTCATTTACTCTTTATTGTTATTTTTGGTATTCCTCCATTGTGGTGGGTTTTTGTTACTTCTGAAATCTTGCATAACGTAAAAAAACAGAAAAATAAAATTAAAAAAAAAAAAAGAAAACCGACAGCATACAAAATTACTACAAAAATCATCAAATAATAATATACACAGAGCATGGCTGTTGTTCACATGGTTAAAGCGAGTGAGAGCTGTAGTTTATATACATACATACATATGTACATACATACATATGTGTCAGTGTTGTCAGTAGCTGATCACTTAAAAAACACTAGATTGGCCTTAGAAATTTGGCTAGGAATGGCTAAAGTGGAGGAACGCCAGATGGGTCTTAATAGGTTAGCTAGAAAACATCTAAACTATCTAAACTATTATTATTCAGCGAATACTATACTAATTGAATAGTATTGATATCAAGCGATCCTCATAATATCACACATTTAAAAATACTACAAGTTTAGCGTGAATATAGCTAAATTGTCAACACTGATGGGCGTTCGTTTTTTATAATCAGCGGTGCTTAATCATTGTTGCCCCGACATCCCACAGACGAATAGACCGACAGTTATAGACATCGCACACACACACACACACACACAGACACACACACACACACAGTCACATAGCAGGCAGCTAATTGTCGTGCACGTAATACAGGGTGCAAGTCTCTCTCGCCTAATTGTCAGCTATAAAACTGTGGGTTACTAGTTCACCTGTTGATTGCACATAAAACTCAACACAATTCAGCATTTGTTTACTTTTATCATTATTTGCTGCCAACTGAAATTTAATACGAAAAAACACGCTGACACACTCACACACACACACACACACACACACACACACTGGCACACTCACTTTATATGTGTTTGGCAATTGCAAATTGCAAAATCTATGCGCATTGGCCACGTTTGCATTCCCACAGTCTTTGGCCGTAATCTTAGCTCTTAGTCGGCCAAGTGACGTCAGATTGTGACCAAAAACAAATAAAATCGAATGGAAATGAAAACCCGTGAACAGTTAGTAAAATAGCAAAAGCTCCATTTATGGTTGGACATCTATAGAAAAAATAAATAAAAAAATACATTAAAAAAAAATTAATCAAAGAAATATAGAAGCGCAGCTATGACTATAACAACAAAAGTCACATGCATCATCATCATCATCATCATGATCATCATCATAGTCAGAGTCATAGTTATAATCATGTGTAGAGAGACTTCGCTGACATTGTCACGAAACGTTCAAAGCCGCCATTATAAAAGCGATAAAAATAAAAAAATAAAAGCACATTTTACGAGTACAGACTATAGTTAGTTAGTTAGTTAGTTAGTTAGTAGTTGGACAGTCTATCGTACAGTCATACCTAGCTATGTACAACAACAACCAAAGGTGACCTTAACACTGAACCTTAACTACAAATTCAACTATACAAAAATAGAGCAGCCTTGACTTTGTAAATGACCCCTACATACATACATACATACATACATACATACATACATACATACATACATACATATGTATGTATGTACATTGAAATATTGAAATATTTGGAACAACCTCAGCTTACTATATAAACTATATATATTGTATATATAAGATCTACATTAGAATATACATACATATGTATATTGATATCATTGGAAACTGATGTTTTTCTTGTAGAGAGATAAAGTTATTATATTATGAACATTGTATAATTTAAAATAAATCTCAAATTCTTAGAATAGCACAAATTTCTAAGTTGAATTACAACTTTTACAGTGCAAAATTATCAGAAATCTTAAGACTTTGGCACAAATTCACAAATTTTGAAAATCGAATGATTTTTGGTCAAGTTCAGATCTGCAATTCCCTAGATTTCTCAAACATACATTTCAATTGTTTATTTCTATTAAACATAAATACATACATATAGGTATTTTAAATATTTATTTTATTTATTTTCTTACTAATTGTAAACTCTTAAATTCCAATTGAATTTGGTTGATATTAGGTTTCTCAAAAGATTTACGAGTATAGCCCAAGTATGAAGAGTATACCTATGATGGTATAGTCTAGTAATTGTACTGTAGCCCCAAATTGTTAGCATCAATTTAGGCGGCCACTGTGACTCTGATTCAAATTGTTTTAAATTGAATGCAATTGCTCGGATTGGGCTTCTGCTCTCACCCTGTATCTCCAGGGGTGCTCCGCTTCCATCTATACTAGGCGCGACCTTAAGGTCAATTCCCGAAAGGTGCATATGCCAGCATGCCGTTTAGATGGTTTCCAGATGATGACAAATCGAAAGAAATGCTGTGTGCATATTCGATAGGTCGTCAAGCAGAAGCATGAGTGTGGTTAGCAGTTAGCAGACTGTTCACTGTATTTCAACACACGACATCAATGCGATTTATAGGTCAAATATGCGGGGGCAACACGAATGCAACACGCGACGACGTCATCTTTTTCAGCTTAATTAAACAACAACAACAACAACAAGTGCCGACAAAACTTACAACGACAACTGAGGGGGTATCCGCGAAAGAACGAAACAAAAACCAAAAATATGGCATCACTCAATGAAAACCGTAGAGCAATAAGTAATACTCGATACGCAATCGATAGACGATACTTGTCTCCTTCAATTGCAATCGAGGTGAATTTTGATAGATATGTATGTAGTAATACACTGAAATCGATATTAAGTATAAATTTGCTTTGGCATAATGTTACAAACTGATTGCGTTAACAGATTGCTGTGTAAGCCTGGTAATCGATAGTCTTGGCCAATCCAATAGTAGTTTAGTTTAGTTTTCTTTTCTTTTGCATTTTTTTTTTTTTTTTTTTTTGTAATATTTTTTGTATACTAAGTATTATATTTGAAACACAAACAACAATACATTGGCTAACCGATTAGTTTTGAAATTTCCAAGCCAAGAAATCTGGCTTTATTTTAAGATTCTTTCATTTTTTTTTTTTTTTTTTTTTTTGTGATTTTTTTTGATTTGGAAGGTCGCTCTAAGTATGATCTATGGCGCTTTAAAGCAATTACAGATACAATCTACGTATGAATTGAATGTACATACATACATGCGTATGTGTATGTGTATGTGTATGTGTATGTGTATGTGTATGTGTATGTGTATGTGTATGTGTATGTGTATGTGTATGTGTATGTGTATGTGTATGTGTATGTGTATGTGTATGTGTATGTGTATGTGTATGTGTATGTGTATGTGTATGTGTATGTGTATGTGTATGTGTATGTGTATGTGTATGTGTATGTGTATGTGTATGTGTATGTGTATGTGTATGTGTATGTGTATGTGTATGTGTATGTGTATGTGTATGCACAGATTGCCTAGACATGTGCATATCATTAAAAAGCAGCACAATATGATCATGATGATGATGATGATGATGATGATGGCATTACAGACGGTTGGAATAGGGGGGAAGGGTCGAGACAGAAAGAGAGAGATGGAGATGGAGAGGGAGAAGAAGAATAACATTTCTTACGCACGCTCGTAAATAAAAACAAACACTTGAGATTCAGAGCGTCCAGTCCAAACTGTGGCTGGAAAATGGAATTGAGTGAACAGTACTACGACTATACATAGTATATGGTATGGTGAGTGGAGTGTACCACCAGAGATCTGATTCTGGTGTACCCCCAAATTCCAGAATACGCGTGCTACGTGAACGTGCAACAAAAGATGAAAATTAGGCAGCCAAAACTGAACAAAACCCCAACAAAGATAACGACCCATAGAGATATAGAGAGCATAGCATTTTTAGAATATACATACATATGTACATATGTATATACAACATATAGATACATTGCCGATAATTCGTACCAAGATTTCCACTTAATGAGGCTCAAAAAGAAAAGATTGAAAAAAATCCAAATTAACTGAACTTTTATATTATAGATAATGTTATATAATTATTTAGTGTTGGACTAAACAGATCAACATAAGTACTTTCATTTGTATACATCTTATATATTAAATACAAATGAAACAATTACAAAAAATTAAGCACTAATAACAATGATTTATTCAATGAAAAGTTAGTCAAGTATTAAAAAGTGTTTTTACTTTGCTAAAGTAAATATTCAAATTTATTTGATCCGCGTTTCTAGTAATTTGATCGCTGCTGTATGTTATTCGTATAGCGCGCTACAATTGCGCAATTTGTGAGTGCGTGCGTACGACGCACTTGCAGATACAGATACAGATACATAGTCATGGATACATTCAGTATCTTGAAGAACACCACGGAAATGAGCACTTTGTTGTTCTACTTTGTGTCTGTGTTCGTTCTGTCTGTCTGTTCTTTTAGCCAACTTCAACATCAACTTTAATTTCAACTTCAACTTCAATTACAATTTGAATTTCAATTCTCGTTGTTTTCTTCTTTCAAGTTTCCATTCCAATTGGAATGCGTTGCGAGTCACGTGGTTGCAAAGGGCCAAGGGATTGTGTGTTTAGTGTGTGTGTGTGTGTGAGTGGAAGCGGCCTTAACTTGGCTTTAAACGCACTTGACAAACTATGTGTACTTTGTGCCTATTTAACAACTCGGAAATTGTTGGCCTTGCCTCTCGTCCAAATTGAAGTTGAAACTCTTAAGCTGTTCCAAGCTTAGTTATATGGGATCACAGCACGTTCAGTTTAACTCTCTCCCTCTCTCTCTTCTGTTTCCTCTCTCTCTCTCTCTCTCTGTCTCTCACTGCCTCTCTCTTTCTTTATTTGTGTAAGCAATCGCATTAAACTTAGAAGAAAAAATTAAAAAAAATATATAAGAAAAAAAAAGTAATAAATGAAAAACCAGTTTCAGTCGCTCGAGTTGAAGTTCACTTGAGCAATTTCTCAAAAATACAGAAAATACAAAAACAAGAGTTGCGATCTGCCATTAGAGATTGAAGATACACAACTAATTATACCCTGTACTGGGCGTACTGTGGCCTGAGAAGTCGCTAATAGTGGGTAGATTGGCTTGAAGTAAAAGAAGTTATAATTTGTATTAAACATTTTTAATATAATTTTAAAAATTACAAAAATCAATTTCGATCAAATAAAGTATAAATTGCGATTTAATAAATATTAATAAAACTTTTAAATATATGTATATATTATTCTATTATTTTATTGATATTGTTATTTATATTATATTATTTATAATTGTTTTCCTCAACGTACTTTTTTAAATAATTGTCATATACTCTTGATTTGTTTCAATTATTTGCCTATGAGTATAAAATTAACAATTGAGAAATTCGAAGCTTTCAAAACGACTCCTTATTGCAGTCGGGGGTATCTCGTTGGTCGACTACTGCCTGAGTTGTAACACTGCATTAGCGTTTCGCCCGAAACGGGATTTGCCACATAATTATTATTGATCCGGGAGTTATATACATACATACATACATATGTACATATGTATGTATGTATGTAAGTATCTTGAGTGTCTATCTGACGACTGTCTCTGACTATGGGCTTTATCCCCACGCAACGTATTTTGTTGGCGTCAAACAAATCTTGGCAAAATGCGAGACTTACAAAAATATATGTATAGGAAAAAGTACATAACATACAGACAAATGTATATATGTATATGTGAAATACAGATGCATGCGTATATGTGCTTGTTATTGTTATTGTTACTTGTAAATTGAGGTCGATTGTTCATTTATCGTCAATGTCAGTCATCAGTTGGTCTGGTGTTTTGGCTCGTGTTTTGTTGTCTTAACACATTCCCCATACCCTACGTACTAAGTGAGAGTGAGAGAGATAGAGAGAGAGAGAGAGAGAGGGGGAGAGAGATGCATGTCCCGCCTCATTGCCGGGCAAATTTGTTTACATTCCGTGTGTGATTTCGTGTTGATTACACGATCCGATCCCTGCTGGAGCAGCAGCAGCAGCAGTGGTAACAGCTCCAATGGCTACTCCAATTTGGAGATCATTTCACAATTCTCACAGCTGCAGTTTTTCATTTCTTCTTCTACATCGACTCCAAACATAACAGACAACAAATTAGCGATAGAAATATGTATGTTTACAAACAGACACATGCATGTATATACATACATATGTATGTATGTATGTGTGCATAAGTGTGTAATCGTTTAAATTTTATCTGCAGTCATATATTTATTCCCCTCTGCCGGACTAACCACTGTCTGGGCTGTCTTAAACTCTGTCTCTCAGCAGACTTATCTTCATCGGCTGCTATAGGCCATCGTCCTGCAATGTGACTGCATTATGACTATTCCTCTCTCGCTCCTACTCACTGTATCTCGCTCTCTCTCTCTCTCTCTCTATCTCTCTATCTCTCTTTCTCTCTCTGTTATCTCCAAAGATGTCGCATAAATCTTAAACAAATAAAAAAAGCCCAAGCCCAAATTGTAATGCCAATCTCACACTCTCCCAAAAACTTAAACGCATTTGTGCATCTCATGCCATTGGCCTTGATGGCGCCTCTGCTGAGTGCCAAAAAACGAAAATAAAGAAAAAAAAATTCTGTATAAATTTGGCTGACAACATTATGTGTCACTAAATCAGTAAAAATTTTCTAAGGCAGATATAGGTATATGTTGCCCAATAACATTTAAAAATTCGGAAAAAAATTTGAAAATCGGATGATTTCTGACGAAGTTATAGAAGGTCAAAATGCAATTTGTGTGGGGTAAAATTTTCGAATATGAGATTTTGGTACCCATCGATCAGAAATTTCAACACCATGATTTTGGTGGGTCAATTTTGAAATTCGGATGATATTTGACGAAGTTATGTCATTTTGAAGTTTTGAAAGATTCTGAAGCTGGAAATCCTGGCACAAAATCCGACTTGTGTGGGGTCAAATTTTCGAATATGAGATTTTGGTACCGATCGATCAGAAATTTCAATACCATCATTTTGGTGGGTCAATTTTGAAATTCGGATGATATTTGACGAAGTTATGGCATTTTAAAGTTCAGCAGGGGTCATAAGCTGGAAATCATGTGCCAAAATCCAACTTGTGTGGGGTCAAATTTTCGAATATGATATTTTGGTACCGATCGATCAGAAATTTCAATACCATCATTTTGGTGGGTCAATTTTGAAATTCGGATGATATTTGACGAAGTTATGTCATTTTGAAGTTTTGAAAGATTCTGAAGCTGGAAATCCTGGCACAAAATCCGACTTGTGTGGGGTCAAATTTTCGAATATGAGATTTTGGTACCGATCGATCAGAAATTTCAACACCATCATTTTGGTGGGTCAATTTTGAAATTCGGATGATATTTGACGAAGTTATGCCATTTTGAAGTTTTGAAAGATTCTGAAGCTGGAAATCCTGGCACAAAATCCGACTTGTGTGGGGTCAAATTTTCGAATATGAGATTTTGGTACCGATCGATCAGAAATTTCAACACCATCATTTTGGTGGGTCAATTTTGAAATTCGGATGATATTTGACGAAGTTATGTCATTTTGAAGTTTTGAAAGATTCTGAAGCTGGAAATCCTGGCACAAAATCCGACTTGTGTGGGGTCAAATTTTCGAATATGAGATTTTGGTACCGATCGATCAGAAATTTCAACACCATCATTTTGGTGGGTCAATTTTGAAATTCGGATGATATTTGACGAAGTTACGCCATTTTGAAGTTTTGAAAGATTCTGAAGCTGGAAATTCTGGCACAAAATCCGACTTGTGTGGGGTCAAATTTTCGAATATGAGATTTTGGTACCGATCGATCAGAAATTTCAACACCATCATTTTGGTGGGTCAATTTTGAAATTCGGATGATATTTGACGAAGTTATGCCATTTTGAAGTTTTGAAAGATTCTGAAGCTGGAAATTCTGGCACAAAATCCGACTTGTGTGGGGTCAAATTTTCGAATATGAGATTTTGGTACCGATCGATCAGAAATTTCAACACCATCATTTTGGTGGGTCAATTTTGAAATTCGAATGATATTTGACGAAGTTATGCCATTTTGAAGTTTTGATAGATTCTGAAGCTGGAAATCCTGGCACAAAATCCGACTTGTGTGGGGTCAAATTTTCGAATATGAGATTTTGGTACCGATCGATCAGAAATTTCAACACCATCATTTTGGTGGGTCAATTTTGAAATTCGGATGATATTTGACGAAGTTATGCCATTTTGAAGTTTTGAAAGATTCTGAAGCTGGAAATTCTGGCACAAAATCCGACTTGTGTGGGGTCAAATTTTCGAATATGAGATTTTGGTACCGATCGATCAGAAATTTCAACACCATCATTTTGGTGGGTCAATTTTGAAATTCGAATGATATTTGACGAAGTTATGCCATTTTGAAGTTTTGAAAGATTCTGAAGCTGGAAATCCTGGCACAAAATCCGACTTGTGTGGGGTCAAATTTTCGAATATGAGATTTTGGTACCGATCGATCAGAAATTTCAACACCATCATTTTGGTGGGTCAATTTTGAAATTCGAATGATATTTGACAAAGTTATGCCATTTTGAAGTTTTGAAAGATTCTGAAGCTGGAAATCCTGGCACAAAATCCGACTTGTGTGGGGTCAAATTTTCGAATATGAGATTTTGGTACCGATCGATCAGAAATTTCAACACCATCATTTTGGTGGGTCAATTTTGAAATTCGGATGATATTTGACGAAGTTATGCAATTTTGAAGTTTTGAAGGCACCACAAGTTGGAAATCCTGGATCAAAATCCGACTTGTGTGGGGTCAAATTTTCAAATATGAGATTTTGGTACCGATCGATCAGAAATTTCAACACGATGATTTTGGTGGGTCAATTTTGAAATTCGGATGATATTTGACGAAGTTATGCCATTTTGAAGTTTTGAAAGATTCAGAAGCTGGAAATCCTGGATCAAAATCCGACTTGTGTGGGGTCAAATTTTCGAATATGAGATTTTGGTACCGATCGATCAGAAATTTCAACACCATAATTTTGGTGGGTCAATTTTGAAATTCGGATGATATTTGACGAAGTTATGCCATTTTGAAGTTTTGAAAGATTCAGAAGCTGGAAATCCTGGATCAAAATCCGACTTGTGTGGGGTCAAATTTTCGAATGTGAGATTTTGGTACCAATCGATCAGAAATTTCAACACCATGATTTTGGTGGGTCAATTTTGAAATTCGGATGATATTTGACGAAGTTATGCCTTTTTGCATTGATTAGAAGGTTCCACAAGCTGGAAATCCTGGGTAAAATTCCAACTTTTGCACGGTCAAATTTTTAAATATAAGAATATGTTACCGATCGATTCGGAACTTCGATTCATAGCAATAGTAGCAAGTACAAAATTCTCTTATAAAATAAACCAAGTTAGGCATATGCTAAAAATCCAATTGATATTAATATTATTTTCAATTGAACATGAAAAGCTACACAATTTAAAACATTTAAATGCTTCAAAAATATGTTCATATCATGCTATATTTTAATTTTATTTTGAATTGATGTAGAAAGCATTTCTTTTAGCCTTGTTCTGGGGTTAGTGGGACCTTTGCATTTCTTTGTCCCGTCGCGTTTATTTTTATTATATTTTGTATTTGGCATTTATTGTTGTATTTGTCGTATTTGGTGGAACGAGGGATGTTAGTTGCAGCAGGGGTGGATTTCTCGCCATGTAGTTGACGGGGGGTTAGATCCACCCACCCCGTTGTGTTTGCGACCCCCCGCTAATATTTGTACCATTTCTACAATTTCTACGTGGAATCGAGTGAAAGGCAGCAAAGAAATTAACTCAAGGGTGGCAGTTGGCAGTTTTTATGTGATTTCCACAAGGTTACTGACATGCGACTTTTGCCACAGCCCAAACACACACACACACACACACACACGCATGGACAGACATATAGAAATATGCAGCGTCATTGTGTATATTGGGGATAAACATTAGTAACACCTGTTCTTCCAATAACTGTCTATACCATCTATACACACGTAGATATTATTATGCAAAGGTTGATGTAGAAATCGTATATTGTGGTTTAACTTACTAAATATACTAAAGAGATATTATTTTTCAAAAAAAATATTTTTCCACAACAATGAAATTGATATTTTTAGATATATTTGATGCAATTTTTCCAAATAGTTTCCATGTTTATCAATAAACTAAAAAACTTTCTTTTTTTTAATATAGTTTTCCAGTGTGTCAACTATGTATTTATAAGTTGTATATTATTTAAAAAATATATACATATATTATATATTTCAATTTATTTATTATTTACAATTAATTTTATTATTTATAAAACGAAATGAATGGAAAACAATATTTTTTAAAGTACATATTTTGTCAATAAAATTGATCTCTTTAAATGCCAACAAAAATATCTGCTCGTATGTTAAAAGTCAATGTTGATAGCAATAGGTATTCTAATTATGTTTGAAGAATTTTCAACTTTCTAGTTAATTTCAAATATATTCAATTATTCTGAAAAACATATACATATATACATATATGTAAATATATGAAAATACATATAGATTTTCGAAATGAAATATTGAAATATTGAAACCTACGCCATTGAGACATTGTTTGCTGCACTTTCCAGTTGCGGTTTCTGGGTTGTCGGCTTAGCGTGGCTTCACTGTGGCGGCACGAGTGGCGATTGTGGAGCGTCTTTAGCGTGGCAGTGGCGCCACTCGCTGATTCGCAATCGCATACGGATTCTACGGGGCATACGCTAAATGCGCAGCAACTCGTATCAAGGTGCACCACATGCAAATGCAAATTGCGAAAAAATAAATTATAAAACAAAAAACAAAACGAAAAGAAAATTTGTAGCAACATGCAAAAGGCATAAAGTCGGTCAGAAAATAATGTAAAATGCACAAAAAAAAGAAAAAGATTTGCACGCAAAATGCATTTAGAAATGTTGTTAACCGGTTAAGACATATACTTACATACATATGTGCATACATACACATACACTATCACCCACCACCGCAATAAGAGCAGCAGCGGCACCACCGCAAACTGTGACACACTTTGGCTGTGGCACCTCGAAGCGGCAATTGCTGCTAAATATGGTTAAAATATCGTATATTGATTACATATTGCACAAACACACACAGCCAAACAAACATTTATACATACATACATACATAGATAGATATGCAGATAGTTACAGATAAACATATGTATGTATGTTTTTCTGCATTGCTGCTCAACCATATGCGCAGTTCAATACCGCACAAAAGGTAGCGAATGATTATGGCGGAGAATGGGGAGAATCAGGAGAATGAGGAGAATGAGGTGAAAAAGATGAGATAGAAGTAGGTAGGGGGGGGGTCTGCAACTAGAGACCGAAAAGATTAGCTATCATATGACCCAAATACGATTACCCCCACACACAAACACATACACACACACATACCCATCTACCCGTCTATGGAGTATACATATATACGTATGTATGTACATACATATGAATGTGTATGTGGGTCTCTCATCTAGAACACAGCCAGAGAGCGATGGAAAGGGTGAGAGCGAGGGATAGGGTGAGGATGAGAGAAGAAAACATTGCGATCATCATCAGGGCTGGGCCCTAATCAACGAATGCAATTGCAATTTGCAATTTGCAATTCCAATTAAAAACATTGCCAGTTTATGGCCAATTCCAGTAAAAGTAGCCCCCCCATACCCATAACCTATTAATGTGGAATTATATATACATATATATTTTTTATAACATTGATTACATAATAATAATCAATCATCCGCTATATTTGGCAAAAGTAATATTCATTAAATACATACACTTTTGGATAATACATAATCTATACAGTCTTCTCAATAACATCCACATTTTATAATATAGACCTCGTATAATAATTGGAGTTCGGTATTGAATTATTTTTGCAAATATTTGCCTGTATATAACAATTTATAGCATATATTGAATATATATAATATTTTGCAAATACTCTATTCTTAATACGAAATCACACTTAATATTTCACTATAATGTTATTGAAATTTTTGTAACTTTGTTTCCATCAATGTACTTCAACAACTTTCCCATTTTAGGTGGATATTCCTCAAAGATTTTTATGACCACAGGGTATTTGAGATTGCTACATACATACATACATACATACATACATATGTCTTTATGTATGCATGTGAAAAACTTATCATCGCTAGAAAATCCCATGTCATAACTTTGAGGTCAAGAATGTTCGAATTTTGCGAAGAAAAACGAAAATGAAATTCTGTGAAATTGTGAAATGTGAAAAATTCCCGACAATATTGGAAAATTTTGTATTCGCAAATGATATATTGCAAAGAGCACAACTATATTAAATAAGTAGAGTATATGAATATGTAGATGGAAGTATGCATATACTATATAAAAACTGGTCTACTTAAGATACTTATGAATAATGATTATATATTATTCTCTTACAGATACATAGCTCCATTGTCTGAGGCAAAGGTCAAGGCGGAATTGCCGGGAAAATGTGAGTAAATTATATTTTCCAATTTTGTGTAGAAAAATTTCTAATTTTAAAAATAAAATAATGTTTTTTGTCTCTTGATTTATTTTTTAGTATTTTCTCAGTCAGTGTTTTGCGAGTGCTACTTTTGTTGGAATCTCAATGTTGGGTGCATCAACGAGTCAATTGATGTTCGTTTTACTTCCACTCCCTTTATACTCCTTCCCCCCGTCCCCCCAGCTGCCAACAACGAATCATGTCGGAGACGATCGCGATCGCTAACAACGCACACAACTCAACTAAAAACGAGGCAAAGCCGAATAAGCAAGACGAAGGAGAAGCAGAAGCAGAAGCAGAAGCAGAAGCAGAGCGACCACAAGCAAAAGAAGAACAAGAAGCAGAGCTGATCGAACATGATGGCGTGATCATCAGTGATTATATCGAGGACAGCTTAAAGATTATCGAGGAAACTAACAACGATAAGGAAGAGAAACGAGAGCTGCCGACGCCAAAGACAAAGAAGAGCGTCTCGTTCAATCCGAATGATGAAAAGATACGAAAATTTACGACGGGCGAACCGATTGTTGATCAGCAGAACCCCTTCAAGAATGGCGGACTAGTGGGAGTTGGTGCCAAGAAGACTCCGCCGCCGGTGCCGACAAAGAGGTCCACATTGAGTGTACGCAAAACCGTGACGCAACAGCTGCGTGAACGTGAACGGGAAAAGGAAAAGGAAAAAGATAAAGAGAGAGAAAAAGAGAAGGAGAAGGAGAAAGAGAAAAACGAATTGAATGCTCGAAAGAAGCAAGCAAATAAAGCAGTGACCCCCACAACTGATGACTACATAACCACAGAGGAGGTACTGAAGCAGTCCAAGTATGTGAAGACCTACATCAAGAATCCCGATCCGTACTTTGTCTACGATCCGACAGTGCTGGCGCGTCTCAAGTTCGAAGAGCTACGCGATATTGCCGGCAACGTGCGATTACCAAAGCGCAAACAGATACCGCATAGGGAAAACAAACACCAACCGCAGCTCCAAAAGCAGACCCAACCAGAGGCTAACCTAAGCAAACCCAAGACAATACCATTTAAAAAGTGCTCGAAACCAAATTATCCGGAGTTGGCGAACCTCAAGATACGCACGGGCTTTGCAAACGATACAACAAATGCGAATGGTGGCAATGCCAATGGCAGTAATGAGGATTACTTCAATCCCGCCGAGGTCACCAAGAATGCCAAAAAGTTTGATGAACGCGTCAAGAAACTGCAGATTAGCTCCGATGATGATCTCGATGACATCGACGGACCATTAACCAAAAGCGAGTCCAGTGACGAACTCAACCAACCGAGTCCCAAGTTTGAAATGAGCTCCAGTCCCAAACTCAATTCCCCCCAGGAGGCGGGACAACTTGCGGGCACTTTTACCAACACCATCAGCTCGGAGGAGTTTCAGGCTTATTTGGAACGCAAGGGTCTCGCACTGATGCCCAAGACGGCGACGTCCACGACGTCGACGACACCCATGACGACTCCAATGACGACACCCACGCCGCCCACACGCACAGCATTCCCCATGGCAACCGCGGAGCAGCGGCGTCAACAGGTTGCCGAATCTTTAGCCGCGTTACGCAAAAGCAACACCAAGAAGCTATCGGTGCTGCAGCGTCTCTCCAACAGTCTATTCGCATCCACGCGGCGCAAGACCACTCCCAAGATCTATGCGGATGCAGATGCCAACAAATTCAATACGCCGGCGCAGCTGCGACGCATTTTACTTGAGCCGCCACCGCAGCGAGAGAGAGAAAAGGAAAGGGAACAGGAGAGGGAGAGTGAAAGGGAGAGGGTGAAGGAGGTGAGCAATGGACGCCTAAAATCTCATTCTGATTGGTTGCCCAATGGCGGACAGCGGGTCAAGCCAAAACCGACGGCACGCAGCGCCACCTTGGGCAATAATTGGAAGCCCACAATGGCGACTGAGGTTGCAACCCAAGCGGCCGCGCAACCCTTACCCTTCCAGCGCACGCAGGAGCGTCAGAGTCTAATCCCGCGGCGGGTTTCGCCGGAGCAGCAAGTGCAACGCTTTCAACGCTCCGCCAGCATGGATCGTCAGCAGATCCGTCAGGTTAACCAAAGACCTGTGGCCAGTCGTCTTGAGAGCGTCGGGCAGCGGCGGTCCTTGGCCTCCGCCTCGGGTTCGGGCTACGGTTTGGGCTCAGCTTTGGGGTCAGGTTCAGGTTCAGGTTCAGGGTCCGCTGTAACCAGCGAAGAACGCATTAGCAGCTATCCTATAGCTAGTTCCACGCCAGTACGTCAACCGCAGGAGCAGCAGCATGAATGGGAGCAGCTGCGCGCCATTAAGGAGGTGACCGATAGACAGCTCTATCACAAGGTGCTACAGCAGCAGCTGGAACAGGGACAGCAGCGAATTCCGAGTCCCAGTCAAGGACAGGGCCAATTACCGATGCAGCTCCAGGAGAACATCTATGAGCGAGTGCAGCCTCATCAGCTGAACCCCTACCTCGTGCGTGGCTCCTTGCAGCGCAACACCTTCAATGGCATAGGCAGCGGAGCAGGCGGACGTCTGCGTCGACAGGTGATGATACTAGATGACACGCCCATTGTAGTACAACCCCGACCTCAACCACAGCAACTATCTCAACCTCAAGCGCAACCTCAAGCTCAGCAGCAACCGCAGCCACAGTCGCAACCCGTGCGCTGCCAGAGCGTGCTGGATGAGCTCATAACGCCGCATAATCCTGGCATGGCGACAGCAGCTGCAGTGCGTCGCGGCTACGAGAGCGAAAACGAGACTCCGGTCATCATGCGACGCAAGGATTCTGCCCAGCCAGTAACGCGTCGTATTGGTGGCCTCTTGACGCGGGAGGAGCTGCTTGAAAAGGTCAAAGATTTCTGTCGCAAGTCCATTAATCGTGCACAAGCAGCAACTCCAACAGCGACACCAACGCCAACGGCAACCAACAAGATGCAGCCCATCTATGAGCGGCAACTACATGCCACTCAGGCAGACATCTCGCCCGTTTCCTATGCCTCCGTGGACACAACGAATCCTAAGCGTGGCAGACCGCAGGTACCGCTGCGCGTGCAGAGCCTACCACGAGGTAGCTTCCAGCCCATTGGCGGCAGCAGCTCCGCCTCGCCCATCTATGCGCATGTCAACAAGCGAAGCAGCCTCTTGTCCAACGACTCGGAGCAGTATCTGTCCAGTCAGCAGCTGCTGCAGGTGCAGCAGCCCCAAGCACAACCACAACTGGAGTATGTGCTTATCCAGACGGAGGAGGGTCTGCTGCAGGCGGCCAAGCTCATTGACTATCCATATGTGCAGCCGCAGGCACAGCTGATGCGTCCACCTCAGGGCTATGTGCGCATCGAGGAGCTGCAGCATTTGCAGCAGAATGGCCGTGCAACGCCTCTCATATTGGGGCAGCAGCAACAGCAGGGCAGTCAAATCTACTGGACGCCACACCATCAACAGCAACAGCAACAGCAGCAGCGTCTGCATCATCAGCTGAGTCTAGCCAAGAGCCCAAGGCAAGCAGCTGTCGCGTATCCCATACCAGCCCCACGACAACTGCACGCCGGCAACTATGTGGTAGCCAATGGACAGACCTATGCGACTGTTGTGCCGGCCCCCCGAAATCTCCAGCAGCAGCAGCAATTGCAGCTGCAACGACAGCAATCTGACTGGGATTGCAGTTCGGAGGCGGGCGAAGTGCGTCGCATTATGGAGAAATCGTTCTAAGGTAAAAATGAATTTGTTTAATTTAATTAAATTTATTTTTTATTTTAAAATCATGTGGCTATCACATCTTTGCTTAAATTGCTTAACTTTCAAATTTACCGAAAACGAAAAAGTGTGACCAGGTGTCCACCATTTTGGTATTTGGCATATCAGGCGGCCACATTGCAGAGAGCACTAATGACAGTGTGACCACATAAAATAATTATTTATCGAGTTGCGTCTATCGATAGCATAGTTGTTACAAGAGTATGTCCATCTGTGTGTGTGTGTGTGTGTGCATAGTATATGTATCTATGTTTGTATTGAGTTGCTGTGTTTTTGTAGTCGCCACACAAAGGTTGGCAGCGTCGTTTGTGCCTGTTAAATTGCGACGTTCACTTGCAGATAAATCTAGAGAAGTGAAAGATAGCGACAAGACGCACACAGCGTTATAATTATCATTTAACAATTTGGTAAAAACTTACACAAGGTCTACTTATCAAGTGCTGCTGACAAATCTGTGCTAACTGCACAATAACAATACATAATACACCGTACATACATACATACATACAGACGTGAATATGTATTTGTAGCGCGCTCTCTGTATAAATGTTTTGTAAATTAAGTTGGTAAGTTTTTTCTTTTGTGCCGCAAAACTAAAGTTAGCAATAATTCTCAATAATTATATATATATATATGTGTGTATGTGCATTAAACTGTCCCACACACATACGCAGTGTGTTTTATTTTTGAATTCAACTAAAAATATTTCAAAATGAACGCAAGAACAACAACAAAGCGACAACGCTTTCGTTAGCCATAGGCCCAGGTAAAGACTCCTATGTACATATGTATGTGTATATGTAGATAAGTGTGCGTGTGTGTGTGTGTGTGTGTGTGTGTGTGTGTGTGTGTGGGACTTTCGCATGAATGCAGTTACGAGCCCCTGGGCAACTGCTACGTCGGTGTGTGTGTGTGTGTGTGCGTTTGTGCATGCATGATGGTGCTCGCACAGCTGAGCAGTTCACATGAAAGGGAGAGCGTGAGTGTATGCGTATGTGTTTATGTGTGCGTACACTGTACAAGCACAGCTGAGCGCATTGGGCAAAGTAACGATGGATGGAAGAAATGAAGTGAAGAATGAAGAGTGCAGCGTATATACACACATACATACATACATACATCAGTGTTTATGCATTTATTTAGACCAGTTTGAAAACAATTAATTCAGTTCAATTTAATTATATTAATGGTAAATTTCAAAATAATGTTAAATTCATTTGAAGAACATATTTAAAATTTTAGGCGAAGGTCGGCAAAGGAATTGCAGGAAATTAAAAAACAAATTGGAACAATTAAAAATTAACAATATTCCAAAAATATGATGTTATTAAATATTTATTTATATTAAATTTTGAAAACCATACAATATTGTTTTGCAGACAAAGACGAAAACAAAGCGACATTAAAGCAACTATACAGAAACACCCGCATGAAGAGATAGATAGAGAGAGAGAGAGAGAGAGAGAGAGTGAAATAGAGTACATAACGAAAGAGACAAAGCATGGACGAACAACGTGACAAAGTGAAACAGGAATTGAGTGAGGAAACCCTGAGGCAGTTCATAACCGCATCTCCGACCTCGTCATGGACTATTTTGCCAGCCGAGCGCATTGAGGTGCTCGATGGCGGAGAGGAGTCATCCACAAAACCTGGCAAGAATCAGGATCAAGGCAACGAGCATGCAACTGAACGGTAAGTACAATAGGAAGACTCATAATTGTAACCTTTAACATCTATTGGAATTACTTCTCACAGATGCAAGCCCGCCGTCGTCGATCCACTGGATGCACAGGCCGAGGATGTCTCCGATGGCATATCGATCATTAGCGATTGCGAGAGCACGGGTCGCCTCACTCCGAATCCCCTCTTCGGAAATATCCTCAACGATCTGAGTCCCCACTTTGAACTGCCTCCCGCAGCTACACTGGATGCACATCATCTGCTGCTTGGCGGTGATGCCTCCCCACAGTTGAGATCACGACGCAACCAGCCCATGGAAGCCATAGATCATGCAGGTTCAGAGGTCAAGACAAGAACAACAACAGGAACACAGCAACCCCTTGCCGAGCTGAGGAATGCAGATAGAGGATCAGGTTTGCACATTGTAGGCTATCGCGTGCCGCAGTTGGTGCAAAGCGGTCTGACCGCGGTCTTCTATGTGGGAGTGACATTGGCTTTGCTGTCGTTTATTGGACGCCTCAAGAATCCCGAGTGGCGGCAGGTGCTGGGCGAAGAGAAGCCCTTGACGGAACTGGAGCAGCGTTTGGTTGAGCTTGAGCTACAGAATAATCTGATGAGAGCCGAGATCGATATCATGTCCAAACAACTTAATTACCTCAGCTCCTTGGCCAGTTCGAACTCTGGCCAGGCACAGTCACCGTCACAGCGCAAGCCCAAAACGTTTAAAGCCTGGCCGGGAAATGGCAACGCTGTTGATCCCGTGGACATTACCAAACAGGATCTGAAAAAACCGTACAAGTGTCCCGACGGCAAGTACGTGGAAATTGCTGGCATGTGCATGGAGCATGTGATGGGTAAACCGCATGCCGAATCTCTAGCGGATGAGATTGGTGATGTGGTCAACGATGTGCTGCAGCAATCTCAAGCCTTTCACCACTTTGACAAGGTCACTGAGAAGCTAGGCACACTCGCAAGCGATGCCCAATCGGAGCATAAACATGCTGGCAATCAGCGGGGGGAACGTTATCCGTCCAAGCAGCACCAGCGACAATTTGGGGACTCCAAAGAGCATCAACGCTTCAAGGACCGCTCCAAAGAGCATCAGCGATTCAACAAGGAACACTCCAAGGAGCATAAACGATCCCGCAGCAAGGAGTATGACGACTCCAATGAGTCCAAGGAGCATCGCTCCCATGACTCCAAGGAGCGCTACAATCGCCACAAGCACCAACAGCAACAGCAGCATCAGCGCAGCAAGGAGCGCGACGATAGCGACAGCGCCGATTGGCATGAACGTATAATGGAGCAACATGAGAACGCGCGCCAGCGCCAGGATCATAAACGCAAAAACAATTGGTATTTAGAGCGGGGCAGCAGTCGGGAACAGAAGCGTTCCAGCGAAATGCGTCACTAGAGCAAGGGAAAGCTGAGAAACTGGAATTTGTAGAAGTGGGAGAAGTGGAAATGCAATGTTTTTGCTCTGCCTGCACAATAATCTACTTAACAGATAGCTAGAGAGAGAGTGAGAGTGAGAGAGAGAGAAATTAAGTGATAGGGAGAGAGGTAGGAAAAGAGAGAAAGATTGCGTGTTTTTTTGTTGTAGCTTGACTGAAAATTCGTCCTTGTTGAGTTCTGTTATCATAAACATGGTGTTTGTATGTATAATTATGGAAAGGCTGGAAGGAATAGCAATCAGCTGGAAGGAGATAGAAGAAGCAGCTAAAACTACTAACAGCAAATCGACGTGCTTGTATGTACGTACATATACATATGTGCACATGTATATGTACATATGATATACATAGTTATATATTTTATCCTACGACTATTTTTTTGTTCAAAAATCGCAAAGAAACAAAACGATGAACACGATAAGTGAAACTAACAAAAAATTAAAAATAAATAAATTACATACGTATGTATAAAAATTAAATATAAAATAAAACTACATAAAATATACATATATTAGCAACAAAAAATAAAATAATTGAAGCTTAAGTTGTCTTCGGAAAGTGCCGAACATGCTAACTTGAATTTGGAATAACAAAAATAATAATCCTGCTGCGTGCTTCAGAGCCCAATACCTAAGAGACAGACAACCTATATGGTTTCGGACTATATGTATATGTATTTATCGGTGTAATTGTATGTATGCCAACTAACATGGCGAAAGCTTTTTCATTGAACTGCAAAGGATCAAAAACTACAGACATACATATGTCTATACATATGTATGTAAAGGTTAAACACTTAATGCAGATCTTGTTCACAGAATTTCGCTTTCGCTGCATATAAATAAAATATTATATACATATTTGTGATATATATACACCTATGTACATACATGTATAACTATATGTATTGTTTAAAATATATCTGTATGTACGTATTTTTTTTCCTAGACTATAATACACTAAATTATTGTATCATATTAGATATTGTCCTTGGAAAGCGAAACCATTTGAAATAAAATATTTTTGTATGCATGTAAAATTCCTTATATGTATGTATAAACTGTAACTATTTAAATAGCTATATATATTCAACAACAACAATTATACTAAAGGACTATAAAAACTAATTAAATAGAATTATATACATACATACATATGTATGTACTTTTCCCAAAAAAAAAAAAAAAAAAACAAACAAAAGTGGTGTTCCTATTTATATGCCCATGCTCGTAAGTATGTTTGCTCTTTATGAAGACATTCTTTGTGTCCTCATGCATGGGTGTTTGTGTTATGTAGGCACTTTCGTTAGCAAGTTGATTTTATATTATGAAAGAGAGTGTGACTGAGAGAGCAGGAGGCTGGAGCTAGACGAAATAGAAACCTTCGGTGTACAACTGTAAGCTTCAAGTGTTTATGGGTATGCGAGAGTGGAGGAAAGCTTTTAAAGTTGAAACAGATTTAGCTATCGTTGAATTTCCAAAGAGAAAGCACAAGAGACTGCGAGAAAGAGAGCTTAGAACAGAACTGTGTTACGCTTCGTGTTTTAGGCACAAAACACGACAGATCTTCGGGTGGACCTCGGGGCCAATGCAATTATGCCTTCGTATTCATATCTGTGTGTGGGTGTGGAAGCGCACATTTGTTTTTGTGCTTCTGCTTGTGTCTGTGCTGGCTGAGTGAGTTTCGCGTTCGCGCGTCAAATTCAGTTTGATTTCAGTTACTACAACGATTTCAAGACCTACGGACACGTTTTACACGGCGTTGGTAGCGCGCGCTGCAATTGAGTAACGGGACAGTGTTTTTTTGCTCCAAAAAAAAAAACAAAATACAACAAAAAATACAAAATACATACATGTGTATATACATAATACTACATCTACATAATCAAACAGTAAAGATAAAAGGAATAGTAAATAAAGAGAATATAAAATTAAGTAAACAAGTTCATGAAAAAAAGCAAACAAAAATAAAACAACAGCAAACAAATAGCAAATAATACAAATAATAGAAAACAATAAGTTAATAAATAAATACATATATAAACACTAACAAATCGTATTACACAACTCGCCAATTCTCGCCCATCGTACAAATACCCACAACAACGACGACGTCAATCAACATAAGAATTCACTTGGTACAAAACAAATTAATTAATTAATAGTTTTTTAAGTGTTATATCCACAAGCAAAACATGAAATTATATGTACATATGTACATACTTACATACATACGTATTTTATTTGCATTTTTTTCTTGTTCTGCAATACGAAGCGCAGCGTAACGTCACATAACGTAACGTAACGTACAATGCATTACCAAATGCATATACATAATAGTACGTACATAACAAGCCCAACAAATACAGAGTATATGTTCATATGTAGGTATGTTCGTATGTGTGTGTGCTCGCCTTTATCGTTGTGTACATATGTACATACATGTGTATATTAACTAGAAAAACAGTACAATAGCAAAACACACATCTAAGTTATCTACAATGAGAAAAGTCTGTAAAATATATATATATATATATACATCTGTATATGTGTGTACATCTGGAGACATATTTCGGCCCCCTACAACCACTCGTCTCTTTCTTTCACACCCTTGTTGCAGCAATCAGTTCAATTTTAGCCGTTATGACTCCATTTCGTTTTTGGTTTCGGTTTCGTTTTGCCGTTGTTGTTGCTGTCGTTCAGTAGGGCAGTAGAGTAGAGCTTTGGCACTCGTCGCTTCGGCCAGGCTTCGGCTCAGCTGTTAGACAGTCGTCACACAAGCACACACAAGCACGCTTGCAAACGTATGTATGTATACGCTTATATCATGTCCATTGGACATGTTCCATCAGCAGCCAAAAAATAAAAATTCTGTATTTGTCTTTTGTTCCTTTTTCACAGTCTCTTAACTTGCGCACCAGTTAGAGCACAATGTGTATGTATGTGTGCCTGTGTGTATATATGAATATGCTCATAGCACAATTACGTCCTCTCCGTAGCTCTTTCGTTCTCCGGCGTTTTTCGTCTGTTGTGTCCCACTGTGCTTGTTGTTAGCCTGCGTTCGTTTTGCTGGCAACAATTTGTCGTCATAGTCCGCGGCGCACAGCTGTTGGCAGCGACAAGCACTGCTCTTCAATACATGTACATATGTACATAAACACAAGTATATATCACATAAGTCACTATTTGTGTATGTAGTACAATTGCAGTTGAAAAAGTTGTATATAGCTTAAAAATGTGTTCAGAATTTAATATAATTTGTTTGCCATGTAATTGAATTATTATAAAACACCAATAGTTTATTTGTTGAATATTATTTTATTTCGAGGAGGAGATGAAGCGTGTGTGCGTGTGTTAGTGTTGGGTAACTAACGTCATTTGCCATTTATCGTAGACAGTCGTGGGTGAGCAAGTGTGTCTATGTATATGTGAAAATATCGTACATTACATACACGCATACGTATTTACCATATCAATTCTCATATGTGAATGCGCACAGATAAAAAAAATCATGTGCTTTAGTTTTTACCCCATAAACACATACATACGCACAACGACAGTCGGATGACGCCTGCTAATAGTTGAAATTAACTGCAAAAAACCAATTTGTGCGCGAGTGTATGTGTATGTGTGAGTGTGCGTGATTTCAATTAAAAAATGCCATCAGCTGTTTCTCTCGTCTTACAAAATATCGTGCGTGTGCGTGCCTTTTGTTGTTCTTTTGACAAGAACAACGACTTTAAATATTTTAAACATTTTTTTTATATTAATTTTTTAACATATTACATTTGGTGTGTTTGCAAATGCAATGAGTGCGCTTTAAAAGTTTCAATGTTCAAATCTCTTTTCGCTTGTAAGAGAGAGCGTATACCCAATATACAAGCACACTGACACAATCGAGAGCCAGCTGCATGCACGCACACATACACAGTCAGACGCTGTCAGCTGTTTTGTGTTGTTTTGCCAAATAATATATACAAACAGACATTTATATATATATATACATGTATGCATATACAGCTAGCTAGCTTATTGCCAGCAAAACGTAAATATGCGACAGGCGTTCTAAGATTGGCAGAGAGTGAGAGAGCGCCGAACGCAACTGAGCGTAAGCTCAAGTGTGGGTGACTGCGGCGACTCTCTTTTTGCTGATGCGATAGTGAGAGAGAGAGAGAGAGTGTGTGAGACAGAAGGTGTGGGGAAACGAATGAGAGGTAGACTACGCTGCACAACATTGGATTGGACGCCACTATTCACTTCACTCTACTCTACTGTATGTGGTCGGTGAAAATTGTTGCCCGACATAATAATATCGAGACAAAAATATAATTTAGTGTCTTTTTCAATCTTGTAATACTAAGTACATGCACACGTACATTCGGCCCTCTCATTGATGTAGTGTTGTGTTTGTGAGTGTTAAATGCTATTCCTATATGTACATACATATGTACAATGTGAGTATCTGTGTATGTTTTGATGTGTGTAGTTCACAAGATGTTTGAAAGATGTGCTAAACGCAAGCAAATAACCTAAAAGCAATTATGCAATGCATATATCCATATATATATATATATATATATATATATATATATATATATATATATATATATATATATATATATATATATATATATATATGTATATAGTACATATCTCCACATGCATATGTATATACGTACATATGTAAATGTATTCCGTTGCTGTTTTAAGTGAAAACACATTTACATACATAAATATTTGCACAGGTGAATGCAGAACAGCAACAAATTGTGGGCGTCTCGCATAAACAAATCGAGAAACAACAACAAAATTTATAATATAATCAGCTGCAGAACACATATACACACACATGCATATATATAAATACGCAATCACATTGTTATTTATGTAATCGTTAACGCTTATGAGCGCTGCTCACAACACACACATACACACATATATATATATATATATATAAATGCTCTCGTTCGTTCTCACTCTCTGTGTGTGTGTGTGTTTGTCGCTTTGCGCTCAGCTGGCGCAAAACGCAAAAGGAATTCGCTTCCAGGCAACGACGTTATTCGCACTATGCAAATACAACTACAGTCGTGTGCACATAAATAGAAACATTTGACGCGTGTGACGAGTATCTAGCAAACTAGCAATATATTCAAAAGTAGCTGAGTGCGTGTGTATGTGTGTGTTTGTGATGCAACAACAATAATAAATAATGGGAGCAGTTTTTATTTTTTTTTTGTTATTAAAGGTATTTATTTTTTATTTTTTTTCTAACAGTGACATGTGAAATGGTTTACCTACTTAAAGTATTGGTAACATGTAAATAACAAAAAAAAAGTAAATAAATAAATGCAAATGCACACACACGCACATGTTGGTGTCGTAGGAAATATACGCTGCGAATTGGCACAAAACACATTTAAAATGTATGTACAAACTGTATATACATACATATGTGCATGTGTATGTATGTATGTTCGTTCGTCTGGCTATATGCATGTATGTATATGTACATATGTAAGCACGCTCTAATTATCTACAAACAAGCGAATTGAAGGCCACATACAGACACTACTCAGCATAGTAGACAACAAGAAAGGGTGGGGGGGGGAATAAGGAAATCAGTATCACTATGCTCTTCTTCTTCATCTTCTTAGCATTATTGTTGTTATTTTACATGGTGTTAAGTGGCCGTTGCTTTGCCTTGGCTGCCAATGTCCGTCCCCATTATCACAACGGATTCATAATCGCCAGCTTACCTTAATTAAATTAATGTCAAACTAATTGAAGAAATGAGGCAAAACAATAATTGCGATTGTGTTGTGATATGATTGATCAACACATTTCAATCACTTATCGAACAAAATTACGTTTTGTTAATATACCATATAAAAAAGATATCTTGAGAATTGTGTAAATTTCCCGTGATATCGGGTATTAATAGTTGGGGTTTTTTTTTTTTATCATTTTGTATGCATTATATATGTACATACATAGTTGCGTATTTCCTTTAAAATGTACATATTTAGTTGGGTTTTATTCAGATTGATTGGTTGACTGGGCATATTGTCGTAGCTCGTGTCGTACCCAGAGAACGTTCACTTCATCCTCTACATACCCTATAAATATATGACAGGGCTGAAGTTTCTCATTTCGCATTCTAGAAATAGACTTTGCATTAAGCTTCAGCCTCGACTTCAATTGTTCTTTTTCTTTGTTTGTTTTTTTTTTTTGGCAATTTGTTGGATACCCATACACAGACATACACTCAGAGAAAGAGGAATAGAGAATAATTATCGTCATCATTAGCAGTTCGTGATAATAATGAGGAAACGTCAGTCTCAAGAACAGCAGCATGAGAAAGTAAATAATAGATGGTGGAATCTGAGAAGGATGAGTGGAAGGAGTAGAAAGGCACAACAACAGCTGCGCGCCACTCTTATGCCCACCACTCACCCCATAATCCACCCACACCTTCATACGTCTGGCAAGCGTGCGTTTCTCTTTAGCGCATTTGTTCGTGTTGTTCTCTCTCTTTAACGTTTGCTCTTTGCGAATGAAAATCAATAAAATCTGGGCCAACATTTTTAAAGGTTGATTTAAAAGGTATGACGGCGACACTTTGACCTAACTAAGAAACATTTACATGTTCATATGTATGTATATATATAGGGTATGTGTATGTATATGCTGGCACGCATTTTGTGTACGTATTCGGCCATAAACAACATAATGACAGCACAACCTTCAGCGTCCTCCAAGCGTGTCCATGGCACCTACAACTGGAGATGAGCTGGTTAAGAAAGTAGAGTGTCAGCATTGGCATGAAACTTTGCTGTCTTTAATTGCAAGAAATCTGGCAACTCCATGTCAAGCTGAGTGTATGTGTGTTAGTGTGTATGCTCATGCATAAAAGTGAAAATTGGGCTGAGCTTTATCAAGTTCACAAACACACTCACGCAGTCAACACTAGTCTCTCTCTCACACACACACACACACACCATGCATATGTGTGTACATATGCTGGCCTGCATTGTGCATGCCTCTCGCAGCCTACCTGCCTTTAATCTCATACTCTGTCGCTTTCCTTCTCTCTATCTATTGTGAACATGTTTATAATTATGTAAATAAGAGCAGCAGCACCAACAACGCCAAACCTGCCTCCTGCTTGCTAAACGGTGGAAGCTTGTTAACAGTTGCCAGCTGCAAAAAAGGCTTGCCTGCTTTCTGACAAGGGAGGTGTAAAAGGTGAGAGGGCAAAAAATATTTTAGGCTTTAAATAAAAATAACTTGCACTGCATCGAAACGTGCCTAGGAGTGAGTGAGGGAGAAGAGAGACTGAATTGGGCTGGAGAAGGATGTGTGCGTTCGTTTGCTGAATGAAGGTCAAAGTGAGAAATATTATGGGAACTAAGAATAGATTTATATGTACATATGTATATATGTATGTATAGTAGGGTAGATGTTTTCTTTTTATTTAAAATTTTATAAAATAAATAATTGATTTTTCTATTTTATTTTGTAGATATAGAATGCGTAAATCGAAAATATATAATATTTTAAGGCACTCTATTGCAACACTGCTGTCCATGTATATTGAAAGAATATGTAGCATATTTATGCGGTGTACATGTATACGTGTATTTGGAGTTACATAAATACATACATATGTATGCTTGTCTAGATCAAGGCAAAATCAGTGTCACTATATAGTCTGCTATATACGAGTATATAGATTTTTTGGGTGTGCGGCCTTCACATGTTGTGCATGTACTTATGCATGAGACCCCTACACACACACACATTTGTATATATAAGTGCTTATAACTGTTTCCTACAAACTGCACTTTATAAACATACATGTGTATGCCTGTTGTGTGCACACCACTGTGCAGTGAGTCGTTAAAATGTCATGGCGCATACGCAGCAGCAGCAACAGCAGTTACGATGATACCAACAGCGAAAGCTCTTCCGTCGAGCATCAGGCACCAAGAACCGCAGCAGCAAGAGCAGCAATCTTGCTCTTTGCCATGCACAAGACACAAAAAAATAACATCAAAACACAATCAACAACAACTGCAATGTTGCTCCAGTTACGATTGTAGTTCGCATACGAGGAGAGCGAGATGGCAACGATTCGGGACAATGCTATACTCGTTTTAAGTTCGTATCGGAATCGGGTTTGGCTTCGGCTTCGTTTTCGGGTTGGCTGCGCTCTGCTGTGCTAGTTTTGGTATAGTATGTATGTATGTGTGTGTCAGAGATGCGTGCTCTCTGTATTGTGGCCATGGGGTTAACCTATATTTAAAAGATGACATTTAGGAGCAGCGCAGTCGAGGCACTTGTCTGCTGCAACATGTCAGCAAACTACACGACGCGGCTGAGGCTGCTGCTGCTGCTGAATGACGTCGACACCCACGCATACAGACTGCTTAAATGGATGCATACATATATGTGTGTGTGTGTGTGAGCAAAGGCCGTGCCTAATAAGCTGGGAACCGGGCCAGAAATTAATAAATGTATACATATACATACATACATGCATACATCTATAATGAGATGTTTGAATGTATATGATATGAAGAGGCAACCAATAAGCCATTGAATATGCTCATAGATTATTCTCATCGTGTATAGAGATTATATGTACAAGATATAACATTTTACATTCATTAATATGGAGTAAATAAAGAAAATATACATAATTGATGATAAAAATGCAGTAGAGGTGCAAACAACAACAACAACAACAAGAATAACACCACTTTAGCATTAATATACCCCACAATTTGCCTAAAGAAAGTTTTAAACATTTAACATAGTTCGCTTTTCACAACTTTTTTTATGTCGCCTTTACTCAATAATTTTGATAACACTTAAATCTTCAGGAAAAAGAAAATAATTGCTAAATTAATGTTAATGAATCTATAATCCCAGAGAATCTAGAATTCGATTGATTCCGTAACTCCTAGAGTTTGTGTGCCTTGAACTGAGAGGTCTCCCACTTATTGGTTCATTAGTTTGCGTGGTCAGTACCCTCTGTATTGGCCACAATGCGACTTATAAGGGGCACATCCTCGAGACGACCGCTGTGCACGCTATCGGGATCGAAACTTTGTTGGAAGTGTTCGCGTCTGTATTTCTCCCAGGAGCGAGTTGTACGAAAGTGCTCGAAGACTTGCTCATGGGACGGTATGGAGCCTTTCAGATAGAATTGGCGACGGTGCCAAATATTTCCAGGATTTTGGGCCTCAGTCAGTAGCCAATGACGTGGCAGTAGCAGGCATTGCACCACGTTGCGCGACATTATAATGCGATTGTATAGCGATTCGCCCAGTCCAAAAATCCCACCAAATGTCAGGGAACCCACATCAATGAAATGCGTCTCACTAATGCCCTAAATAGTTGTGAAATTGTCTAATATGGTATCGTATATCTGAATGCATGTATAGTATACCTCGTCCGGTTCGTTTAGATCGTCTGCTTCAGGAACTAAGCTCAGTCCTTTTCGGGAGGCTATAGAGGAGATTGACGATGCGGGTGAGGATATTGTGGTACTCGAGGAGCGCTGCTGCATGACAACCATGTCGCCCAATTTGATGCGAACCGTACCCGCGGAGGAAGGTCTGAAGCTGTGGTCCTCGAACTCAATGTCCTCATCGCTTGAAATCAAGTTTGTCAGATACTCATACTCATATTCTTCGCTCCACAGCTCACAGCTTAAGGAGATCGAATCAATACTTTCCGATATATGCGGTTTCAATCGGGAGGCCAGTGTACGTCGAACAACTGAGGTTTGATGGGTGTTTCTCTTTTTCGGTTGATTCAACTCATTGAGATGGGCACAGGCCGCCTCGACCTCCTTAAGTCCCATTTTGCGTCTCTAAGAGATGCCACAAAAGTTAAGATAACATACTTTCTATCGACGTAAACTCATACTATACACACCGCTTTGTCCATTTGCTCACGCTCAATTTCATTCGGTTCGGCGGATTCCAGTATATCATTTATATTGACTTTGGAGTCCAACATTTTCATACTATTGCCAAAAGCCTGGATATTGCTATACTTTGACGACGTGTCGAATTCTTTGCCACTCTCCACATCCTCCAGCTGGTAGCTAATCTCACCATTCACTTTCATAACCTATATGTTATGTATGTGTTGTTAATCGGAAATCGATATACATATATATATCGCAATACTTATACCCGTAATTGGAGGCACTGTAGTATGACACACTCTCCACTCAGCACGAAATGAACATAATTATCGGCTCCTTTGCTCTCTGGGAAGATGGACTCCATTGGATTGTATTGTATCATTTGGCAATAGTTGCAGGCACGTACCATCTAAATGGTATCCAGAGGTATCAGCAATGACAGTGATCAATGCATATGTTGTTACTAATCATACCTGATCATGGTTGAAATGATCGAAGTAATGCAGCGACTTGAGCGCCCTTTTCTTCTCATGCCACTGCTTCCGGACGAGCGGTCCCAAAATTCTCTTGAACTCATCGTCGGTTACCGATAACACCTCACAAGGTGCTAACATGGATCCACGATGATCAATGGACTGTATTCGTTGGTTAAGAGTTATCTTTTTACTTACCAGTGACCACATACGTATTCATGCGGGGACAATCCTCGATTAGTTCGACATCACCGATCCAATCGCCTGGTCCCAATATGGCCTGCGGTATTTGGGAGTAAACCTTGGTGCTCTTGTCATACACCGTCTTCTTCATCTCGATCTCACCAGATACCAAGAAATACACAAGGATGGGAAAATCGTTCTCCTTGACCAACACACGATCCACGTTGAGGGTGGCGAACTTGACCACTGGCACCAAACGGGCACGCAATTTCTAAAAGTCAACATAAAAAACCCCCATTATCGGTCGATAATTATCGATAACACAAATGTACAGCAGCAGCTCACAGGAGGCAACCGTGTAAAACACGACATCGAAGCCAAGATCATAGACAGCTTTTTGCGTTCCCCAACAGTCCGCATTAAATGCAGAGAGCGCAGCAATGTTTTTTCCTGAAATCGGTGGACAATATATCTATTGGTATATATATGTGTATATATAACTAACAGTAGATAACTCACCGACATCGTTAGTATACCAATTTTACGCTTCGGTCGCACCAAGAAGGCAACATTCTTCTTCACGTTCATGGAGATGCCCGGCGCATCATCGGGGTCATCCAGCCACTGTTGGTTCAGCATGATAGTGCGTACGATGCGTTTGAACCTCGACCGTGTATTGCGCTGTCCCTTGTTATCCACTGTATGACGCTTCCCAGCACTACCTCGGTTCATCATCTTCCCTTCTCTTCTCTTTACTGCTGTTGTTTTCTGTTGTGTGTGTTTCCTAAAGAAAATGTATTTTTACACTCTGTATCCAATATGTTCAAGTGACAGATGAAAACTGGTTGAATAGAATTGATGGAAACTGTCAAGTTGGGAATAGAAATAATAAGATTGAAATTAATTTGTAATTCGGCTTGACCTTATAACTTATAACAATTCAAGAATAGCTAAAAAATAAAGTTGAGTATAAACTGAGAAACTTAATTGGTATCCAAGAAGAACTGAGAATCTTAATTTGTATCCCAAATGAAACTTTGAATTCGACAATAATAATAATTTGATACTTTTTTTTATTTCTTTTTAGATACATTTCTTATGATATTCACGTTGCATTGGTCAAAACCTTACCGGAAACACACACAGACACAAATTTGCCAAAGTTTAAGTTAATTTAAAGAATCTGATAGAAACAAAGTTACCACAAGAAAATAAACTATACCCTAGATACTGAACACAAAATACACCCATTGACAGTTGTAGTTATGGAGACCGAATCTCAGTTCAGCATCTAGGGAACCCAATCCGGAAACTTCAGATCCTAACGATATTTCAGTGAAATTAGCTCGACAGAAGGGCATATTTACAATTACGAATCAAAAACTAAAATACTAAAGATAAATTATACATATAAATTAAATACATTTTGAAAATACAATAGATGAAGGTGGAGCATTAAACATTCATACATATAAAGACGTTTAGTTAAGAGAGAGAGAGAGACGTGCATATTTTCGGAAGGTTAAGCAAGTGATAGAGAGAAATAGAAAGAGAGAGATAGTGAGAGAGAGTGAGAGACAGATATAGAGCTCTAGTCCGCCAGCCAAAATGCATATTGAGATTCAAGTGGCTTTAAACTTTGTCATATCGTATTTGTACAACAAGTTGCCCCGCCGACGGGTCAACATATTCGGAGAGGAGCTGGATAAGGCGCTCCGCGATAAATTCCAGGGTCACTGGTATCCCGAGAAGCCCTTCAAGGTGAGAGTTTGTGCTTCTTCCAATTCATAGACTTCATATAGTTTTTCTAATCGACTATTATTCGAATATTCGACTTTAGGGTTCGGCCTATCGCTGCCTCAAGACTGGAGATCCCGTGGACGCGGTGCTAGCGCGTGCTGCACGCGAGAGTGGCGTGCTGATCAGCGACATACTCGAGTATATACCCCATGAGCTGTCGGTATGGATAGATCCCGGCGAGGTTTCCTATCGCATTGGCGAAAAGGGCGCCGTGACGGTAACTATCATGGATTGATATGCACTCATCTGTGGCAAACTAAGTAGGTCATTTGTTACATTTGTAGATACTCTTTACGGATAACAATGATCATGACCATGAAGATAGCCATTCGGCTGACCGTGAGGTGACCAAGACATTTAATCCGGAGGCGCAATGCTTTCGTCCCATCGATGCGGTCAATACGACCATGAACCAATTGAGCTTAAGCCCCAAGGCATTGCCGCTGCCGCTGCCGTTGCCGTTGCCGCTGCCATTGCCAATGGTAGCGGTAGCGGTTGCCACCTCACCCCGCTCGGCTGCATCCAGTTCGCCCACCTACAAGGGCAGCCCCAATCCCAACGGCAGCAGTGGCTCCAGCTCCTCCAGTTCGAATGGCAGCAATACCAATGCGGCTCCACCTACACCTGGAGGTGGTGGTGGTGGTGGTGGTGGTGGTGTTGGTGTTGGTGTTGGTGGTCCTGGCGTCTCGACAGCGGCTGCTGCCGCAACAATCGTGACGGCAGCGGCATTCGTGCAACGCTTACCACAAGCACCCTTGACCTTCACGACGGCCACCTTCGCCCAGACCAAATTTGGCAGCACCAAGCTCAAGACCAGCTCCAAGCGTACCAACAGGTGAGTTGCACCATCATCCCCATACTACTAAGCTACTGAGCAACCTGGTAGCCTACAGAGTAACCTATTCTAATCATCTAGAGAGTTCGCTATATTTTTATCAAATATTCTGCATCACTTCTCTTGCTTTGCAGTAGCTCGTATCGCATGTCACCAACAGAGTTCTCCAACTATATAAAGCAGCGATCCATGCAACAGCAGCTACATCATGGTCATGCTGTGCCCACGGCTGGCAATGCTGGCGCCACTGGGAACGGAGTTGGAGTTGGCTTCTCTGCGAACTTGGATGGCGCATCTCCGGCCCGCTCGCTCTCACCCAATCCGATGGTGGTGGGAAGCTCCACTGGGGCTACGGTTAACGCAGCAGGAGTTGGAGTTGGAGTTGGAGTTGCAGCTGGAACTGGAGCTTGTGGTAGTGGTAGTGGGGCCAGTGATCAATACTATTATGCCGGCATGAGCTTGAGACTATATCCACACTATGGTAATGGCGGACAGCGAAATCATTTCGAGCAGCACTTTAATCCGGATGCAGTCGGCTCTGCCTGCAATATGGGACTCTACGAGAGGGGCAACTCCCCCCAGCCGCCACCCAACAGCTACAACAGTTATGGGGACTCGTGTTACTTTCTCAATGTAAGGCCCAATGCTGGAAGCAATCAACAGCAGCAACCATCGCAACCGCCTCCAGCATCGCAGCAGCCACCGCATCAATTGGAGCAGGGCAGCAGCAGCAGCGGCACCGGCACCGCCTCCGGCTCCACCTTTGGCTTTGACTCGGATGGCGGTCTGTCCATCAATGCTGGCGAGGAGCTCAATACAGCTGCCGATGCCTATATGCATGCCAGTCAATCCTCGCGTGACAGCAGCCCCATTGGCACGCCCACAGCAACAGCAACAGCCACCGCAGCTGTCACAGCAACTGCCACAGCAACAGCAACTGCAACTGTAACTGCAACTGGAGTTGGTGCTGCTGCTGCTGCTGCTACTGCTGCTGGCGGAGGATCAACGGAAAACAACAGCAGCAACAACAACAGCAACAAGTTAATCGATGGCATCAGCTCCTTCTATGGCAACAACAGCTCCAACTACCATCAGCTGCTGGTGGCCAACTAAAGCGCGACAGGATGCGGCTAGGAGAGTCCCTCTGGAGTCCCTCAAAATTCATTTGTAAATGTATTAGTTAGTTAGTCATGAGTATGTATGTGTGTGTGCATGTGTACGTGTGTGTGTGTGTGTGTGTGTGTGTGTGTGTGTGTGTGTGTGTGTGTGTGTGTGTGTGTGTGTGTTTGTGGCGATGTATGTACATATGTGTGTCTGTGTGTATAAAAATAAAAGGACAGCAATACACATACAATACATAAATGTCGACACACACACACACACACATACACACACTCATATACGTTGTGTGTGTTAAAAACTTTAGAAACAAAAACAGAAAAAAAAAAGAATTGCAAAAATGAAACCAATAAAAAAAAACATGAAATGAATTGCAAAACTTAGAATAGATTTTCTAAATTAAATATGTTTTGTTAAATTAAAATTCAATATAAATATATTTATATATATGTGTGTATATAGATATATGAAACTGTTAAAAATGCAACAAACACACACACACACACACATAGATACACATACACATGTCTAAGTTTGTTTATTATGATTTCAAACTTATAGATAAACTGAAGCTCATTTTTGAAATGCATCACAAAGCAAAGAAAAAAAATAATAATATATTTTAAAGCATACCCTAGACGAAGTCTCTATGTAAATAATTGCCGGTACATACATACACATACATACACACATGCAAGTAAATTAGTTCAAATATACATACATACATTCATATACACCCTCAGAATATATATATATATATATGTATATTTGTATGTATGTATGTATATATATATATAGAAGTAAAGTTCCGTCCGTTTATGCCCGCAGTAAAAAATTCATAAATCTCAAATATGTTAATAAATAAATAGAAAAGAACACCGCCGAGAGGTGACAATAAATGATGTATTAAACAAAACATATGTATGTATAAAATACACATACATATGATGTATATATTTCTATTAGTTTCTCCAAATATATGTATGTACATATGTGATTGAATTTAATTTTTTTTTTACAATTGCCAATTTTGTCATTATTTTATTTATTTAGTTTTTTTTTTAATGAAAATAAAAAGGGTATGCAAAACTACGGCTAGCCGAGGCTATATATGTACATATGTATGTATGTATGTATGTATATTTATGTGTGTATGTGTCTGGGTGTGTGTGTGTGTATAAATTTGACTTTATTTTTTTTCTTTTTTTTTCGTATATGTATGTGTACGTATGTATATCTATTTTTATATGAACATTTGTAATTTTTATAAAACCAAAAGCAACACAAAAACACAAATATTTAAAAAACAATCAAAAAAAAAATACAAAAAAATTTTATACTTTTTATACGGGCTTACGTAAAAAAATCATAATAATAACAAGAAAATATATATGAATGTTTACTTTAATTATCGAAACTAAAGAAAAGAAAAGAAAAGAAAAGAAAGAAATATGAAAAAATGAATAGCATTTTTATTTATAATGAATTGATAATATACATATATGTATGTATGTATGTACATGTATATTTATGATATATGTATATGTATATGTATATGTATGTGAAACGTGTAAATACAATAAGTAAGAATTTTCTTTTTAAAATTAATAACTAAACAAAAACAAAGAAACACACACGAAGAAGAAGAAATTACTTCACAATAAACCACAACACACTCATTATACATACATATGTATACATACATATGTATGTATGTATGTATGTATGTATGCATGTATATGAACTACGGTCAGCAAATTCCTTCGATTAGAAACCAAATACAAGTATGTATGTAAATGCAAATGTTAAGTATACATCTATGTATGTATGTATGTATGTGTGTATGTATGTAAATCTATTATATTATACATAAGCAATTAGTTAATGTATTTACATATGTGTGTGTGTATATTCTATATAGTTGAATTTTTTCACTCGCTATGAAATTGATATTGATACTGAAAAACAATTTAGCATTAAAATATACATATGTATATTTATACATATACAGACGAATGTATGTATGTATGTACATATATGTAATTGTACTTAGATTGAAATGTATGCGAATTCGACGCATACATACATATACATATGTACCTACACATACACATATGCGACATGACTCTCTGTGTGCTATGTATCCAAATACTTTTACCACTGATGATGGAAATTTAATGAAGAAACATTTAAAGTACCTTAAAAAAAAAAAAACAAACCAAAACAAATACAAATATAAAAACAAAAATAACAACCAACACAAGCTTCTAAAACTCAACTAAACAAAACTATTGTGATGAAAGCGATAAGAAAGAAAGATAGAAAAATAAAACCACATCAACATCAACATCAACATACACATACACATACACGTAGAATACCACACATAACAATAATATACCCTGTAATTGCAAAAGGGGATCTCAAGTTTGAACATGGTAGTCCCAATTACTCACACATACATACATACATACATACATACATACATACATACATACATATGTAAATATGCTCACATGTATTTGCATACACCCACACACACACACACACACACACACACACACACACACACACACATCGCGATGAAAAAGAATAAGAATAAGAAGAAGAAGCAACAGCTAATCACAATTCTTTTTTTTTTTCTAAGATATATTACTATGTACAACTATAGTCGAAAACCAAAGCAAATTTAAACAAAAACAAAAAAAAAACCAAAGAAAAAATATTAAAAAAAAAAACAAAAAAACAATTTTGTACTTTTATATATGTGTATGTATATCTGTATGAATATTTATGTATGTATATACATATGTATATGTTGAACCTTAACACACATACATATGTAAGTATACAGTGGGTCATAACTTATTTCCACCGCCAACACTTATGGAAGCTATCGGCTATAATTGAAAACTGGAATTTTGAAAAACAAAAATTGTTTTTTACTATTATTTTTTTACTTTCTTTTGATAAGTTGTGTTTGGTATTTATTTTATTTTTTAAAGTATATTTAAATTGCTATATTAATATTTACAAAAAAATATTACTGAAATTTCTTATATTTTTTAATTATTCATATTCTTCAAGCAATAATTAAGCAATAAGTCAATACTTAAAATGATTTCAAAAAAAAATTAATAGAAATATTTCTTCTTTTTTTTTAATTTGAAAGAATCAATTCGATTCTCTTAATTGAAAGTTTAAATGTATTTTCTTATATATTATGTACTGTATAGAGAGCTATAACAAAATTAAAATATAAAATGCGATATTAGAAGTGGGATAGTCTTCAATTGTGATACGAAAATCGATACAGAAACAAATAAAATGGGAGGATTGCAATCTTTGACCCACTATATAAGATGGAATACCCACTTTTTATACATACATAATATGCATGTACGTTGTAGACCCACAGAATTAACAAATAATATAGTTGACAAGTTTAACTAGAGAACTACCTACCAAACAAACCAACCAATAAACAATAATTATAGCATATATAATCTATATATATATATATATATATATATATACATCTTTGTACATACATATATATGTATATAGCAAAAAAAGAAAACAAATAAATAAATAACAGAGATATCTACATATATATAGGGAGAGCATATTCGATACGATATTGATAATTATAGTCAGACAACTTGAACGAAATGCAATTTAGCAACATTTATACCAAAAACAGCAAACAAAATACATATGTAGGTATGTATTTTAAATTATTATGTCAAATTGCTCAGTTTCTGAGGACGAATTAACAGAAAACTACCCATTGTAATAGCTGCATACACACACACACACAAACTGATACTCGTATAGAAGAGAAAAGAAGAAGCAGAAAAGAAGAAGAAGCAATATGATTATCGATATTGAAATTGTGGTATGCAGTTATGCGAAGACTTGTCGAAATTGAAAATACTTTTATTTCACGATAACAAAAAAAAAAAAAAAAAAACAAAAAAATTAACTGAACAACATGAAAATTGTTGCTAATTTATAATGCGGTATGTGTGTGTACTGGATGTATGATGATGTATGATGCATAATACATATTTGAATGTAATTATCATGATCTACATACATACATATGTATGTGCATCTCTCTGTATGTGTATGTATGTAAGTACATACATATGTGTGTATATCGTATACCGTGTGGTAACGTCATTTTTCTAGTACATACATATACCTACATACATGTATGTATGTATGTATGTATGTATGTATAGTTAGTTAGCTGACAGAAATTCACGAAATGTTTTTTATATATGTATATTTTTTTAGATAACTTTCAATTGATGAATTGCTTAGCTTTTTCAATAACAATACAAAAAATATCTAAATGTGCATTATGAAAAACCAAACAAAAAAAAAGAAGTATATATATTTAGAAACGATAACCAAAAGAGGATATCTCAGTAAACTTAGTATAGTATGTGGCCCACAATTTTAGATATTCTTTAAACCAACCGTTTTACTAAATGTATATATACATATATGTATATGTGTATGTGTGTGTGTGCGTGTGTGTATGTATGTATAGTATTAAATCTCGATATGTATGTATGTATGTATGTATATGTTGTAAGTGTAATAACTTTTCTCCGCATAGACTCTAAATGTTTAGGCTTTTTGTATAGATTTGGAATCTACATACATATGTACATATGTATGTATGTACATAAGTATCTGTGTGATAATCAGAGTTTTGAAATGATTTCGTATTTTTCCATTTTTTTGCTTAACAGGGTTTTATTGAAGGCCTAAATGGACTCTTCATTATAAATTTAAGCGTTAATCGTTACTTACAAATATATTTAAAAAAAAAAAAACAATCTATATATGTATTTATGTATGTATGTATATCAAAAATATGAAACATAAGGAAAACTGCTCAATTTCAAAAGGAATCTGAAACAAAGAGAGACAGATAATTGATATTAGACGTAGACAGATTAATTCTAGATACATTCAGTTACATGCATATGTACATATTCATATGCACTTATGTACATACATAGTATGTACGTATGTATGTACATATGTAGGTATGGGTACGCTGCAGCTATTTATATTCATATATACGATCTATATACTATATGTATGTATAACTATGTACATATGTATGTATGTTTTGTTGTTTCTTTTCAATCTTCCATGCATACATATGCACATGTGTATGTAACAATTAATTAATAAATAAATGCATATCACTGAATACAATAATGAAAGAATGGAATGGAAGGTGGTAGAAAAGAATGAAAGAGGCGAAAACCAAATACATACACATAGATACAGACATACATAGTACATAGAATTAGTACATAATTATTCAATCAATATACATATATGAAAATGAAAAGAGTAAAAAAACATTAACAACAGAACGATGAAAATTGTGTGTACATAAAAGCATAGAGTTAAATATTGTAAATGTAACTTATATGAATATACAATACATATATGTATGTATGTATTATGTATAGAAAAGTAATAACTTCCATATTGAGTATTTTTCATATTACCTTTAATAGAATAAAGATTATCGTATTATTCAAAAATATTACAACCACAATTTGAGTGCTATTTTCAAAATCCCAACAGTTTGGCGCACAGCTGCGCGTTGTTGAGCACTACACCAAAAGAGCGGTTGTTCGATAACTAGTTCCGCACGTGAACAGAGTCACTTAACTATCGAACCAACGACATATTTGTTTGTATGCCGCTTTGCTCTTCATTTCATTGACAAGGTTGATTCCGCTCCTCACTACGCAAAACGTGTCGACCATTTAGTGCAAATTGTTCTATGTTTTAATATATATATATAAATATAAATATATTTATTTATTTAACGCGGAAAGTTTTTTTTTTAACAATTTAAGTATGTCGGACGAAAAAAAGGTAAGGACAGCGGCAAACATGGTGCCGTACAGTCAAGTATGAAGTATCTGCATGTGTATGTGTGTGTTTTTTTCTGTGCGAAATAATGCCGGTTCAATGTATCTATGTATGTATCTACCGTATGTACACATGCACACAAGTGTACTTATGTACATATATATCTATGTAGCACGCTTGGTGTAGTGTGCAGGAAAAAGAATGAAATAATGCATCAGTTTGCATATATTTTCATGTTGTGATTAAAATAGTATATTTAGTAAATTCTTCACAGTTAACTAGATAAATCAAACGAAACATACATACATATGTCGATTCATAGTTATTGTTGAATATATATATAATATGTTTATTTTGCTTGCAGACTGAATCTGAGCACATTAACTTGAAGGTGTTGGGCCAGGATAATGCCGTCGTCCAGTTTAAGATTAAGAAACATACGCCGCTCCGTAAACTCATGAATGCCTATTGTGATCGAGCGGTAAGCAGCCAATCAACATTAGCATCCCTCGCAATAAATGGCGCCAAATTTCAAATTCAGTTAGCTTGACACCCTGTGCCAGAAAAAAATGTAATAACATATGAACAGTGAGAAGTAGGCGTGGAAGTGTTCACAAAGTAAAAAAGTCTAATTTTTAACCGAAAAATAAAATAGTTGTCATATTGTAAATTCCGAGTAAGGTACTCTTTAAAATTGTAATTTAAGAGTTAAATTTTGTCAGGCGTTGGGTATCTTAGAATCGAGATCTGTCGACATCCTGTTAATATTCATCTTTATTTTGATTTTGGCAGGGTCTTTCAATGCAAGTTGTACGATTTCGTTTCGACGGACAACCGATAAATGAGAATGACACGCCCACATCACTGGAAATGGAGGAGGGAGACACCATCGAGGTATATCAGCAGCAAACTGGAGGTAATCTCAGGCCGAGAGAGCAGTTCTTAAACAACAGATTACCAACAGATTTTTAAAACCAAATGACAACGTACAACAAATATTCCATTTAATCTTATTAATTACAAATTTTTTCTATTTGTGTACATCAAAAGAATGAAATGTACAAAACTGATACACAATACAGCATGCCTAATTATAAATCTATAAACAATAAGATGTCTTGTTCAAATATAAAGATACATTGAACAATAGAAAATATATCCTTTTTGCAGAAAACTTTGCTATCATTCTGAAAATCCATGAAAGTCAATCGATAGGCCGGTGTTCAGCGATTCAGCAAAAATTATTTAATATATAAATTCGATTACTAATAAAAAAAAAAGTTATCGATAAAAAACGATTGTCATGGGAAGGTCCTTTCTGGTAAATAAGCTGTAGTTCGGCCGTATCCTGTCGGATTTTCGCAGGACATGTCTCCTTCGATTCGTGAGAGTCGACTCTATCGATTGGCATTCAAGGATATGGGGGTCATCTAGGAATCCGACACTTGTAAAATTATCATTTCAGGGACGCAGGAAATGCTCGAAAAACACAAATAACAGGATATCTGGAGAACGGCAAGGACGATTCGAATGTCCTTTACCATAAATATAGGTCTGACTAAGAGCTTTCGTTTGACACAGGATTGGCAAGGATATGTCAGGATATAGCCGAGTTATAGCCATTTTTCTGTATACGGAAAAATCCTTATTTCTCCGCTCCTGTAAGGACTTTCGTCCTTTTGGTAGTATCATTCGAAGCAGGATAATAAGGCGCATCCTTGTGCCAATGGACATCCTTGTAGTGCTTTAAATGGCGGAGATATCCTGCATTTTGTGTTTTTTGGCCAAATTTTGTGACTAACCCCCTTACAAAAATTTGGAAGGACATTTTAGATGGAATCCTGGAAATCCTTGAATGCCAACCGATAGTCCTGCACTCAGGGATTCCGAAAATATGATTGATTTTCAAATTCGATAGTTAATCTAAAAGTTATCGATAAAAAACGATTGTCATAGGAAGGTCCTTTTATGTAAATAAGCTCTAATTTGGCTGTTTCCTGTAGGATTTTCGCAGGACATGTCGCATTCGATTCCTAAGGATGAGCTCTATCTGTTAATCTGATATATATATACATATATATATACAATCGCCATACACTACAAAGTTTTCTATATTTTGCTAACTGCAAGGACATTCCGAGAGTCCTTTATGCAGCTGTTAGTCCTGTGCCACAGCTGTTAATTACACTACAAATTCAGCAGTAATCGTAGGACATTCTTCAGTTATAACTGAATTTTAATTTACAAAAAAATGTTGCATTAAAAAATAAATTAAATTAGGCAGGACCTTCGTCCTGACAACGTTTTCTTTGTAAAGTAGAGTAAAAAATGTTTACAGATAATGGTTAAGTACATAGCATATCCAATAATTGGTCGCGATTACAGCACGATAAGTGTATATAAATGCAAATACAGATTTTTTCGGAGATTCACAGTGATTAAGATTAGGTCCTTATCCAGGCCTGATCCTTTGGGAGCAGTCTTTCTTTTTCTCCTTCATCGGGTTCATGCATGTTTAGGAGATGAACAGGTAGAGCACAAACATGCCTATGCCGACGTAATGGCTGAGAAATCCTGCTGCCGCCCAGTGGTACATAAAGGGCAGCTCGTTATCCTCCACCTCCATGGTGAGCGTCTCATTGAGCAGGACCACGCCCAGGTAGGCCAGGTGACCGATGGCCAGTAGCGTGAATCCCAAATTAGTGAACCACACCAACCAAGTGCTCCAATATTCCCAGCCCCTTTGCTGTGGGCAGTGGAGATAGCGGCAGCTGTCAGCTCCACGACAGGGATTGGCTGCGACGCAGGCATTGGCCAGACGAGCCAGGTGACGACGCAGCATGGTCTCGCCCTCGGCGAAGGTGGCAAGCGAGAGCAACACCAGATAAATGCGAAAATCCATGCCATGCAACAACGATGACACCACATATGTGCAGAAGACGGCCAGGATGGTGTGACGACGGGATCTCTGTTTGGAGGCAGTGTACACGTAACGCTTAAGCCACTCGTGCATGGGTATATTCCAGCAGCGAACAAGGGCGCTCAGGGAACGCGGCCACTCTATGTGCCAGGGCTTGGCCACCAGCTCCCCCAGTAGGTAATTCCTCTTAGGATGCACTGCGTCCAACTGTTGACCAGCCGATGCCAGCAGCGCCTGGCTTAGGAAACAGACAAAGTAGTGGCTGGTTCGTACACTCAGAGCTCCCGTGTACATGAGCAGCCAGTGGGAGAGGCCACCGTTATGTAGAGCATCGGCCTCATCATCCGCATCGTGGTCTTGCTGCTGCAAATGCAGTTCACCCAGTGCTGGCGCCACGCAATTAGACACGGTCAGGGACAACAGACAGAGCAGCACATTGCATAGCATCTGACAGAAACCACGTCGCCATTGCGGTTTACGGCACACCGCGTCCAGATAGCGAGAATAGCTTATCCAAGGTCCCAGGACGCAGGTGGCTGGATTGAAGATGTAGCCGAGGTAGGCAGCAATTCCGGGCATGCGTAGTGCAGCGGGAGCGGAGCCAGTTGCCGACGGCGCCGTCAAGTCGAAGCCTAAGGATATTACCTTCATGTTGACCACCATCTGGAGACCGCGTAACTGTGGCCAGTCGCTGCGCTCCCGCCAAATGGCCAGCTCATAGAGGAACTGGCTGCCAATGCAGAGCACTGCCAGCGCCACAGCTCCACGTTGATCCTTGTCAGCGCCAGCCAGGCGTATTACCAGCTGCAGGAGCGCATAGCTAATGCTACTCAGTAGCAGCAGCACCAGCATACGTTCACCTAGAGCGCCATAGAGCACACAGAATCCACACGCCGCCTGGATGAGATGCAGTGGCACATTGGTAATGGCATTGGCTGCCTGCCAGCTGTTGATGGATGATGATGCACAACTTCCACTGTCAGTTCGTTGCTGGCGCTCATAGAGTGCGGATAGTAGACGACACAGCCAGCAGCCCAGCACCAAGGGCAACAGGTATCTGGAGACTTGGAGTAGTGAGGGCAGCATGCAATGCTCGTAGCTATCCCAGAGGCGTTGCCCGATGCTGGTCATGTACTCGCTGTTGTCGGCATAGTCATAACCAGGGTGATGATGATTGCCGTTGCCTACGATTGGGTCATTGTAAGACATGTCCTCGTTGCCGGCGGCATCATCATCATCATCCATGTAGTCGTGGTCATCGTAGTATTGATAGTCCATTGTCTGGCAATTCTCCAACTGTGAAGGCAACTGAAGCAATAATTAATTACCTTATTTATATGACTTGCTATATCATTTTGTTTTACTTACTTCCACACTTTTAATTCCGACGACGAGACTCCATGGCGAATGGCGGCATATGTGAACAATTTGTTACATGGATGGCAGCGATAACTCAGCAATCGTTTTGCCGCCACACTAAGAAAAGAAGCTTCTGGCTTTTTTCACCTGTGCAAAAAGGGAAGAGATAATATTAATAATAAATAAATAAATCTGAATATTAATAATTACCCTGTTAACTGGTATCCCCGCCCTCCATCAATGTTTACTTCCAATTTGTTAGTGTATAATTTAAATATCTCACCAATTATATTTTTTTATCCGACTGCATTAATATTGCACTGAAGCTTGAACAACTAGTTCAATAGTTCGCTCCGGTACCCCTGGAGCACATGGCTATGCTATCGTTTAGCCACCAATTTTCATACGATTACATAGGCTTCTTGCGAGTTGCAGCTGCGCAAAAACAACGTTAATATTAGCACAAATTCAACATACATATTATGTTAACTTTCATGTAGTCATCCATCAAAAATTTGTCGTTCTGTATAATTTGAATTTCTCACCAATTAGAATTTTTTCTTCACCCGCACCGACTTTCACATTGTAAGGCAGCTTTAATGACAAGTTCTTTGATCGTTCCGATACCACAACAGCACCGGTCTGTTATCGATTAAACTGAACAGCGTTTCGTTCCGATGCACCTGCAGCCTGACATCGTTTTTCCGCCACTTTATAACCGTTCACTTATATATCAGCTGATAACCGTTTTGGCAAATTTTTGGCGCGCAATTAAATAAAATATGTAATTAATAGAAAATGTCTATAAAAACAGAGTAAATGATGATAATTCAGAAAATCAAATTTTACTGTTGCACAGATTTTGGACTTGATCGATCGGGATTTTAAACACCATGATTTTGGTGGGACAATTTGGAGAATCGTATAATTTTTGACGAAGTTATGGCATTTTAAAGTTCAGCAGGGGTCACAAGCTGGAAATCATGTGCCAAAATCCAACTTGTGTGGGGTCAAATTTTCGAATATGAGATTTTGGTACCGATCGATCAGAAATTTCAATACCATGATTTTGGTGGGTCAATTTTGAAATTCGGATGATATTTGACGAAGTTATGGCATTTTAAAGTTCAGCAGGGAAGCTGGAAATCATGTGCCAAAATCCAACTTGTGTGGGGTCAAATTTTCGAATATGAGATTTTGGTACCGATCGATCAGAAATTTCAATACCATGATTTTGGTGGGTCAATTTTGAAATTCGGATGATATTTGACGAAGTTATGCTATTTTGAAGTTCAGCAGGGGTCATAAGCTGGAAATCATATGCCAAAATCCAACTTGTGTGGGGTCAAATTTTCGAATATGAGATTTTGGTACCGATCGATCAGAAATTTCAATACCATGATTTTGGTGGGTCAATTTTTAGAATCGGATGATTTTTGACGAAGTTATGCTATTTTAAAGTTCAGCAGGGGTCATAAACTGGAAATCATGTGCCAAAATCCAACTTGCGTGGGGTCAAATTTTCGAATATGAGATTTTGGTACCGATCGATCAGAAATTTCAACACCATGATTTTGGTGGGTCAATTTTTAGAATCGGATGATTTTTGACGAAGTTATGGCATTTTAAAGTTCAGCAGGGGTCACAAGCTGGAAATCATGTGCCAAAATACAACTTGTTTGGGGTCAAATTTTCGAATATGAGATTTTGGTACCGATCGATCAGAAATTTCAACACCATGATTTTGGTGGGTCAATTTTTAGAATCGGATGATTTTTGACGAAGTTATGGCATTTTAAAGTTCAGCAGGGGTCACAAGCTGGAAATCATGTGCCAAAATCCAACATTTGTGGGGTCAAATTTTCGAATATGAGATTTTGGTACCGATCGATCAGAAATTTCAACACCATGATTTTGGTGGGTCAATTTTTAGAATCGGATGATTTTTGACGAAGTTATGGAATTTTAAAGTTCAGCAGGGGTCACAAGCTGGAAATCATGTGCCAAAATCCAACTTGTGTGGGGTCAAATTTTCGAATATGAGATTTTGGTACCGATCGATCAGAAATTTCAACACCATGATTTTGGTAGGTCAATTTTTAGAATCGGATGATTTTTGACGAAGTTATGGAATTTTAAAGTTCAGCAGGGGTCACAAGCTGGAAATCATGTGCCAAAATCCAACTTGTGTGGGGTCAAATTTTCGAATATGAGATTTTGGTACCGATCGATCAGAAATTTCAACACCATGATTTTGGTGGGTCAATTTTGAAATTCGGATGATATTTGACGAAGTTATGGCATTTTAAAGTTCAGCAGGGGTCACAAGCTGGAAATCATGTGCCAAAATACAACTTGTTTGGGGTCAAATTTTCGAATATGAGATTTTGGTACCGATCGATCAGAAATTTCAACACCATGATTTTGGTGGGTCAATTTTTAGAATCGGATGATTTTTGACGAAGTTATGGCATTTTAAAGTTCAGCAGGGGTCACAAGCTGGAAATCATGTGCCAAAATCCAACTTGTGTGGGGTCAAATTTTCGAATATGAGATTTTGGTACCGATCGATCAGAAATTTCAACACCATGATTTTGGTGGGTCAATTTTTAGAATCGGATGATTTTTGACGAAGTTATGGAATTTTAAAGTTCAGCAGGGGTCACAAGCTGGAAATCATGTGCCAAAATACAACGTGTTTGGGGTCAAATTTTCGAATATGAGATTTTGGTACCGATCGATCAGATCCAATTAATAACACAAGAATATATTTGAATTTTCTCGACTGAGTTCTAGATTTTTCTGGTATTGTCAAATTAACAATGAAGTTCGTATTGAGCGATTTTCATTGCACTGACCTAGTCTAATGATTCTAGTTGCTGCTCAAAATCCCACTTAACAAATTTTGGTCTATGCTTTATTTATGAATTTATCATATTTTTTAATTCACTGGATTTAATGTACCTGCTTTATTCCAGCTTCTTAATTACCTGCTGCTTGCGGTGGACGAAAATCATATTGATTTCACTATTATTAGAACGATTCACCACAGACAGACACACACTCTCACACACACACACTCAGGCGCACTCACACAGAGAAACGTCTGTACATACACATGTATGTACATATGTATTTATGTACGTTTGTATGCAATGCATAATATGCATATGTATGTATGTACGTGAATTTGCTTTGGTAGCCGCCAACCAAAAATATAAGATCAAGGTTGTGTTTTTAGCAAACAAACAAAAGCCAAAAACAAAATGAATATACATACATACATATGTATGTACATATGTGCATACATAAATAAGATCGCGCACGCCAACAAATTTTGCGTGTGTGCGTATGTACACATGGAATTAGAAAAAAAACTTTAATGATTATTAAAATAGAGAAACACACGAAATCTCAATAAGAATGTCAAAATGAAACTCAACGGAAGCATCAGTACACACACAAACACGCACAAATCTATACATATGTATGTATGTACATACATATATATGTATGTATGTAAGTGTACTCACATGTGTATGGTAACAGGCTGGCAGCTCCAAAGTTCAATCCGAAGCGACAAATTCCAGCTACAGCTTCATGCTTGCTGCATCTCTCTGACTCTCTGAGCGCAAGCTTAGCTCGTTCCAGACAACAATGCAAGGCAAAAACTAATTCGCCGTCTGAGCGCTGCATATACATGTACATATACGCACACACATATTTATGCACATATGTATATGTATGTACATACGTACATCTGTATGCATGTGTGCTTGGTACATGTGAGCGTAAGCATGTGTGTGCGTGTCTACGAGTACAACTGCACTCGTGTGTTGGAAGTGTCTTCATATACGCAATTTATAAGAGCAGCGTGTGGTCTGTCATACATATTTACGTATGTATGTATGTATTTATGTAGACATGCACGTGTATTTTTGTACCTGAATTTATGCACTTTAACACTTTCACATATACATCTGAACATATGTACATATGTATGTATGTATATACGAAAAATGACGTACGCCTAGAGTTGGTCTTTGGCCACCTTCAAGCAACCTGTCTAAATTTAGTCAAAGCACAAAATGGGTTCTCTACGTTATTGTTGTTGTTGTTGCTGCTCACCAAAAATGAAACTGTTGCTGCTCATCGAATTTTCTCAACGATTCGCACAGCAAGAATCTGTATGAACAGCAACAACAGGAGCGTAAACGCAGCTGCGTCAGCGTCGTCGCTAACGACGACGCTAGCAGCGACACGTAGTGCGTTCAAAGTCCAACTGTCTGGCTAGCTTTTTTTTTGCCGTAGTTGTTCATTTGTTTTTACTGCTCTTTACTGATGTTGTTGTTGTTGTTGTAGTTGCTGGTTATTTCTTTTGCTGTCTGCCTTATGACGAATTCCGTTTAACGTTTAAGCAAGCAAGCCAAAGACACATGGATGCATACTGAGAGACAGAGCGAGACAAAGAGACGCATTACAAAATGAGGCTGTGAGAGATGCAAGCTAAGAGAGAGGAGACTGCAACTAAGCCCTTAGGTATACCAACAGGTGCAAGAGAATGAAAGAGAAGAAAGCACATTTACTTGTATTATAAGCGTTGTGTTTGCAGACTGTTTTAATGCTCATTCAGCATTACGATAATTGTGGGTCTCCAATAGAAAGCTTTTAACATTAACCATACATACTGTATAAATATTTGTTTAGCTTATCTGAGGCCCACAATTCTGGAATCTACACTGTGTACTCGTACTATAGCTAACAGGCCATTATCTGAAATAATCGTACTAAAGTAAGAGTCGTCAAAGAATAAGAAGTAGAAAATCAAATGGTTACGCATATGTATGTACATACATACATACATAGTATACATAAATATGTTTGAAGATTTCGTCATATCATATACTCCCCGTACAAAGTCCATTAAGTACGTTCTGTGTGATGCATTTAATTTTAGATATACAACGCATAGTCATAGTTGATTCAGCAATTGGACAATTGGATTACGAGGTAAACCCATTAGACTTGGATCCTTTTGACTATACCGTACGATAATGCACTGCGAATGAGACTAAACTTCATAGTACATAGCTTACATAAATACTAAGTTCAAGTATATTATTATAATATGTGTATATACATACATATATACATATGTATATGCGTCTATAGTTCCAATAAGTATACAATGTAGACAAAAAACACAGAGAGAGAGAGAGAGAGAGAAAGAGAGAGTATAGATAAGAACGATGAGTGTCAATAACCGACAAAACAGCGATTTTGTTTTTGTTGCTTTTTAGGAAAAACATATTGGGATATGCGAACGCACTCTTTCCAGATATTACTGGAACAGTCAAAAGTACAAATGTTTATACATGTGTACACACATATGTACATATGTATGTACATACATATGTATGTATGTGCATATGGGCTGATAAAGAATCGGACAAATCAGTTACAATGTCTGGAATTCTGCTACTTGAAAGCATCTCAAGTTACAAACTCTATATTTAACAAAACAATAACGATTTATGAAAGTTATATGTTTAGTCTGAGCCATTGAACAACAAATCAAATTTCCCGTTAAGTTCCTTTGTGATATTCTTTGGTTTATGAAGTTAATGCTTTTGTTGTAAAGTGTTACCCATAAATCTAACAGTTATTGTTTATTTGCACAATGTTTGGCCAGTTGTAAAACCTTTGATTACAAATAGAACGTAGTTTGTAACTGAGATTACAATGACTCCAAAGTTTAATAGAGATTACATATCAATATCGCACCAGACCGTACATAATACATACATACATACATATGTATGTACATATGTCGATAAGGGTTACAACATCGAAATTTATACGCACATCTATGCGGTAAAGCTACTGTTAATAACTACAATTATCAGACATATGACGGCGACAATCCAAACTACAATATTAAACACTGAATTCATCTTTGCACCAGGGAAACTACCACAAAATACTTGAGGACACGTACCAGACGGCTGATTGAACTAACAAACCTACGCATAGTCTAACCTTATACATACATATGTATGTACATACATACATATGTATATATGTATGTTTCGTTGATGCGGCTAATCGTGTGGCAATTAGGCGGTGTAAGCCATGCTCCTCACATTAAACACTATTATCGAATTTTATCGATGATCGATAGTTCACTGTACATTGTACCCCTCAACGAGTGTGGTAATTGTTTCAATTTTTTGCAATTTCAGATTGTATTTAGTCAGTGCACTTATTGTTGAACTTTGAAATTACATGGAAATTACATGGTAGCTGGGCAAATATTACGTACTATAAAAATTGGCATGGCGCCGTTATGACATGACACTATCCTCCCCACCACAAATATGCATACATACATACATACATACATATTTACATATACATATGTACATATAAAATAATATAATATGGAGGTCTTATCGATCGTCCGTCGGTGGAGCAGCAAATGTACCGCCGGGTCAAAGGTTCTGCAGTCATACACACAAAAAAAAAAAAAAAAGCAGTAAACAAAATTATAATACAATTGATAATAAATTCCATTGGAAAATAATAAAAAAAAAAGCAAGCAAATTCAATGGCTCTGCACAGCGAGAGAGAGAGGAAGATAGCATTAGTTAGTCTCGTCTCTGTGTGTTAATCTAGTTGTCAAGCATAGCACGTCTTTTTGGTGTCCACTGTTCTCTGGCTCTTGCTTTCTTCGCGCACTTACTCATCTACTCTCTTGCTCTCTTGCACTCTCTGGATGTGTTTATATGTGTCGGTCTTTGATCTGCCGACTGAGCCTGCGTCTGGTTTGATTTTGTATATTCCTGTTTTTGCGCTGTAATTTCAATTATGCAAATGCCAAATTTGCAATTGCATGCTTGAATCTGGCACGCCCCATCATGCAGCCGCCGCGCCCTTATTATTTACTATATGTAAATAAATCGTTTGATTTGATTACACCAATTTCAAAACGTCATATTCGCACACACATACATAGACACACGCTCGCACACTTGTTGAAATTGACTTCAAGTCCAAAGTAACAACAATGTCAAACTTAACAGCAGCAGCAACGATTTCATGCGACTCCTTTTGCCCACACTGCTGCTTAATAGTATGCGCTCGCACTGTTTAAATGTCAGCCAAATATATTTTCAAGTAATATTCTATATAATTTAATAAATTAATAATTTTATTACAATTTTATTATAATGCAACCAGTGTTACAAAAATTATTTTCATTTACACGTACATACATACATATATTCCCTAAGCAATAGTATAACGTTTTGTCTGTATATTTAGTCAACTCAGTATCACTTGAATGCAGCTGCAGTCAGCGTCGCCAGTAAAGTCCAAAGCAAAAATGAGAGAGTGCGAGCATATGCATGTGTGAGTGAGTTTGTGTATATCTTCTCTCACATTTTCGCTTCGCTTTGGATTTCTTGCTTGCCTGCCTCGTGTTTTTTTGTCGTCGACGTGCCGTCTTTTGGAAGAGAACGAGAGAGGCCCTTATAATAAACCAGCCGCGCAGCTTGCGATTCAGTCAGAAACGCGTTGAGTGTGACAGCGAGCGGACGTGTAGAATCAAGTGTGCCACGAAAGTTTAAAGTACATTCACATTTTTGTTAGTTGTATTTCCCACATAAACGCACACATTCATACGTACATACATACATATTTTTCTTTTTGGTGTCTAAAGAAAAAAGAAATAGAATTTATAAGCAAAGAAAGAAAAAGTGCCGTGAAAAGCAAATCAAAAAAGTTAAAAAATAAATATAAAAGTGAGAAGTAATCTAGGCAAAGCAGAACAGAAATAAAGCAAGATGGCAAGTGTGGAGCAAAAAAATGCAACTGGCAATGGAACGACGACTACCGCCAAGCATAATAACAGCAATAATGCAGTAACAGCAGCAGAGACAACAGAGGCGCCAAAGGATGCCAAGGATCTGTTGCCACATCTGGAATCGTTGGAGAGAATCATCAAGTTGCCTGTTGTGAATGCCGCGTGGGATAAATCACAAGATGTCTATGGCAAAGTGAAGGGTAAGTAGCAATAGTGCAATAACAACTACACGGAATGCATGAATAGTGTGTGACAAAGGCAGGTAGATAGAGCGACGAGTGCATTGAACTCATGCATGCGTGTGTGTTTGTCTGTGCCTGCGTCGGGGCAGTAAACTAACGGCAATTGAATTGCAGCAGCACTCGAAATCGGAGACCTACAAAACGTAATACGATACAAACTAACAACCATCATGCAAAAATATCAGAGTAAAAGAGAAACAGAAAGGAAAAGAAAGAAAAAAAATTCATAACCGTTTTTGCTTAGCGAGGCGCGCACGCTGCTTTGACTCTCAGCTGCCTACGTTCGGTCAGTGTCGGTTTCTGTTGAGTGCAAAGTTCGCCATTTTGAGCTGAGGAATTCGCCGCAAGCAGCGGCAAAGCTCTCCATAGTATGGAGTCCATACGATGTTTAAGCTCAACAAGAAACTTTTTTGTTGCTTTAATTGAGAGAGTCCGAGAACTGAACCGGCAAATTGCAATTATCGAGCTTGGCTTGCCAAATTGATGCCAATTAAACTCAATTTGTGGACAAACGCTCAATAAAAATTAACAATAAGAACAACAACAAATATGAATCGAAGAAAACAACTACCATGACCTGCACTGTATAAAAATCTATAGAAATTCTTGATAGGCGGCTATTTGTTCACTCGTGACGCGCGTACAAAGTGCACAATTTTTATATAACTCGAAATAATTTCTTTTGCTAGTGCCAAAAAAAATGTGAAGAAAAGAAAACACGTCAACTTTTTTTTTTATGTCTGCTTCGCCGCCGCTGCGTGTATACACATGTGTCCCTATGTATGTGTGTGTGTGTGTGTGTACACATGACTATGAATAACTCAACAAAAGTGCAGTCAGTGGCGTGGCAAACAGGGGGCGCCACTGTCAGAGGCAGCGAAACGTCTGTGAATACGATTAATAGGTGTGTGTGTGTGTGTTTGATATTGGACTTTCGACTTGTTTGTGTGAATTAAAAAATATTTTGTTATTTATTTATTAATATTAATGTGCTGCGATGACTAAATGAGCATGAACTATCTCACAGTCTTACAACAACAACAACAGTGTTGGCAAACGAGGCAATGTGAACGTTAGCGCCGCTTCTGTTTCTGCTGCTGCTGCTGCTGCTGTCGACGCATTGTGATCATAGGGCAACTGCGCAGTTATTTCTTTATCAATCTGTCCACTCTGTGTGTATTGCATAGCGATAATTGCGTGGAGCAGCAGCGACACATCTTATCACTTGAGCTCAATTATAACTGTAACTGTCTATATACATTTGCAAACACACATCCATACATACATATATTGTATATAATTGTACTTATTTCATTTCTCTAACAGTATATGTATCTCCCCGCATTCTCTCTCATTGTAGGCAAAAATCGAGTCTTCAATTGGGCATTAAATGCCGCCGAGGATTGCGTTGCTCGTGCTGTGACCACTGCTGCACCAATTGTGAATCGCTTGGATCGTCCCATTGCTTATATGGATCAGACACTGGTTAAGGGCATTGAGCAGTTGGAGGTGAAGGCGCCCATAATCAAGGATACACCGCAGGAGATCTACACCCAGGCCAAGAACAAGGTCATCGATGTTGTGCAACCGCATTTGGAACGTGTGGTGAAATTCAAGGCGGCTGGCCAACAGAAGGCGGCCTCTCTCAAGGATCTGGCCTGGCAGAAGGCCAACGAGGTCCTGGCCACACAGTATGGCAGCTTGGCCGTAAACGGTGTGGATACAACAACTGCTCTGGCCGAGCGTCTGCTCGAATATTATTTCCCCAAATGTGAATCCGATGTGGAGGAAGATAATGGTAAGTTCCACTCAACCAGACCCACTATATACATATGTATTGTAATGCAACACAGACGAAAATATTGGCTATATATCCCTCCACTCCTCTATGCCAGTTGAGTACTCTTCTCTCATGTCAAGAATATGTCTCCCTTTTACCATTCTAATTCTCAGATAATAAACAAAATAATGCTGTCGTCGCAAATGGCAAAAGTAGTGCTGAAAATGACAGTAAGTTTTGTGCTCGTTCCATTTTCCATGTTCTTCTAACCCTCAAGCATGAGTTCTTTTTCACTAATGCAAACCTAACCTAACAAAAAGTTAAACAAAACTACTACTAAATTTTGGGCTAATTTTGTTTTTTGCATAGATTTGTTGGTCATAGTGCTGGGTTCCCCCAAACCGCCATTATTCCCTAATGCACTTTTCCCAAAGTTGTTGTCTGATTGTTTTTTTTTTTTTTGTTTTTTTTTTTCAAGTGTTGACTAATGCTCTTCTCTCTATCTCTCTCTTTCTCTGTATTTCAAACTGTGTATGTGCATGTAATTCGATGTAGTTGTTATTGGGGAGCCCGACTATGATCATGAGATTGATGCTAGATTCTTAGTAGCCGCCTCAACGGTATTTCTGTCCATGTCATTGAAAATCATAACCGAAATTGTTGAATACGTTAGAAGAAATCCCGAGATTGTCGGTATTATCGATAGGGAAATCAACAAACTAATGGTAAGATTATATTTGACATCTCCACAACAATTAACACAATATTTGTTTACTAAAATATGACTATTACCATACACATCATAATATTACAATATAAATGTTTTTTTTTTTTCCCCCATTTTGGGTATTTGTAGTGCCAGTTCCCGCCAGCGAGGACCCAGTACTACATACAGTCCAGACGGTTGGACGCCTATCCAATAAGATCTCGCGTCGCGTCTATAGAAATGTCTCCCGACAGATCAAGCAGGTCCAACAGGGCAACATCAACGACTATCTGAGCTCATTGATAGCCGCCTTGAAGCTCCATCAATACATCAATTTCATCAATTCATCGATGGGCACTAATGTCGAACAATCAACGTTAACCAATGACAACTGTACGCTCTATGGCGGCGGCTGCGCCAAGCCAACTTCCAACGCCAGTTCATGTTCCAGTTCCAACTCCAGTTCCAACTCCAGCAATGCGAACAGTGCTAAAAGCAAATCGGCATCGGCGCCAACGTCGACGTCAACAGCAGCAGCAGCAGCAGCGAGTGGACAGTAAGCGTGCAGCTGCAGTTAGGCACAGTGTGTTGAGCTGTTCCCAAAACTGCTTCTCCATAATTTTACGCATTTTTTTTTTTTATTTTTTTCCTACACGCACACACGCCTCTTTGCTTTGTAAATATTTATTTGAAGTAATCTACACACATGCATTAACTCACACACATAACCTATATACACGCATACATACACACGTATATATATATAAAAAATATATATGATTTAAGTCGTAGTTGTAGTTTGTCGCTTTCTAAAGCGATCGAGAAAAGTTTTAAAATCATTTGTTTTTTTTTTTGCTTTTTTAGCTGTGCTAAAAAATGCACCACTAGCGCCATCTGGCGGACATGCTAAATTTAAAAAGAGATGGAAAAATCTAATAAAAATAACTAATTAAAGGAAAAAAAAAAACAAAATGCCAATTGGTGGCAGCCATGCGAAATTAACAATAGCAAAATAGAAAGGAAAGCAAACAAATTCAAATAATTCAAGAAAAACGACCTAAATTTAGTTTGAGTTGGAGGTGTATTTTTTTTGTTCTGTTTGTGTAACTGCAATGGCTGATCCTCATTAAGATTATATATATGCCTATATATATATATATAAATAATGATTATTATTATTATTGAGTTTATTATTATGATAATATCATTAATTATGATGTTTTACTTATGTTTAATTAAACTAATGTTAATGCTAATGAATTATGCTTTATTTGAAAAATATATGATACTATCTATACAAATGTATAAATACATAACTATAATACATACATACACGCATACACACACAACTATAAGAACCAAGAAAAATGGAAAAACGTAATAAAAATCAACTTGAAAACAAAACAAACAAAAAAAATCAAACAAAAAGAATAAAACAATAAAAAATAAATCATATTTCTATAATTATTATGTGCAGATTACTAGATAAGTTATATGTGAAGGCTTAAAAAATCTTTAGATAAAAGGTCTTACATTGTTTTCGTTTATTTTTTTATATATAGCACTTCCACTTGACAAATACTGATACGAAACCCCCTTCTTTTTCATCACTTTCTTGCATTTGTGTACAGTTTATAGGGTATACGAAATGTAGGTCCCCATTTATTAGTTGTGTATGACTCGAACCATGCTATTTCCTATTCCAAAGTTCTTGCCAACGTTGATAACATATCCCATAAATTACTCTCCGACTATATAGTATTAATTAGTGTAGCGATTGCACTGGCAAAACGAATACTACTATGTCTTGAAGTTATCTTTCCAGCGAGCGATACGTAATACCCACCCATACTATATACGAAATATTCTATTGTACATAAGAATATTCAACCAGTGTAGATGCCACACTGCAAGAAAATCTGATTAACAACGGAAATTGTATATGGCGAAGAACTGATAAGTTTTGGACAGTACACAGGTCTATATTTCATGGTATAATATATTATTTTTTGTAAATTTAATTTACGTTTTGTAAGTTTTATAGTCATTCGACTTTTCATAGTTGTCGCCGTTGAAGTTCTTTTATTTTGTTGGCACAAGTCAAATTTTTGACTTAATTGGAATTTTCCAGAATTTTCAATGCGAAAGATTTTAAAATATGTTAGAAATTTAAGCAATACCGAGAAAGCCTAAGCATTTCAGTATATACATACGATACATAGTATCGTATGTACATATGCATCTATATAGGGTACGGAGTTTCTTCCAATATGGGGCAACTGTTACCCTGTTGAACTCGCTGTGGAGTGATTTGAGTAACAATAAGCGTATCATTTTGTGTTAATGGATCCATTGCTGTGTTTGCTCGTGATTCGATTGGCACCTTAACGATGCGATACGATACGATACGATATGCGATGGGATGGGATGGTTCGGGGTGTGGTATTGAAAAGGTATGGGGTCTGTTATGGACATGAGCTTGTTATTCGTTAAGGTTTCTTATCGGCATTCGGCCTGGTATCCGTAGTGCCAATTCATATGAAGTTCAACAGTTTTGCTTGCTATTTATAGAGCGGGGCCTTAGATAAGACTAGGGAGAGAGATACCCCTGACCGATCACCGTCCCTCTGTTCTTCCCGTACCGTTCCCATTAAGAAACGAAATATAATTTGAAACTTATGTAGGAATTTCTTCGATACGATGCTGACGCGTTGTGCCCACATTATCGATAATACATACATAGTATATACTTACCTATACATATTCATATACATACATACATACATACATATGTATGTACATATAATTACAGTTTCCTTTTTAATATTGCCTTTCGCTCATTTCGTATGCCTGTCAAGTTTTCGGCGCATAGCTCAAATTGTTTTTGGTATTGCATTTTTCAACTGTCTACCTCTTCTTCTTTTTAGCCTTTTCGTTTTTATTTTTTCTTTTTTCATTCTTTTTAAGAATCCTTTTAGTTAAATATTAATGCAAACTATTTAAACCAAAAACGGTTCAGATTCCTGCATGCATGTGAATGCTCTTGCTGTGTATCCGTGTATATGTATGTATATTCCTACTACCCTGTAACTGCAGGCTAAAGTGGGTATACATAACATGCCCCCCATAATATAAACCGAGATTATATAATCCAAAAATTAAGCGAAACTCAGTAAAACATTATTTTAAGCTAAAAATTATTCAACTAATTTACAGGGTATGTTATTAGTCTAGAACAGCTTAGATTTACGTCAACTTGGGTTTCGATTTTATTTTTTCAACTTATCACATTGCAACTGTGGTAAAGCGGGTTTCCAACAGAACACAGTCTGCGCTGTCTGCTGTTGGGAGTTTACACTTCATCTCCACCACCACCCGCTGTTTCCACATTGTATACTTCACACTCCAGTCCACAGTCCACACGCAGCCTACAGTCGGCCAATGGAAGATCATAATGAAGTCGAGATGATGTTGAAATTTTGCGAGACCGCAAGATATGAGAATTAAAATACACACATACACACACACACATGCATGTCGAATACCAAGAGAGTGCGAGAGTGAGAGAGGGAGGAATTGAACTTTGAACGGTTGTAAAGCACTTAACCAAGTGCCCCTACCCCCCTTTTGACGCGCACTAGCAGCGACGTCAGCAGCCTGGCAACGAAAACGCAAGCGACAACGACGATGATGTTGGCAAAGAAGCAGAGGCAGACAAAAAATCAGCAGCGACAGCGGCGAACAGTCAGATTTCTTATCAGAGTTTGTGAAAGGCCCCAACTACGACTACAAATAATACAAATAGATTAGTTTCTGCCATACACACACACACACGCAGAGGCCTACACGCATGGACACGACTGTAAGTTAAAGCAAAGCAGCTGCAACAAGTGCAAGACGATAAGGTAGCATTGAGAAGAGGAGTAAAGAGAGAGGATGGCACGTTCTTGTTTGATGGGCGTTAAGCAACACAACGGAAGGAGGCGTGTTCAGGCATCATAATCAATAGCAAGCAGCAGCAGCCGCAGTGCTCACTCTCTCTCTCCCTCTCTCTCTCTCTGGCTGTCTAGTGCCAAAGTACAGAAAGTGGCGTGATTATTATTCTCTTCTTATATTATTATTATGTTTGCACACACACACACACACACACACGTAATTTATAAATATGTGTTTGTGTATGTATCTATGTGTATTTCTGCTCTCGTATATAATGTGCATTTCATTTCATTTCATTTATTTTTTTTTATATTTGTACTTTATTTGATTTTGTAATTGTTGCACTCGGCAGTCTGTTCGCAGCTGCGTCAACAGCGTAGCGCCGCCAGTGATAAGCAATAAGTGCAAGCAGATCATCCAATAGTTCATTGTTGTTGCTGCTGCTGTTTTGCTGTTAGCAGAGTTAACCACCATAACACTGATCGGTTCACTTAGCATAGACAAAATCCTCAGCTACGCTTTTTAGTAAAATTTGCCTTGTGGTGCTTGTATTGGCTTATTCATAATGTACATACATAGCTGTATGTACAAATGTACATATGTACATATATAGACCAAGTTGCCTTAGCAGATATGCTAAATATAAAACAAACAGCTTTTTACCCAATGAAGCATAACTGTAATGAATTTTGAATTTTGTTTTATTTAATTACGTTTTAGTTTTGCTACATATTATAAATTAATCGATTATACATATTGTATGTATATATAACATCATTATTGTGTAGGTGTGTATAATTGTATTTGGGCGCGAATAGCTAACTAAATGATTAGGAAATGTGCTGGGGGATGATGTCCTTCTTAAAATACAGTCTATGTTAATACAGTTGAATAGTTCATGTGGTTCATATATTGGATAAGTTTACATCAAATTCGGTCAGCTTTCATAGCAACCAGCTGCTCATCTTCATATCAATCTTCACTTTCTCTCTTCTTCAACTCATAACCCATCACATTTCCTTATGTGTGTGTGTGTGTGCTTATCACAGACGCCGCTTAAGTCGGTTAATTTTGGGGGGGCGTGGCAGTATCAGGTGGGGTTGCAAATCCTCTCTTCTCTACACACACACATGTATATTTTCACGTTCCCCGTACCTTGTGTTTGTGTGCTGTATGCTTGTTTCTCCATTGTCTCCATAAAAGTGCAGAGGGTACCCTACGGCTTCGCAGCCTGTGCTGGGCCAGAGACTGAGGTGGTTCTAGTTGGCGTGGGTTCCATATTGGAGCTGAGCTGGTTGGACAGGGTCTTTATTAGATATTCGCCGAAAACGGCACAATTGTAGGAGACAAGGCGGCGGAAGGAGGCCATGAAAGCGACCAGCTCGACGTCCAAGTCGACGAAACCGGTCGGTGGTGGTGGCATGTTGTTCCCATTAGAACGCAAGGCCAGACGGACGTAGGCATCCAGGCGAGTGTCTACAAAAGCAAGAGGGGATTAGTTGGGCCTGGTTAGAATTGAAGAAGTTGGCGGCACTTACGCATTAGGGTACGCACGGCGGAAGTGCTGTTTTGCAGATTCTGGACATGTGCCTTGAGCTGCTGTTGGTGCGAATCTGGCATGGCAGGTAACTCCATCTCGACCAGGATCTTGTTGATAAATGCACGCATTTGCTCATAGCAGTTGAGGAGTATCTCAGGAATTTGACTGTGTAAAGTGCATATAGGCAAGCTATTAGTTCGATTATCTCTATGATGCAACGATGCACTTACTCCTCCTTGTTCAGATCCTGGGTGATTATGTACAGCTGCTCTGCGAGCTGCTTGCGATACTCGTCACGCTGTGAGATAAAGGGAACACCCTGAGCAATCGAAATGAGTGAGGCATTCAAGATGATGCGGCGGTAACGCCAGCCCAATCCCTGGAAGCGCATTTTATCCATGCAGAGCACCTCGGGAAACTCCTTATCCGCCGGATACTCTAGCAGTTGCATGAACGCATTGTAGATGACGTCACTGTTGGTGGCTGTCGCACCAAGCAATGTACGATGACGCTGTAACCAATCCTCAGTGGCTGGGAAACCAGCTAAACACAAAGGAGTGAAATGAGTTGACAGATTTCTTTAGGGGATTCGGCACGCAACTCACCATTGCCATGGAGATCGCGCAAAAACTCAGTAAATTTTTTCTTCTCGTACTGCACGGAGTTGTTGGCGATCACGTTACGTGACGCCGACAGCACAAAATTGGCAATGTCCAGTTTCATGAGCGCCATGGTCTCCAAGATGCCATGAAACGTGTCCACCACATCCTCGATCTCACGCAGCTTGGCTACCGCCTCATCGCGTGCCGGGCAGCAAAGTTTGGACAGAATGAAGATCACATAGTTCACATAGTTAAAGAAGTCAAGAGTTCCATTTTCAGCCTGACAACGGATATGATCTTCATCCAACATCGAGTTGATGGTTTCCAATAAGTGGGAATTCTTCTCTGTCAGTAGCTGCGGCAAATCATCCTTGATCTCCGCCAGCAGACGTATGGCCTGATCATAGCGAGGTGGTGTGCTTTCCAACTCCTCACGCAGCACATCCCAGAATGCCTTGTGCACCATGGCCTTGATACGGCCTTCCAGGCTGGAAGTCAAATGGAAGAAATGAATTCAAATACACCAAAAAGAAGAGCATAAGGCGTTCTACCTGTCCTGTGGAGGCTCATATTTCTGCAACTTGAAATCGGGATTAAGCGCAATCTCATGAGCTAGCTCCATATTCTTGAGATCCTTAAACATGGTGGACAGCTCATCCATGGTGAGCACCTTGGGAGGGCTGCCATTAACGCTGGGCACCACAAAGCGTGTTAAACTGTCCGTGGAGCCTTCGCTGTCCGTACGCATGCGCAGCTCGTTGATGGAGCTGTTGCTGGTCTCCTTTTCATTCTCCTTCTTTTCCTTTTCCTGTCTCAACGGCTGCTGTTCATTGTTCTGTTTGCTGGTGCCTTCCATTTTTCGTGTGCTAAGCTTTTCCTTTGTTTCCACTGGCTTGTTGCCTGTAATGAAAAATAAGTACGGACCATGTTTTTTCCTTAATTGGAATTTCCAATGCAGCCAGTTTCAAATGCGTCATTAACAAACATGAAGTGTGTATGAGAATGAGAAAGATAGAGAGAGACAGAGAGAGAGAGAGTCAGGAAGAGCTTTTCGCTGAAAAGCTGCAGCTGTAGCTGAGCTCGGCTCACCTTAGCGTAAGCTTTGTCTAAGAGCAATAAAATGCAGGCACATCCGTGCATATGTGTGGGTGTGCATATGTGTGAGACAACAAAGAAGCGCAACCACTATACCTAACGCACTCACACGAACACTGACGCAGCCACCTAGTTCTGCTCTAATTTCGATTGTAAGTAGACAGAGAAAGAGCGCTGCAGCGGGTTGGAGGGTGCAGGAAACATGTTCTTAATACGCACAACGTAAAAAAAGAAATTGAAAATTATTTCGCAATTTGACACAGTTTCCAAAATTAACTCAGAAAATAGCAGAGCAGCAGCAATAGATGTTCAATTGCACAACGTTCAAAGCATAGCGGAATGGCAGCATAAACAAAGCAATGATAAAGCAGCCTATGAAAACAGAAATGACGAAAGCTGATTTGTTTATATTGCGCAGCATTCCATATGATGTGTGTGTGTGTGTGTGTGTGTGAGTGAATTTTTGTATGTTTTTGTATACATATGTAAAATGAACACAAGGACAGCGCAATGGGGTAGGTTGGGGGGTATGCTAGCACAATTATTACAAATTGTCATTTGTGAAAGTATCATTTTAATTTCTTACTCACTTGTATTTTTTTTCTTTGTTCACTTTGTATATTGCAATTTATATTTTCCGTGTAATTTTTAATAAGATTTACCACAATTTTTTTTAAATTTTATCTTATTTACTTTTTTTTTTAAATTTTGAAACGTCTAAACTTGTGCGAAGTCCAAATGGTATTGTGAGTAATAATTTAATGAATTTCCAAATCTTACTTTAAAACGCAGCCCAACTTTTTTTTTGTGTTGCTACAGTTGTTGCCGTTGCTGTTTGTTCCACAACATTCGAGAATGAAAATGGTATGCTGCTCGGCCATTAATCAGCTGTTTAGTGAGCAAAAACTGTATTTCCCAGCGCTCAGATTAAATTGATTTTGTATATGAATGAGTTTACAGCATACTAAGCACAACAGCAAGGGCTTTCAGCGTTGCCAACTGAATGTAAGGTGTTGCCAACTGCATTTAAAATGTTAAATAAGACAGCGAGCATAAAGTATACGTCAATACCGAAGATGTTTCAGTACACATTAATTAATATTAAAATTGTTAATAAGGAAATCCAGGTGTTTATATTTACTTATTATGCTCATTATAGGCCAGTATGCAAAGTATTACAATTAACTAATTAAAAATGATATATGATAAATTATTATATGCGAAAGTATCATTTTCATTTCTTACCCACTAGTATTTTTATTCACAATTTATTCCAAATATTATATAATATAATATTATATATTATCCATTTTATTTCAATAGAATTTGTCACTGCACTCCTTTTTAATTTTATTTACTTTTTTAAATTTATATAAGCTATAAGAAATAATGTAACGAATTTTCAAAACGCAGGGAAACATTTTTTGTGTTGCTAACAGTTGTTGCCGTTACTGTTTGTTCATTCGAGAATAAAAACGGTATGCTGCTCTGTCACAAATCAGCTGATTGGTGATCAAAAAACTTCTATGCAATAATAAAATACTGTTATAATCCAAATATTAAATACATTATTTTCTAAAATTAAAGAAAAAATTCTAGCATTGTATTCACTACGGCTCAGATTAAGATGATTTTGTATATGAATTCACAGCATACTAAGCACAACTGCTCAGGGTTTCGGCGTTGCCAGCTAAATGTACAGTGTTACCAGCTGCATCTACAATGTTAAACAAGACAGTGCGCCAAAGTATATGTAAATAACCGACGTTGTTTATTCAAATAAAATGTGTCATAAATATATTATTTATTTTCATAAATTGTCTTTATAAAATTAATCTTTATTTTTTTATTTTCTATATATTTTAATGTTTGCGATACTATGCATCAACTGTTTTTTCAAATAGTTATAGGCGCACTTGCAGCATATTCCAATCAGATAGACAACATATGTTATTTGGCGTTGCCACATAGTTATATTTTATATTATAACGACTACTGTATAGCAAAGTGAAAAATAATTGGGCAACGCCTGGCAACTAAATATCAGACTTCAGTCAAAATTGTATAGCAAAATTTGTGGTTTTTTCGGGCTTTTACATTTTTGCAGAAATCCAAATTGTTAACAAAAGTGCAAAGATTAATGTTAAAGCAAAGACTCCGAGATCTGTGAAAGCTTTTCCTAGCAGAAGTGTTTGTTTTGTGGACTGTTCAATGTTTGTAATTTGCTGAACAGAGAATTATACCCCCATCCCACCCCACCCCAATTCTTCGCCCACTCTCTACAACTGACACACATACATACACACAAAGAGAGGGGTACGTAAGACGTAAGGGAGGCAGGCTACCAACCCGTCCACCCGACACCCATCTCTGCGTGCGGACGACGACATGGAAAGCGAAAAGATATTAATGGCAGCCGGCGTAACTGTCGCAGCTGTCGTCGGAGCATTCGTCTTTTGGGGACCATCAGGTGAGAGATCTAATCTATCCCAGGACATGACCACGAAACTCTAACCCAATGGATTGTAGGTTCGCGGTTGCGACAGCGTCGGGGCCAAATTGCCGGACTACATAACTTCGGACGGACGTGCTTTCTGAACACTTTGCTCCAGGCATTGGCCGCCTGTCCACAGTTCATAGCCTGGCTGCAGTTGTACAATGGTGCCACGCCGGACAAGAAGAGCCTCATCAGCTCTATGCTGAGCACCCTGGAGGTAGTCAATGGCACTCATGCCACGCTTCGCGGGGATCCCCATTCTCCAGGTGCCGTGCTCCGTGCTCTGAATACGCTGGGTTGGGTCATACCGCAGGAGGAGCATGATGCCCATGAGCTGTTCCATGTGCTGTTAGCATCGTTGGAGGAGGAGGCTACGCGACCCCAACCAGTGGGTTGCCTCTCCGATGCTCTACTACCGCCGCAGCCACCGCCCCCTACAACCGGCGGCCTGGATGCAGAACTTGTCGATGTGAATGGCGGCATCTCTGGGATGGGCCTGAATCATCAGCGCATTGGCGATCAACCGAATCGACCATCAAGTGCAATGCTCACGGATTTCCTGAACATGGAGTACGATGAATCAACTAGTCTACAGCGTCTGGTGCGTTCTGAAGCGCATACACCGGACTCGCCCGCATCTGTCTGCGAGAGGGAGACCGTGGAGGCACTCACACCCATTGTTGGTGCCAATCTGTCGTCGAGCTCATTCTTGTCTGGCTACCAGTCCGCCTTCGCTGCGCTAGACTTTGCGAAGCCGCAAGCGATGCTCCCACCCACAGCTTCTCCTGTACTGGGCGGTGAACGCATGTCACGTCCACGCCGGGATCAGCCAGGGTCGCTGCCTGGCGAGGGTCTCAATCGACGAGTGTCTAGCTCATGTCGTTCCCTAGAGCGTCTGAACCGGGGTCCGGGTCGTGTCTCCATCTGGTCAAGCATGATGCCCAGCCAGGTGGCGCACCCCTTTCAGGGGGCCATGGGTGCCCAACTCATTTGTGGCGCTTGTGGCTGCAAATCCGCCGTGCGCTACGACAAATTTGATAGCATCACCTTAAATCTGCCGGCGCAACGGAGGTCCGCCCTGAGCCTAGGACATTTGCTCAGCGAATATGTCACGTCGGAGGATCTAACGGATGTCAAATGCGATTCCTGCATGGAGTCCACCAATCACACCAAATCCGTAACCTTTGCCAAGCTGCCGGCATGCCTCTGCATACACATTGCCCGCACCGTGTGGCTGCCCACCGGACAAATATGCAAGCGCCAGGATTACGTGCACTTCCCGGAGAGCCTCTCCATGGCGCCCTACAGCTTCGTTCAGCCGCATCTCAACAGCCAGGTGAGCAAGTAAAACATTCAGATAGAGAGAGATAGAGCTTAGTCTTTGGACAACCTTAAAATATCTTACAAGAGACAGATAGGTTTATGGTTACTCTGTGTGATACCTTATAACCTTACAAGAGGTTGAGGTTACAGCTGTGTACATATCTCTTTTTTTTCGATAGGCTGGCACTCCTTGGGGTTCCACCATGTCGCTGTACTCCTCCAGCCTTCCCATGAACGCTAATGGGGCCGGTGCTGGCGGAGAAGGATTTGGGACCATGTTCCCCAAAAATCTATACCGCCTGTTGGCCGTCGTCGTGCACTCCGGGGAGGCCAACAGCGGACACTTTGTGACCTATCGTCGTGGCTCGCTGCGAAATGCCCATCGGTAAATCGTAACTCATATTTCTGGCGAGGATTGCATGCAACTAATTGTGACCTCTATTCCAGCTGGTTCTATACTTCGGACACAATTGTGCGGGAAGTGAGCATCGAGGAGGTGCTCAGTGTGCCGGCATACCTTCTATTCTACGATCGTGGACAGCAGCGACAGCAGCTCTACATGCGTTAAAAGAAAATGCAGATAGGCAAAGAAAGAGACAGAGCGAGAATTTGAGCAAGATGAGTAGGGGAATGAGGGAGTGGCGCCTAGTCAAATATTGTCGCAGAGATGAAAACCCTAGTGATTTTGGATACACTCAAATTATATATTATATGCATACTATATATATTATGTATATATACCATATAAAGCAGCAACTAGTGGCCATACACATACACACAAACACACAACTGATAAATGTGTGACTGAGATAGACTCATATGGACATTCACGAATTAAGGCATGAGATCTCAAAGCAAGCAAAGATTAGGCGGAAATTATACATCTACCGCCAAAATGAAACACATTTTATATAATTCGTTACATAAATGCATTTAAAATTTTTGAACGTTCAATTCCCAATTCAGTTTCAAAAATGGTGACATGTGCTATTTATATCTGTGTTAAGCGATATTTAGTATACACACACATTCGTATACATTCATCTAGAGTTATGTATGCAACGGGTTTTTTATCCACAATACCAAAATTCGATTATAGTAATACAATGTTTGTTCATTTACCTTCCCCCCCCCCACGTAAATCATTATATTTCATGTTTTTGAAATTTTAAAGTTAAGCGCGCAATCGGTGATCGTTATCGTTGAGCTTAATATATCGATAGCAGTCACACTATTTGATACCTAGATATATTTATATATGTACACACCGTTTTTTCCCATTTTCTGATTCAGAAGCCGAGTGCACACGATCACTATCGGTGGGAGGCAGTTATCGATAGCGATTATTTTGATTTTTTTTTAATGGTATAGAACATATAAATGTTAAACTATATACATACATATGTATTTACATAAGTTTAAAATGAAGAATAATGTTTGATTAGTTCCCTTGACAAGATACACGTGGCAATGTTAATTTTAAAGAATATTAGGTTACTTTATCCATTAACAGTGCAGAATTTACATCGCTATAATGAATATTAATTTTAAGTGTTGGCGCCTTTATTAGTATAATAATAATAGCGTCACTGTTTCCTCCTGGCTACAATTTTCTATATATTATTCGATGATCGAACAATAAATGATATTATTATAGTTTGTTATTTTTAAATGGGATATTAGTTATTTTTGAATCGTTCTATTGCTTTTTTATTTTTTAATGTTTTTTGAGCTGCGGGGAAAGTTAACAGTGCTCTGCTAATAACATAACTTTAACAGCAAGTCAAAGTTTATTGCATTCATGTTATACATGATTCGCACATGATAATATACATAACTTAAGTAGAGTGTCAATTATTTAAAAACAGAACTATATATTATACTTCATATTATATATTATTAAAATATTTGAATATTTCGATACTAAGGCACTACTGGTAATACTGGATGTTAACATGAGTACATATTTGTTGATTTTGAAGAATGTGCACACACTGGCCGTTGTCTATGGCAGTATAGTCATCTCGCTCGCACTGTTAGCATCAATTCGAATTTGAAAACAATTGACAAAGCGATGCTACGCAATATTTGGTGTGAACAACAATGTCGATCAATATCAATAATAATAACATATTAAATAATCGAAAGTCGTCGCGCATTACGGAAAAGATACGTGAGTACTTTGCTGAACTGCCCAATGAACGCGGCTGTGAATTGGAGCGCTTTATGGCGTTTTCGTCATCATCGCCTGCGAGCAGCGCCAGCGTCGGCGCGCGTAGCGGCAGCGAGCGTCGCAGCTGCAGCCGTTCGCGCAGTCGCAGTAGCCGCTGCCGCCAATTGCAGGGGCAAGGGGCAGCAGCAGCCGCCGTCGCCGCCGCCGCCAAAGAAGATCAGATAATAGAAATACCAATTGTCATGGATATGCAGCCAGAGCAGCAATTGTCCGCCAAGCCGAGCTGCTCCATTTCTCTAGAGGGGCTGTGCACGCCGACCAAGGCGACGCAGACGGAGGCCGTGGCGCCACAAAGCCAAACGCGCAAAACGCAGACGCCGGAGTCGGCCCTGAAGTCTCACAAACGTCTGGAATGGGATCCCGCTGCGGATGTGGGCTATCATCGAAGTGAACGCGCCATGTCCACCAGCAACATCAGTACCTTGGAGCGTTCGGTGCTGGAGGCGCTCGAGCCGCGCAACCATCAATCCGAGACGGATCTGCAACGTCTCCAAGTCCAGTCGGCAGCCCAAGCCGATATGGAGGTTGAGCTGGATGTGCAGGCAGTGCAAAAGCCGACACGTGTGCCATTGGCGTCCAGCACATTTCTGCCACGATCCAAGACGCTAAGTCGTGCGTCCTTCTGTCAATCGGGATCGGTGTCAGCATCGGCATCGGCGGTTGCCATAACGCCTCTGTCCCTGGCTAGTCAAAGTTCTCGTCGAGACTCCTGCCTGAGCTCCGCCGCGAGCAGCTTCGATTACCAGCAGCACAACTCGAGACGAACATCCACAAGCACGAGGAGCGGCAACAGCTCGAGCCGCACGAGCGGCACAAGCAGCCGCCAGCTGCATGCCGATGAGCTGCTCCGACATGTGGAGCAGCAGCGTCAGGAGCGCGAATATGCGGCACAGTTGGAGCAGCTGCTATGCAGCCGACGTGGCCAGCAGAAGAGCGACAGCAAGGATGCCAAGGAAAACAAGGAGAACCAGGAGAATCTCGAGTCCAATCAACGCAATTCCTGTTCCTCCGTGTCCAGTGTCGCCTCTACTCATGGCAGAGGCGATCTGGACTTGGGCATTGATCTGCTCTGCTCGCTGGTCAGCAAGCGCAGCCTGAGCAGCAACCAGAAGAAGCAACTGGTGTGCGACATAGCCAAGCGTCTGGCCGGGATTGAGTTGAGCAGCTCCAGCTCCACTAAGAGCAGAAGCTCTCGACGTGGTCAGAAGCACGAGGAGGTGCAAGTGCGAGTAGAGCAAACAGATAAGCCCAGCCAGACGGATGCAGTGCAGCAGTCTACGTCCAGCATCGTCCGCTCACCACCTGGCGAAGTTTTGCTTGCGGTGCCTGTCCCCGCGCCCAGAAAGCGCCTGACTCCGCCCATCTGTAGCTACAGCTCGACCAGCAGCAGCGCCTCCAACGAACTGGTCACACAGAAGACAAATCGTGCCGTGGCATCCGCATCCGCATCCGCATCTGTATCCCCATCCGGTGGTTCCAATGATGCCACCGATCGGCAGACAGCCACCGCCATGCAGGAGTGGCTCAATCCTCTGACCCAAAGTGAGATTGAGTACGAGCAGAAGCAGCAACGGGAGCAGCAGCAAGACAGTGAGCGGCGTCATCATGTCGCTTGGATCGAAGGCGAGATCAAGCGCCTTCGCAATCTGCAGCTGCTGCTGGTGGTAAAGCCGTCGACGACTAAGCTGCCTGCAGTCCAAGAGCAGCAGCAGCAGGTAGAGCCGACGCCTCCACCCGCATTGCCAGCCAAACCAAATCCTAAACCCAAAACAAAACCCAAAGTGATTCCTTCAGTTCCAGTTGCACCTCTGGAATTACCAGTTTCAGTACCAGTTCCAGCTGCAGCTGCTCTTCACAGCAGTGACGTTCAACCAGAAACAGCTAATATACCCATTATACCAGTGTGCCGAGCTACTGCTCCGGCTCAACTGTCTCCGCTGCGTCAACGTGGCAAGATGGCCACGCCCGTGCTGAGCGGCGGCGGCGGCGGCGGCGGGAGCAGTGAGAGCGTCTGCTCCTTTGTCCAGCAGCGACAGCGTCAATTCATGGCCCATTATCAGAATCAACAGCAACAGCGACTGGAGCAGGAGCAGCGGCAGCGGCAACTCATGTACAGGAGACGCACCACTTGCCACTTGGTGAGCAACATTTTGATGATGCTTGCAATAATTTATTTTTATTTTATTTTTATACATATATTTTTTATACTTTCTTATCAATTATTTTCGTGTCTTACTTCAATCCCTTCCTCGGTCCGTTTTAAGGCGCAGTATTGCCAGCATCATCACCAGCACCAGAGACACCGCCAGTCTCAATCCCTGCAGCAGCAACAGCAGCATCAAGACCATTATGTGCACATGCAACATGTGCAAACTGCGGCGCATGAGGCAGGCTACAGTTGCGTGGACGATGGAGTTGGTATATATTACCAGGTGGTCAACTCGGAGCAGACCCCTCGCTACGCGCAGGCCGTAGAGAGAGCACCAGCAGCAGGAGCAGGAGCAGTATCAGTAGCAGTAGCAGCTGCTGGGGGAATCTCGAGTAATTCGAGCTCATCGTTGATGTGCCTCAGCTCGGAAATGTCCATACCACTGCCAGGTGGCATTGCCACCTCTAGTACAACAGTGGCAACCACAGCAGCCACTGTGACGTCGTCTTCAACAACAACACATCAGTATGATGATGTGGCCGGCCAGCAAATGCATCTGCAGTTGCCACATGCCACCAGCAAACTCCAAGTGCGTCCACGTGGCATCGCCTACATGCTGCATTTCCAGCATGGCAACGATGCTCTTGGCCATGTGCTGTCCGATGGCATCTCTCTGCAGGATCACTTGCAACGCGCTCGTCCCCAATTCTGTGCCAAGTCCAAGCAGCGCAAGGCCATTCTCAACCAGATGCAGCTGCTTCGCAATGAGCGACGACGTGAGCTCGAAGATCTCATCGAGAGCAACAGCCTGGATACCATCGACAAGCAGTTGGACAAGCATCTCCCGCCAGCAGTCACCAGTAAGTCCTCATAAATTAGAATTCCATAACTCGGCCAAAGAGCATCCGATTTTGTTCAAATTTGAAGTTTTGGAAATGGTTTTTATATCAGTTTAAATCTGCATCAAAATATTTGTAAAATTCGCCAGTTTTAATTTTTTGATTTTTTTGACCCATTTTGCATACTAACCCCTTGCCAAAATCATCAAAATTCGAAAAATTTCAGATCCCAATTTTTTGACGCAGATCGATTCTAGGACTCATAACTAGCATTTTGCTTTTTATTTGAGGTGTTTCTGATGAGTATTTCCTGAAATATGGTCAAAACAGTGTTAAATAGTGTCCCAAAATGGCAATTTTCGCATAATGGACCTCCTAATAACTTAGAATTGCCACAACTCGGCCAAAAATCATCCGATTTTGTTCAAATTTGAAGTTTTGGAAATGGTTTTTATATCAGTTTAAATCTGCATCAAAATATTTGTAAAATTCGCCATTTTTAATTTTTTGACTTTTTTGACCCATTTTCCATGCCAAAATCATCAAAATTCGAAAAATTTCAGACCCCAATTTTTTGACGCAGATCGATTCTAGGACTCATAACTAGCATTTTGCTTTTTATTTGAGGTGTTTCTGATGAGTATTTTATGAGATATGGTCAAAACAGTGTTAAAAAGTGTCCCAAAATGGCAATTTTCGCATAATGGACCTCCTAATAACTTAGAATTGGCACAACTCGGCCAAAAATCATCCGATTTTGTTCAAATTTGAAGTTTCGGAAATGGTTTTTATATCAGTTTAAATCTGCATCAAAATATTTGTAAAATTCGCCATTTTTAATTTTTTGACTTTTTTGACCCATTTTGCATACTAACCCCTTGCCAAAATCATCAAAATTCGAAAAATTTCAGACCCCAATTTTTTGACGCAGATCGATTCTAGCAATCATAACTATCATTTTGCTTTTTATTTGAGGTGTTTCTGATGAGTATTTCCTGAGATATGGTCAAAACAGTGTTAAATAGTGTCCCAAAATGGCAATTTTCGCATAATGGACCTCCTAATAACTTAGAATTGCCACAACTCGGCCAAAAATCATCCGATTTTGTTCAAATTTGAAGTTTTGGAAATGGTTTTTATATCAGTTTAAATCTGCATCAAAATATTTGTAAAATTCGCCATTTTTAATTTTTTGACTTTTTTGACCCATTTTCCATACTAACCCCTTGCCAAAATCATCAAAATTCGAAAAACTTCAGATCCCAATTTTTTGACGCAGATCGATTCTAGGAATCATAACCAGCATTTTGCTTTTTATTTGAGGTGTTTCTGATGAGTATTTCCTGAGATATGGTCAAAAAAGTGTTAAAAAGTGTCCCAAAATGGCGATTTTCGCATAATGGACCTCCAAATAACTTAGAATTGCCAAAACTCGGCCAAAAATCATCCGATTTTGTTCAAATTTGAAGTTTTGGAAATGGTTTTTATATCAGTTTAAATCTGCATCAAAATATTTGTAAAATTCGCCATTTTTAATTTTTTGACTTTTTTGACCCATTTTCCATACTAACCCCTTGCCAAAATCATCAAAATTCGAAAAACTTCAGATCCCAATTTTTTGACGGAGATCGATTCTAGGACTCATAACTAGCATTTTGCTTTTTATTTGAGGTGTTTCTGATGAGTATTTTATGAGATATGGTCAAAACAGTGTTAAAAAGTGTCCCAAAATGGCAATTTTCGCATAATGGACCTCCTAATAACTTAGAATTGGCACAACTCGGCCAAAAATCATCCGATTTTGTTCAAATTTGAAGTTTCGGAAATGGTTTTTATATCAGTTTAAATCTGCATCAAAATATTTGTAAAATTCGCCATTTTTAATTTTTTGACTTTTTTGACCCATTTTGCATACTAACCCCTTGCCAAAATCATCAAAATTCGAAAAATTTCAGACCCCAATTTTTTGACGCAGATCGATTCTAGCAATCATAACTATCATTTTGCTTTTTATTTGAGGTGTTTCTGATGAGTATTTCCTGAGATATGGTCAAAACAGTGTTAAATAGTGTCCCAAAATGGCAATTTTCGCATAATGGACCTCCTAATAACTTAGAATTGCCACAACTCGGCCAAAAATCATCCGATTTTGTTCAAATTTGAAGTTTTGGAAATGGTTTTTATATCAGTTTAAATCTGCATCAAAATATTTGTAAAATTCGCCATTTTTAATTTTTTGACTTTTTTGACCCATTTTCCACACTAACCCCTTGCCAAAATCATCAAAATTCGAAAAACTTCAGATCCCAATTTTTTGACGCAGATCGATTCTAGGAATCATAACCAGCATTTTGCTTTTTATTTGAGGTGTTTCTGATGAGTATTTCCTGAGATATGGTCAAAAAAGTGTTAAAAAGTGTCCCAAAATGGCGATTTTCGCATAATGGACCTCCAAATAACTTAAAATTGCCAAAACTCGGCCAAAAATCATCCGATTTTGTTCAAATTTGAAGTTTTGGAAATGGTTTTTATATCAGTTTAAATCTGCATCAAAATATTTGTAAAATTCGCCATTTTTAATTTTTTGACTTTTTTGACCCATTTTCCATACTAACCCCTTGCCAAAATCATCAAAATTCGAAAAATTTCAGACCCCAATTTTTTGACGCAGATCGATTCTAGGACTCATAACTAGCATTTTGCTTTTTATTTGAGGTGTTTCTGATGAGTATTTTATGAGATACGGTCTAAACAGTGTTAAAAAGTGTCCCAAAATGGCAATTTTCCCATAATGGACCTCCTAATAACTTAGAATTGCCACAACTCGGCCAAAAATCATCCGATTTTGTTCAAATTTGAAGTTTTGGAAATGGTTTTTATATCAGTTTAAATCTGCATCAAAATATGTGTAAAATTCGCCATTTTTAATTTTTTGACTTTTTTGACCCATTTTCCATACTAACCCCTTGCCAAAATCATCAAAATTCGAAAAATTTCAGACCCCAATTTTTTGACGCAGATCGATTCTAGGACTCATAACTAGCATTTTGCTTTTTATTTGAGGTGTTTCTGATGAGTATTTCCTGAGATATGGCCTAAAATATGTTAAAAACTGTCCCAAAATGGCAAATTTCGCATAATGGACCTTCTCATAACTTTGAATTGCCATAACTCGGCCAAAAATCATCCGATTTTGATGAAATTTTGACAAAATGAAGGAAAATCCGAAAATTTATAAACTCCAATTTTTTTATCGAGATCGATTCAGCGACTCAAAACTAGCATACTGCTTTTTGTTTGAGGTCTTTCTAATGACAATTTTTCGAGATATTCCCAAAATGTACCAGAAAATGTCTTATAATCACAAATTTTTTAATTTTATTTTGTTTTTTGATTAGTACATTTATTTATGGTTCCTTCTTTTGCGCTTTTGCAGCACGTGTTCGTGTCTTCACCACCAGGGAGATGAAGGCACTGACGAACAAACGCTGTGAACAGCTGCCGGAGGTGATTGCCGCTAAGCGCCGTGAAAGGGAGGAGCGTCGTCGTCGCACCAATCGCATTATGCGTGATGTCTTCAATCGGGTATGTGTTGCCTCAATTAATTTTGAAATTTCTAAATATAATTTCTGAATATACTCTTGTACTTGCAGCGTTTACAACGTCGCGTGCGTCGTGGCAAATTGTCGCTGAATCACAGTCGAACGGTTATTTAAGCTAAGACACCGATTCACACTCATACACAACAGACACACACACACACACTCACACACTCACACCCATACACACACACAAGTGCCACAGGCAGGCTCTATATAGATATACATAGATACCATATGTAAGCATAGTTAAATTCTTATCCTATTCTTCATTATTATTATTATTATTATTATTATTTCTTTGATGTTGTTTATCGAAATATATTTATATATATATGTATATATACATATGTATGTATGTAAATACCTATATGATCGTTAAACATGCTTTTCAACTGATGTTGGCACATTTGCCCAAAATTTTGAAATGAATATAAATATAACGAAATTATTATATTATTATTCTGACCAATTTTCAAAATAATAATTGAGACGTTTTAACTTTTTAATATAAACGCAACATAAAGTTTAGAAAATTGTTTGAATTTTATGAAATGACTAAATTATAGATTAAATTAAAAAACTCCGATAACAACAGTTGTATGTTTAATAATATTTCAAATTCAATTCATCGTTTCAACAATTTTGGTTTTTGAGATCGATTTATCTTTATTGAAGATCATAACATTGGCGATTAACAATATGCGTAATATTTATATGTATATATTTTGTATATTATATATTAATCAATTTTTTTTTATTAACTTTTCTATTTTATCATTCTTGCAAGCTACAAACAACATTTCAGTTTATTTAATTTATTATAATGTTTGCGGATTGGTGATTAATCCTAAAAAATTTGGTGTTTTATTCTGAGGAATAATCTTACATTTAACAATAAAGAATTTTTTTTTAAATTAATGGAATTAATTTATATATGTATATATATTTATGTTTAAATCTTAACAAGACGATGGCGAAAATTTAACATCGAAATTAATCGCATTTGCTTGATAGATTGCAAATGGCGGTTATCGATCGATCGCGATGATCGATTAATTCTTGAGAAACGTATTTGCATGTATCGCATATCGTATAATATATGTGTTGATTATCGATTGAAAGCATTCGCAAACGAGCAAAACAAACCGTGCCATCGTTTATCGATTAGTCATTGCCATTTAACAATAAATATTGGCCTGCAATTTGTGGTGTCTCGGTTTTGTTGTTGCTGTTCTTGTTTTGTACTAATCAGTGGTGTTATCGATAAATGCACATCGATAACAGCACTGCACTAATGCCAAATGTCAGGTCACAAGATCTCACATTTCTGTCCAATGGGAAACTCTTCTTGTGGTTAAGGGGAGGGAATGGAAGGAGTTGGGATCGGACTGGTGGAAAACCAATTGAAAGGCCAAAGCATGACTATATAGTTTGCTATATCGGGATTATACATAGATATACATAGGTCTGATAACACTTGTCGCTCTTCACTTAGCAGCTAATAATTGAGATTGCATTACAATTCATCTCTCCCTTCAGATATACAGAAGAAGAGAGTCTGAGAGAGAGAGAGGGGGGTATATATTATATATAGTCTGATTCATATTTCAATCGTTTCAACTCCTTAACGCGCCACCATATCTAGGCCGCCCTCCTCCTCCATCTTGGACAGAAACTTGATGGCGCGATGCGAGGGTTCCGTTTGCCGGGCCATGTCGATGAGCCCCAATAGCTTCTTGATGCCAATAAAGACGCTGCAGAAAGACAAAGATAGATAAAGAGAGACAGGGGATAGTTAGCTTCAGATAGATATACATATGTATGTAACTATAAGTATGCTTTACCGTTTGCCCGACATTTTCTTGCCAATCGCCTGTATCTCCCCCTTGCTAAAGATGTCCGATTGCTCCAACACGGCGAGCACGTGCTCCGGACTTGAAAGATTCGGTACGTGCAGCACCGAGGTGAAGGCCGACAGCATTTCCATCTCTTCCAGCACCTCACTGTGTGAATAGTAAGAGTTGTATAACGGGGGAACTTTCAATTAGTATTGTTTCTTTTTATAAACATTTTAAACTAATTATTAAATTAACTAACGAATTATATTAAAATTAACATCGTTCATGTTAAATTGAAAGAAATATTTTTGTTTTTTTTTCATAAATTTTAAATTAATTATTAAAATCTATTCATGTTAAGATTACTTGATGAGGAGGGATGGATGTCGACTTACCGCCTACTTGAGGTGCAGAGTATGAGCAGCTTGCGACCTTTTGGCGGCTGCTTCTTGAGCAGGACGAGCAGAGCCTGCAGTGTAAGATTCGAGTACCTGGGTCCGATGGGGCCATAGTCGAGCAGGCGCTCCACGTTGTCGACGACAATGCAGCTGAGCGTGGAGCGATAGGCGTCATCGAAGATCTTGCGTATGTGCAGACACTTGGCGGACTCGGTGTAACCGACCATATCCTCGGGCGAGCAGACCTTGACAAAGGGGAAGTCCGACATCTTGGCCAGTTTGGCGGCGAGCGCTGTCTTGCCGGAGTTGGGGGCGCCAGCGATGAGCACCGAAACGAGGCCACTGGACTCGGGTGCCTTGGCCTGCTGCACATAGAGCATGCCATCCTCGAGTAGATTGGTGACGGGCTGACCCCAGTTGATGACGCTGCGGGCGAGCATGTTGTCGAGTATCTCCTGCGCGGTTCCAAACGCCGGCTTGATATCGTTCTCCAGAGAGTGAAGGAAGTCGTCGCGATTCACTTTGAGCTTCTCCATGGCCTCGGGATCGACGGTGACCTTGGCATCGGCCTTGATCAAACGATTCATGGCACTGGACTGGGCGGCCCGGACCAATCCCTCCAGCTCGGCACCACTAAAGTTCTTTGTGAGAGCGGCGATCTCCTTGCAATCGACATCGTCGTTGATCTTGTTGAAGTCGCGCATCCGCTTCGTATGGATGTTGAGGATCTGGACACGGCCCTGTTCATTCGGCAGACTGATCTCCATTTGGACCTCGAGGCGGCCCGGACGCAGCAGCGCCTCGTCTATCATGTCCCGCCGATTGGTCATGCCAATCACCAGTATATTGTTGAGCTGATCGACGCCATCGATCTTGGTGAGCAGCTGATTGACCACCGTATCATGGACGCCACTGTTGCCCGCTACAGATCCACGCTGCTTGCAAATGGCATCGATCTCATCGAAGATGATAATATGGAGTCCGCTGTTCGGCCCCAGACGCTTCTCCTCCTCCTCGGCCTCGGCGAACAGTCGCCGAACATTTGCCTCCGATTCTCCCACATACTTGTCCAGAATCTGAGGTCCGTTCACGATCTTCGGTTCACGCGCATTCAACATGGTGCCAATCTGGCGGGCCATCAGTGTCTTGCCCGTGCCGGGGGGACCGTACAGCAGGATGCCCTTGACGTGCTTGCAACCGAGCTGCTCGACGAGCTCTGGGGGAAACACACGTGAGGCGAACGCGCGTCGAAAGATGGCATTGAACTCATTGTCCAGGCCACCAATGCCCATCTTGCCAAAGTCCCAGTCCGGATTGATGATCGATTGGCGCACAACCTTGCCCTTGGACTTGCCCTGCAGATTTAGGGAGCTGTTCTCGGCCTTCTCGAACTGCACCACAGTATTGCCCAGGATGCGACCGAACCGCACCGTACGCATCGCTGGTTCCTTGCCCTCGCCCAGACTCTTCGGATCGATGGCCTCCAGCGATTTGACTGCGAGGCCAAGCAACTTCTTGTCCTTGAAATTGAAGACCAAGGATTGTCCAACGGTTAAGGCCATGCCAGCGAATTGCATGATGAACTCCTTGGCCATCTGATCTGAGTCGTAGGGCTCCTGCGATACGCTACAAACAGCGAAATAGAGAAAGGCAGAGTTACTTAACCTCACTTTTGGTAAACATAACCTCTAAACACATCGAAGGGTCTAATTTTCACTATGCTTCGAAGAACGAAGGGTCAGAGGGGTAATTTCCCACTGTATACTTTTTAAAATCACCAACAAACTTTATCTTAGTCATTTGCACACAAACCGTTTACACCATGATAGCTGAGGTACGTGGCCTCAATGAAAAAAGGGTCTGAAAATGAATTTGCAAACTTACGTCTTCTTCTGCAAGAAATCCGTTTCGAAGGACACGGATGTTATGACATCGGAGTTGGCATCGAAGCGATATGGTCGCACCTCAAGCTCCTGGTTGATGGAGAGCATCGCCCACTTGCGCTGCACCAGAGAGAAGCCCACATAGCCGCTGGGCACCTCCACTGTCTTCTCCAACGCAAAAATGAAATGTTGCCCCGGTGCTGGCGATATATCCGCATATCTAACGAGTTACGATATATAGTACATATACACATATATGGATATAGTATAAGAGCAGATGCTGCTTACTTGACATCATCGGGGAAATCATTAACGTTGACAATCGCCCGATTCGTCAGGGATAATTCATCCGTGGGGCATTTGGTGGCCTTCAAGCGCTGCATGCAGCAAAATGTAAATATGGTTAGTACAAAAAATTTAAATATGCATACAACAAAGGTGCTCACATAAGACATAATTGATTCTTCTTCTTCCTGCTTGTATAGGTATTTGCTTGTTTAAATTTTATATTGTTTTTTAACTTTTGATTGAATTTCGTTTGTGTGGCTAACACTTGGTTTATTTGTGATTGTGTGTATGTAGCTTGTCAATATTGATGTGTAGTTGACTTTTGATTATGCTGCATGCTGCATTATTTCACTACCGTGTTTCACAACTGGGCAACTTTCATTGATTTCTTCACATCGGAGTTTTCCTAATTGCGCAGCTTTTACAAATGCGCGCGCGCACATATGAAGAGGGCTGCCAACTCGGCGAAAACAGTCGTTTAACATGTACCAGCAGCGTTAAGGCTCGCGCACACTGTTAACCGCTGCCTGTACTGTTCGTTAACATTCTCTTTGGTGACTACTCTCGTACGAATTGTCGTGTGATTCGGACGTGTTTCGCGTGTTGTTTGGCGGCCGCTGCTCTATTGTGTTTGTTGTTGCCAAGAAAAGGCGCAAATATATTTGTGTTCTTCTCTGTTGTTCTTTTTTTTTCTTAATGTGTATTATTTTTGTTGTGTGCCAAGTGATACGTTATCACTGAAAATATGATTATGCAAAAAGTTTACCTTGCGTAATAATTGTGTAGAAATAAAAGGTGCTTTTTGGTCGACAAAGTTCGCCGGCCCCAGCACGAAAAGGGCAAATTAAGGCGCCAAAATTTACTACGTACGCGTACGAATATACGAAACAAGTGCAAAAAGTCAAAGTAACAAAAAGGAGCCAACAACAATTTAAGTAACAACAACAATAGTTCCGTTAACTAGAATAGTATTTGGAAAGCGGCCAAAAACGCAGTTGACGTCGACGTCGACGTCGACTACCTGTTGAGCGTAGCGCCGTCGCCGCTGACGTTGCAGTCGCCGCCTTCCTGCTGCGGCTGTGCGAAGGTTAAGCGTCGTTCAACCTGCTGCAATTGTGTGAGAAAAAGAGAGGGAGAGAGAAAAAAGATAGAAGAAGGAGAGTAAAGTGAAAATTAAAAACGAAGCAAGGTGATGCTGAGCAACAAAATGGAGTTGCTCGTATCAAGAAACGTTAGCACAGCATCAGCACCAGCACCAACAACAACAACAAAACAGCGCAAAGAATGGAGGCGAAACAGCACAACAAATACAACAACAAAAGCAGAGCGACAGCAACGACATCACAGCGTTGCCAACACCAAAAAAAGAGACTACATCACACATAGACACAGCTTAAAGCTGTTGGTGCTGTCAATGGTGATCCTGCACACACTGGACATGGCCATGCTGGGCGCATGCTTCAATTTGGAGCAACGACAACCGCTGATCAAGTACGGACATCTGAATTCAAATTTCGGCTACTCACTGGCCACGCACACTATCGGCGAATACAATTGGCCCAATAATACCAAATGGTAAGCACAAATCCAATACAAATACCTAAGCATATTCATATATACATATGTATGTATGTACATGTATCGATACAAATAGATCTACACAAGTGTATATAGTAGATAGATATGCTTGTGCACGAGTCGTGCCAGAAACGAGAAGCACTTCATTTCTGAACCGGTTGAGATACCCTCTATATAATCTGAAAGTAACTCCAGCAAAGTTCTGCAAATTCGCTAAAACCCAGAGATGCGTTAGTTGTCTGAATACACCAACGTCCACATTTATATGAACATCAGTATTTAGATAGCCTTTATAAATGTTTTAAATATTAATTGTTATCATAAAGCATAATTTGCAAGTATATCAATCTCATATAGTGGAACGTTACTCATCTCTCATGTCTTCAGTTCCCTCGTGTCGTGTCAGTCACATATTGACCAATTATTACAGGGTATCCATGTAGTCGATGTTATTTTGGGAAGCGCTTAATTGACTGGCATTGATTATTATTAATACAACAACCTTTTGCCAAATACAAATTGATGCTCGATAACCCCCCAACAACAACAACTACAACAACATTAAAAAAATAACACTACTGCAACAATAATAACAACAACAAGAACAACAACAACTGCAGTTGTTATTGTTGTTAATGTGCGAAACTTGTTTGAATTTTAAGTTTGTTGTTGCTGTAGCTGGGACACTTCGATTACCATATAATAATAAATGAATATTGATTATTTATAAAGATGATGTTATACGTATACTATACAAACACACACACACACACAGACACGCACATCCACACACACACACACATACAAAGGCAGCTATGTAGCTAACAACATGTGGATCCCATTAGCGATTTCATAGAGATTTCTCTTGTCAGCCGTATATGGAATTCAATTAGTTATAAGATCTTAACTAAATACCCATGCTTAATGCAGGCTCAACTATTCTTACTATCTTTTATTCTGGTTTTGGCATAACCCAATTCTTTCTGAAGAATGAAAAACAATTTTTTTTAGAAAAATTGGTAAATTCGTCTTTTTATTCAAAAAAAAAAAAAAAAAAAAAAAAAAAAAAAAAAAACTTTCTCAAAAAGATTAGTCTACTTTGGAATATACATATATATCTCAAAATCAGTGTGTTCCTTGTCAAAATATAAGTAATATTGTTCAGGTCAAGTAATAAAAATAATATTCCTTAAAAGTCTCCGGAGAAAGATTCCCAATATTAGAAACGTAGCAATCAATAAATAGAAGACATTAATATTTACAATATTTATCAATTCGAGGAAAACTCAATTAGGAAGTCAGATTTCCTGAGATTGAATACGTGAATTTGATGAAGATACTTACAAGAGTCCTTAGTGCGTATGAGGATTTCTTAATTTCTTAAACTTTCTTCAAACTTAGCAAATGTTATGATCCCTGAATTAATCGGCTAATGTCAAAAACTGATTCATTGTTGATAAGATATGCAAATATAAAGAAATTCAAAGGAAGCCCACAAAATAAACCCTTACAAAATATATATATATATATATATATATATATATTTGCAAGTTTTGTGCCCAAGAAAGAGGTTTAACTTCTTGATAAAAACCGTAAACAAAAAAACAAAAAAATACAAAAACTCTCAATATGTGCTCTGTGTGTGTGTGTGTGTGTGTGTGTGTACTTAGCTGTGTGTATTTAGGCAGTAAGATGGAGGGCCCTCGTCTTATCGCATATATGCCGATATATAGGACCGATGGAACAAAGTTATACCTTTTTCCAAATTGCCGATGTTGAACGAAAACAACATATTTGCTTGTATCTCGCCGATTTTGTTGCAGTTTCGCATATTCAAACAAAATAAAAATAAATTGTTAAAAAACGACAAATATTTATTCTGTGTGTGTATTTTTTATTTTTGTGAGTTAAAGATAATTCACATACATATGTAACAACGAAGTTAAGTGAGAAATACTTTAAAAAATATATAATTTCCGTTACTTTCTTATCTCTGAAAGTGACAGAATGCAACTCGAAGGGACAAATTGAAAATGGAGTAACGCGAATTTTACATTTTTTTTTCTCAAAAATTTTCAAAAAATTAAATAATTTATATTCTTAGTTGAGAATTAACTAATAATGTTAATAGTAATTATATATATCTGATCGTGTTTTTATGGTTCGTCTTTATGTGCCATTAGAAGCGTTCAATCGCCCCCTTTTTGTCTGTTTAGGCCAACAATTTGCAGACGTCTGCACTGCAAATGGCCACAGCAACAACAACAACAACAGCAACAATAACAACGACAACAATAATGGCCAAGTTGCCGAGTTGAAGTCGTCTCCACCCTCTGTCTCCATCTCCATGCGAGTCCGTCGCAGCGTCTTTCGTCCCACTTCGATTGCCTTCGCCATGTCGATGGCAATGCCGGCAGACAAGTTGGAGCCAAGCGCAATGCCAATAAAATGACAAACGTTGAGCACAGACACAAATACAAATCTATCAATCTATAATAGTGGAAAGCACTTCAAATACCCTGTTAACAATTAGTCCATTATCAAATGGAACCCTTAACTGAAGTTGACTTGCTTTTGTTTATTGCATAATTTCGCATTTTGTAATTTCAACGATTTATTTGGGTTTCCTCTACTGTTTTTTTTCAAAATATATTGGGATAAGAAAAAGCCATTAATACTTAATATAATAGAGGGACATATTTTGCAATCAGTGCAACAATATGCCCGCTACATCCCCTTTCCTAGGGTATACCGACATAAAAATAAGAAAAAATCAATCCGCCATGTAAGTATGTTAGAGTAGTCAGAAGTCTGCAGACAGTCCGCAGTCATCGTCTCAGCCAAGTTGCTGCAAGTTGGCCAAAAGCAACACACATTATGGCTTATGGAGCCATAAAAAAATGTATTACAAGCGCAAAATGTTGTTCTTCTCTCGCCATTGTTGTCTATCTATATCTATGTATCTGTGCCTTTTGTCCACTTCTGACAGGGAAGTTCGTTTCGCAGAAGCAACTTGTCCACTTTTGGCCAAGTCAGTGGGTCACAGCAATTAGGCTGAAGTGAAGTCACAGAAAACATTTGAGATATTCCATATACAATCATTCTATTATTATTTTTATGATACACTGGGACCACGAATCTATTGTTTGTCTAAAAAATTGCATTACTAAAATGAATTAAAAATGTTGACATCGTGTTTTTCATTGAGTTTTATTCAAATATTTACATATACATCTGTACACGCATGTACTTAATAATATACATATTTTTCAATATAATATTATTTCATGCACTACCTGAAATTCTCCTAAAATATGTACATATGTATGTACATACGACATATGTATGTATATTTCAAAAAGTCCGTTAAAAGTCAAAAATTGAGCTCAACCTCAACACAGTAAATATTTCCCATGACATACATGGATCGGTGTGGGCCGATTGATGAGTTGGTGGGGAAGGAAGTGGTGGTGGGACATCTGTATGACCAATTTATGGTGTCCTTCTGACTTTGGCCAGAAACATGTGTTAGCCACACGCTGCTGCTGGCCATGCATGGCTGATGAGGCTGGCGACGCTCTCTTTTCTCTCCCCCACTCTGCCTCCCTTCAGTGTCTGTCTGGATCTCAGTTTCAGATTGCAATTGTTATGCAGCGCACAACAGCAATAGCAACAATACAAGCAACAACAGCAACTTTAACTTGTAGCAGCCATAAGAGCGCAATGTGACAAGCTTTTGGCCATGATCAAGGCTAAGCTCGTAAAACCAAAAACAGAAGTACTCCCAAAAAAAAAAAAAGATGGATAAACTTCAACAAAAAATTCGACTGGATTGTGGCAACCCCAATGCAGCTACACTCTGCAGGGTATCTCTAGAATGAGACACAGAAATTGTTTTTTTTTTGTTTTTTCTGGCGGCTTTTTTAAAAAAGCGAATGCGACAGCAATCAAAAAGCCATTCACACGTTCAAAAAAATAAATAAAAAAAAAACAAAACAAAATGTGAAAGAACTAAGTAAGTAGAGGAAGAAGCAGCGCAGACTGAGTAGTCTCAGTCACCAGGTATACTTCCAATACCAGGTCCCATGCCCATTCACATTCCCATACTCGGCTTGCCGGTTTGTCTTCCATTTCCAGTTGCAGTGAGTTCCATTTTTCCAGCATTTGCTTTTGCTTTTGCTTTTGATTTTGATTTGCCTGACAAACGGATGTCATGCTCGTCATGTATAAATGTATGTTCTACGTCTCTCTTTGCTCCATTCTTCGCTCCCGCCCCTCTCGCGTGACTCTGCGTCAACGTGCATTTATCTCACTCACTGTGCGGTCGCGATCGATATAGAGTCGTAATCACGCGTGAAATATCGTCTAAAACACGACATGAGCTTTTTTTTTTAGAGCTTTTCACGTGTGCAATTGATGCCTTCAGTATTACGTGCTTAAGTTGTATTTCAAAGTAACTATTTCATTGACAATTTTCTGAATGCGACTGCAACTTTAGTGATTAAGTCGCAGCGAGGCGTTGCATTGATAAGACAGACCCATGAGACATGAAGAGAGTGAGAGACCTTCAGCTTCCATATGATTATTATTATTTTTATATTCCTTTATTTAGCATGAAATGAGATTAATGTTCAAGTATCGCGAAATTTGCATAGGAAATGAGTTTGCAATGCAAACATGCAAATTGCATTCAATTATCATCTGCCAGCTGTATACCCTGTAAAATTATATAGAGTCTACACTTTGTATATATCGATCTTAACTAATTAACCTTATTCTTCATCACTGCTGGAGTATCTGTGCGTCTGTCAGCAGTTTGTCTGTTGGCAATTTGTTGACTTTTCCAATTATTATTGAATATTTGTTGAATAATAAGGGGTGTTAACCACGTGCAGGCCGCGATCGCCATACCATATGAATACAAATGGTCCATACGACTTTTAATTAGCTATATAAAATTTTTTTTATGTATTTTTGCCTGTCTGCTTCACATTTTATTGCAAGTGCGATTGTGGAGACAGGCAAATAAGTCAAGCAGTATACTCTGCAAAATATATACATACATACATACATATGTACATATGTATGTATATGAATCACGTAACGTAAAGGGAATATGTAAATACCTGTAGTTACGTTCAAACATTTGTGTTAACTTTACGATCTGTTTGCTTTGGTTTCGAAACGAATTCTCAAGTAATATACTATGACTGCACAACGAATTGCGACTATAACATCTAGCTACTATAGGCTATGGCTATGTGGGTCAACTTTCAATCAAATCAGATTTATAGTAAGTGTATTATATTGATATCGATCAATTTTTGGCAATGTTATGGAAGGACATTTTGAGTGACTTTCCACTAAATTTTTTGCTATATCTTGGGAAATACTAATAAAAATCACCTCAACTAAAAAGCAAAATGATTGTTTTGAGTGCCATAATCGATATTAGTCAAAAAATGCATTTATAAAATTATCGGTCTTTAATGATTTTGTCAAGGGGTTAGTATGGAAAATTGGTCAAAAAAAAGTTAAAAAATTTGGGAAGTTGAATTTTATGAAAATACAAATGCAGAATCAAACTGTGTTCTAAACCATTCACAAAAATCCAAAATTCACTAACATCGGATTATTTTTGGCGAAGTTATGGCAGTTCAAAGTAGAGAAAGGCTAATTTTTCGAAATCTGGCAATTTGTTGACACTTTTTAGCACGTTTTTGGCCATATCTCGGGAAAAACTCATCAGAAAGACCTCAAATAAAAAGCAGTATGCTAGTTTTGAGTCCTCGAATCGATAGGAGACAAACAATTTGTATTTGAATATTTTTGCGTTTTTATGATTTTGTCAAGGAATATTGATTATAAAAAGTAAAAATTTCAAAAGCCAGATTTTATGAAACTTTAAGTGTAATATTAAATTAGGTTCAAATTTTTGTCAATATTTGTAAATCCGTACATTCTCTGCTGATATTTGGTCATATTTCAAGTACAACTTTTAATATCAGTATATGTTCCACTAACCCATTTATAAATTAAATAGGAGAGAAGAACATCTATGTAAACGCCTTCTATTTTTCATTTGAGAGTTCTTTTAGTTAATATTTTGCAGAATAATTATTTTATAGCATACTCCAATTTTTTTTATGGCCAGAATTTTTGAACTGTCACTGGTCTCAGTATGTCCCGCATTATAATTAGCATAAGTAGTGCATGATATAATATGATATCGGGGCAGTTTTAATGGGACTTTCGGTCTATGCTACATGCTTCATGCTGAAACGAAACAAAAAACGTCTGTAGAACTTATCTATTTGCGTGTCTGGCATGTGGTTTTGTTGTGCACAGTTGGGAGCGTGTGTGTGTGTGTATGACTGACACATGTTCTTTGGGGTTATATACGATAGTTCTTAAGTTTGTGTACACGCTCGAAAAGTCCGCCAAAATGTGAAAGACGCAATGAAGTCAACAGACGCCAAAAAGTCGGAAAAATGTGGAAGGAGCAAAATGATGTGGAACACTGATAGAAGACTGGGTGAGAGAGAGGGTGGAAAGGGGTGTAATGTGGGGTAGACTAGCCCCTCCACAAACATACACACATTCATACATATATTCATACTTGTAGTCATATTCGTATTTCTATTCTGTTTTCTTTTTTTTTTCTTGTATTGGCAAAATGTATGTATGTATTTTTTTTTTAGATTTTGGGGCGGCATTTATTATTGGCGGGACCGTGCCCCAAAAGCCATAAACAAATGAAGGCAGTTGTTTTTGGTGCGTAATGAAGAAATAGCCGGGAGAGCACAGATACCAGCAGTTACAGAAAGAGAGCAATAAATAAGAGATAGACACAGAAAAAGGCAGGCAACTTGTGTACTCGAAACAAGGAAATAGTCAGACTCTTGCCAAATAGTGTATGATAGTGTATTAGGTTCACACTGCTCATACAGTGAAGTTAGGATAAGGTAGATGTCTTAACATATCTAAGAGACGATACACTACAGTTCAATATATGCAAGAAATTCAATCTTCGTTCTTCGTATCGATTTGAAGAAAATTGTATTTTAGGGTCGCTTTTTAGCACATTATTGGCCATATTTTGGAAAATACTCATCAAAATGACCCCAAATCAAAAGCAGTTTGCTAGTTTTGAGCCATATAATAGACAGCAGACAATAAAATTGTCATCTGCAAATTTTCGGGATTTTATAATTTTGTCAAGGGGTTAGTATGGCAAATTCATCAAAAAAATTGAAAAAATTTGAAAAGTTGAATTTTATAAAAATTTAAATGCAGAATTAAACTGTGTTCAAAACCATTAACAAAAATCCACATTTCACTAAAATCGGATTATTTTTGGCGAAGTTATGGCAGTTCAAAGTTGGGAAAGGCTGATTTTTCGAAATCTGTCATTTTTTTTTGACATTTTTTAGCACGTTTTTGGCCATATCTCGGGAAAAACTCATCAGGAAGACCTCAATTAAAAAGCGGTATGCTAGTTTGGAGTCCTAAAATCAATGTGAGCAAAAAAAAAAAAAATAATAATTTGGAGTTGAACATTTTTCGGGCTTAAAGTTCCGTGTTATCAGATTTTCAGAATATTGCGGTTATTTTAGCAGATGTGTAGCCATATCTTGAGAAATACTCTTGAGAAACACTTAACAGAGAAGCAGTCTTCTACTTCCCTGCATTACCATATCGTTGAACTTAGGCAGGTCGCCCTGTAGCACATAAACATGCGTGAAAATTCAATTGATTTTCGTTGGAAAGCCGACTAGACAATGAAGCGAATAGGAGGGTGGTGGAGGAACATGGGGTCGTCGTGGGTTGGGTCGGCGGCAACTGGAAAAGATGTATTTATAACGCTAGGAAAATTGCCCATCTTTGCTCTTCCTCGTTTTCTTCAGTGCCGAGTTCAACTGTTGTCTCTGTGTGTGTGTGTGTGTGTGTGTGCGGTGTGGGAAAACGTTTTGTGGATTTAGACAGAATAAGTGAAACAACGGGGAAAACGATTACAAAGTTGCCTATGCCTCAACGCAGCTGTCGAGTGTTGAATGTATCTGAAAGATACAAAATAAAAAGCGCAACGTGCAACATCATTTGTATATGCATGTGCATACGATGTGTGTGTGTGTGTGTGTGTATGTAAGCTAAGCTGAGAGTTTCAGCATATGTGGTGAGGGAGGGAAACTATGGTAGATTGGTGGATGGTGGGGGGGTGGAGAGGGGAAGGGGCAGGTGGAGTGTGCACTAATGAGACTGCGGCCTGAAGTGCTGCACAGTCAAATGCAATCATCGCTAGGGCGTGAGTGAGAGCGAGACAGAGTGTGCGAGATCTACACACACGCAAAACGTCAAGCGGCATGCGGCATGTGGCATGCAGCATGTTGCAGGAGGCGCAGCGTGTGGGTGTTTTGATTTATTGCCAATTGCCCAGGCATCAGCTCCAACTGCAGTCTCTGTCAGCCTCAGTTTCACTTCAAGTCGCAGTTGGAGCTGCAAGTTCAGCTTCAGCTTGAAGCCGTCACAGCATGTATGTGTGTGTGTTTGTGTGTGTGTGATGATGCCACAAAAAAGATTCATTCATCAGCATTTTGATCGCGTGTGGGCAACCAAAACGTCATACAACTGCTTGCCCAAAACCCTCTCCTTTACAAAACCTTTGAGAAACAGTTAGAGACAGTTTTGGAGGCAGAGATGCGAGATTTTCCAGCTCGAATCCCACGCAATCAACACAACAACAATTGAAATCACAATGCAACAAAACTGTCAACAGGAAGCATTTCGATGAGGTCGTGGTCTGAGCGTTGGCTTCCTCCTCCGTCTATCGTTAAATCAATGAGCGAGGGAACAAAATTGCACTTCGACAAATTGCAATCAGACTGAGGATACGGCAACTTAATAAATAATAACGACGCTTCTGATACTGCATACACATAACATTGGGAGATCGAAAGTTGTAAGCAGTATTTTGCGGTCGCCATAAACTTGTTGCGAATTATTAGAAAAAACTTATCTAATACAGTTTTCTGTAAGCGTGGGCTTCTGTTCAGCTTAAAGAAACATGTTCAAATTTAAAGTTTTCGCTGATTAAGCGATAAAGAAACTATTTGATAGATTTTTTGAAGTAGTTATATTTATATATTTTTGTTTGTCTTTGTTTATTATTATATATTATTTAACTTAAATGGTTTCTCATGCTGTAATTGCATTGATCAATTTGACAGGTTTATGATAAAGTGCCTTGAGTTTTTGCTATTTTGCTAATCTGGAAACGATAAGATATCAATTAGATCATTGAAAAGCCTTGGGAGTTGACAAATTAATTTTTAACTAATGATAATGCATGATAATAAAATAATGATAAGCCAAAAGTAAACTATAGAGTTCTGGAAATATTATCAGTCATGCTGCGATTTCCAAAAAGAGAGTGTAGAAAATCATGAATTAGATATAGTATCCTGTCCTTGAACAGAATATAAAAAAATTAGAAAAAATCGATGAATTTTCGCTAGTAAAAATGGAATCGTATGTTCCAATAAATTAGCAAGCTTTTATTATATGTATGTACTTTTAATATTTGTTTCGAACAACATTACTAATTATTTGTGCCAAGTAACTGAAAAAGTAAGTGCTTAGCTTAAGACATTTCACTGGCCTGAAATAAACTATCGTAATATAATATGATCCTCAGTTGATCATATGATAGCTTTTTGCTAAAGTTGCCTGGAGACTGCGTCTCATTTCCATTTCCAATTTCAAAGGGGTATAATTAGTTGACTATGTGTATGTTATGTGTGTGGTGTGTGTGTTGGTTATTTGTGTGTGTGTGGGACACACCCAATGTCAAAACCACACAGAGACAGTTGCAAAATATGAAAATCAAGCTATAGAGGTACAAGAGGAAGAAGAAGCACCAGTAGTATCAAACCACATCGGTTAGAGATTCCAACACAGAGACTGATACAGGGACAGGGACAGGGACAGGGAGAAGCATCACACGCAGTCGCAGATCCATAGATAGAGATACTTTTACCAATGCGGATGCGAGATGCTGTGTGGATGCTGAGATTTATGGCACAAAATGTGAGTATTCTCCACAATTCTCTCATTTCTATGCTCAGCTCCCTCTACGTGCTGCAACTCGCGCCTCGAGGCGATCAAATTGTGCGAATGAAACTCGTTACCCCAAAATCGAAGAAAAGATTTTTAGAATATACATATACCCTTTAATATTCATAATAATTGGTGTGTGTGAAGAACTCATAATTTAGCTATATTTCTGAAATGTACTTACATCTTAATAATACCTTGCTGAAAATTAATAATAATTTTTTGTTTTTCGGTAGCAAATCATTTTCTTTATATAGCTTCTATAGTAACTAATAAAATTCGATAAAAATTAAACTTTTTAGGAAAAATTAAATTTTTCTGTTATAATAATTACAGAGCATTAGATTGTTGTTCATATGCTAGCTTTTCTTTTGGTTTATAGCATTTTGCCAATAATCCAATAGCTACCTTGTCAGTTTTTTTAGAGTTCCCTCCAATTTACCCACTGCTGCTACCAATCCGCGCTACAAGAGATCTCTTTTGCTACTTTTCTCTCTCTCTCTCTCTTTCTCTTTCTCTCTGTTTTATGTCTCGTTTTGCTGTGGTTTTATCTTCCTCTTTTCTCTTGCTCAGCCTCCAGTCTCGCCATCTACCTTAGCTTTCCGCTTTGGCTACAACTTCAGCCGCAGCCATAGTCTCTCCACACATACAATATCTGTTTGTCCGTCCGTCCGTCCGTCCGTTCATTCGTCGGTTTGTCTTAAATCCGGTCCGTATCGCTTCTTTGACTTCGTGTTGTTGTGTTATTTTCTAATGAAAATTGACGCCGTGTGCTGGTAATTTAAGTTGTTTTCGGTTGTCTGGCATTTGTGTTTGGGGTTTTGGGTTTTTGGGGCTTCTCTCCACGTTCAGCCACGGATCGAACTATTTTGCCAGAGATCGTCGACTGCCATCTCAGTTATGCCCATTCCCATTGCCATTGACACTGCCATTGCCAATGCTATTGCCATGTCTATTGCTTGTTACCATTGCGCTTGCTGTTGTTGTATGCCTAATTCCTGTTCAGATACAGTGTCAAAGACGGATATCGAATCAGTTCCCTAAAATTACTTTTGAATTGGTTAGTTTTTGGCCAAGTTATGACAGTTCAAAGTTTTAAGAAAGTCGATTTTTTTTTTAAATATGGATTTTTGGGTTTGTTCTAAGACATTTGTGGACATATCTCGGGAAATACTCATCAGAAAGACCTCAAATAAAAAGCAATATGCTAGTTTTGAGTCTCACAATCGATCTTAGTCAAAAAATTGGGGTCAAAAGATTCTCGGTTTTTTTTATGATATTGTCAAGGGGTTAGTATGGAAAATTCGTCAAGAAAAAGTTAATTTAAATTGATGAATTTTATAAAAATTTGAATGCTGAACTGAACTATGTTCAGAACCATTAACAAAAACCAAATTTCATTAAAATCGGATGAGTTTTGGCCAAGTTATGGCAGCTCATATTTTGAAGAATATCGTTTTTTGAATTAACTTGTCTTAACTTATCTAGTTCTTTTTACTGATGATTTTAGCAGTTCTTTTGCTAATATTTCTCCTCAATTTTCTTTCGATCTTAGCAAGCTTAACTTAATTAAGTCTTAAGTAAATTTCCTCACTTTGTTTAATCGAAAAACATCTGGTAGTTGTATTCCTATAGATTACGTGAAGAACTGTTCTGTATTTAAAGTGTTTTTGGCAGACATCCATCCATCTATCTAGCTATCCATCTATCTAGCTATCCATTTATGCATCTATAGGAAACTTGAGCTAATGTTTTCTTGCAGTCGTCCACTTAAAACTTTATCTTTGGGCCATGTTACGATTGGTTCTTCTAGTTCTTTGGCCATAAATTTGACGAAAAGTTGTCTCTCTCTCTTTCCTCTATCATGCCTCTCTCTATGTTATTTCTCTGGTAATTGTTTTTCTCAGTGCATTTCCAGTTGAATAAAATTGCTTTGGCAATTTCCAGCAACCAGATGCGCTTTTCCTGTGTTGGCCAGCAACGTTTTTCCGTTTTCAGTTTTTTTTTGGGGCAAGAGTTATCTATGTGTGTGTATGTGTGTGTGCCTGTGTATGTGTGGCGGCGTGAAAATTGGGAAATTGGGAATTTTTGTACTTTTCACATGCAACTGTGAGAATATTCGTGGCTCGTTTATTTATTATGATTATTTATTTTGTTTTAGTTGAGTTGTTGTTGATGTTGCTGCTGCTTGCCACAGATGTTGCCAAGCAGCAGCTGGCCGCAAGATGCACACATTTGTTGTTGCCACACAGCACAGTCTTGTGCCACAGATTGATTAGTTTCGTTGCAAGTTCATTGCTCGACACTTTTCTCTTCTCTCAGCTTTTTGTCGTTGTTGCTCAAAAATAGAGTTCAACAAACGCTGCTCGCCAGCCACGCCTTTTGGTCCGCCGCCCACGTTGCCCAACAAAAATTAAACTACACAAAAATATGATTTTTTATACAAATTTATTTTGGTTTTTTTTGTTTTTTTTTTTAATAATTTTTGTGCAAGTTTAGCGATAAACTGACAGCTTGCCCCCTGCTATCCTATGCCTGGGCCGCTGCAGCTGTCTGCCACACCTACCAGAAGGCGGCTGTTGCAGTTGCAGTTGCTACATGTTGCAAGCAAGTGGGTGTTCCATTCACATTCGCACATATTCTCGCGCTGCTTGCCGCATGTTGCACATACAGACGAATTTTGAGTGCCTGTGCCTTGGTTGCGTGTGGGCGCCGCCTCAGAAAAAAATATATATGTATATATGTATATATCGAAACTTGCAACACGGGGCAAGACAGCTAAAGGCGATGGGCGATTGGCGATGGCGACACGACGCTTGATAAGAATTGAGTTACTGAAAGAGACAGCCATAGAAAGAGCAAGACATTGAGAGGGAGAGAGATAGAGCGAGTTAGTCCAAATTGGTTGGTTGTTGGGGGGGGGGGGGGGGAGACGTTGTGTTTGGAGGGAACAGGGGCAGACAGACAGATAGTTGCTGAGGCGACATTGATGTTGACAAAGTTGTGGCGCGCCACGATGTGGCAAAGCAGCGAAACGAGTTGTGTTGTTGTTGTTGTTGTTGTTGCTGTTGCCCCGCACTGTTTTATGTACTTGAGCTCCAGTTTATGACTTGTATTAGTTGCCAGACCTGCAGCACTTTGTACAATATCTGTTTCTTACTCTTACAGCTTGCTCTGCCTGCATCCTATGCCCACAAAATACACTGCCAGCAGTCGTAGGGTATACGTGAATGGGCAAGGGTTTTGTAACTAGCAGATGAACAGAGTTATATTTAAAATGTTTTATTTTAAGTGCCATATATGTACATATTTCTAAATGTAAATTATTTGATATTATTATATATTAAATTGTATTAATTATCAATTCGATGCATTGTTAACGAAAGACAACCCTATGTTAATATGGTTATAGAGTGTGCCGGCTAGCCCTATATCATTTCTTGTGTGCGCCCGCTTTATTTGCCTTATCGTTTTCCAGGTAACTGAAAAACCACCGTCTCCAACTGCACAACAACAATGCTCCAACAGTTTTGAGTTTATCTCGACGACAGGCCAAGTGTTGGAGTTGCCATTGTTTGCTCTCAGTGTGCTGATAAAGTTCCATTTCATATTTCTGTTCTTCGACACACACACATACATATGTATGTATGTATGTACATATGTATATCTTCTACTCAAAACGGTTTTTTGAGAGGCGTTGCAAGCTTCAATTGTGGGCAGTTTTTAGTTGTATATTTGTTAGGGGGCGTTCAACCGAAGCTTGAAACCCAAACAAAGGCCGAGCATGTGAACTAGTTCAACTGCCAAAAGAACTAGTTGCACAACAGCCAAAACTAATTAAGAAACTAAATAATATATAACATATATTTATATCAAACATACATACATATACTTACACATATATATACATATATGTACATATGTATACTAATAATGTTGAAAACGTGAGTGTTGCCCAAGTCTCGGTTTCAAAACCAAACAAAAAGTGTGCCAAATGAGCCATTATGAACCAGTTTGGGATTTTAGGAAGAGAGTGAACATACATACAGACATATATATGTACATACATATAATAACGGTTATTAATATACGGCGTGCTCTTTTAAGTGAAATACCTACATACATATACCTATATGCCGACATCTAGTCTATTCAATTAACATAATTATGGAGAGCTGGAGGTGCTACTGTGCCCCCAGTTGCGGCTCCAGCCGAGTCAAGTCGAGTGGGTGTCGCGAGTCGCGAGTCGTGCGAGTGACGCCTGGTTCCAAAAAAAAAAAAAACAAAAAAATTTATGAATCTCTCGTAGAGAAAATCAAAAAAAAAAAAAAAAGAAAAAAAAGCCAAACAGCTAAAGGTTTTTCGTAACTCTGCTTCTTTCTCCAAACACTGTTTTGTAATTAAAAAGCAAATCACGTTTCGTTTTTCATTTCTCTCTCTCTCTCTCTCTCTCTCTCTGTCTCTCGTTCTTTCTCTTTTACTATTTCCATCTGTTTTTGGTTTTATCTGTTTTATGATTTTCATTTGGGGATTTTCTTTCATTTGCGTAGGTCGCAGCGATCGTTGCTTTCATTGCATTTTGCTTCGTTTCACTTCGTTTCGGTTCGTTTGCCGTTGTTGTTGTTGTTAGTGAAAGTGCGTGTTCCCTCCCCGCAGGCAGCACAATCACATATCCCTCTCATTCTCTCTCTCTCTCCCCTACTATTTCTTTCCTTCTCTGTGTGCTTTACAGTGCGTTTCAAACATTTTCAAACATTGTTCACACATTTTTCATTTGGATTTCCGTTTTGGCGGCGCACAAAATCACAGTTAATTAATTCCCATAGCATAGACGCATTGATCCATGTCACTTTAATCGAATAATCGAATCATCTATCGAATTATGTCACATGGCTTCCAACCGCACCTCCCGCCCATTAGCTGCATTTTGAGTCACTTTTTCCCAGTTTTTTTTTTCTTCTTTTTTGTTGTTGTGCTCAATTAATTGGCAACGCTTCGTTGAGCCGAAAATGGGCACAAAAGTGAATTGATCTGGATATTGATAGACTCAATGATACCCTAGACACCATTTACTATCACTAAACGATATACTATCTCATAAATGATACTTTTTAAAGTCTTTATAAATTAAATTTAATTTTTTTATTAATGCAAGGGTTATTCCAATTATTTATATTTATGTTATTATTCACTTTTAAAATATTTATAATATATTATTATAATTAAAAAAAAAATACATTAAATAAACATAATATTTGCAAAATTATAATAAGTAAACACAGTTGATAACTCCAACTGTATTTCCAAAAATTTCAACAATATCACAGGAATATTTTTTGATCTTTTTGTAATTGTTTTTTCATAATTGAACAAATTAACAACATCGCGTGGATTATAAAAAATAAACGACTGTTCATAGAAAATTGCACAAAACCATCAAAATGCGTCTTCCGATTTTGCCAACCTCATTTTTCGGCAACCAAAATGAAAATAAAAATAAAAAAGCTAAATGAAATGAATTTTTGGGGCCTGGCCGAATAAATTGCAAATTAAAAGGCATTTAACGACTTCCGAGCGAACATTTGGGGCGTTCCCATTATTTTGATAATTTTGGTTTTATTTTCTTGGATGCCTCCAAGTGATTCTTAAATATATATGTATGTATGTATATTTTTGTTGTATAAGGAAACTGGTTCAATTTCTTGCCTGAGAAACTAACGAACAAAGTTTTTACAATCCAGCTAAAAAGTCAATTGGACTGGAAAGAGAGTGGGAAGAGAGTTGGGAGGAGGGAAAATATCATAGCCATTGGCGAAACCATTCAAAGTGCTATAAAAATTGCAATATAAATCTTTCTCTGAACATGAATTTATGGGTGAAAATACTCGCCATACAAGTTTTAGTGGCAAAGTTGCATGTTGCAACTGTCAAAGATCTAAGAATATTCGCTGATTATTCGCAAATCTACTATATGTTTCACAAATACTTTAAGTTTTTGGTGGGGTTCTCTAGTAATTGTAATATGGTTGCCCATTAAAAGCTACCCATAAGTTATGTTTGATTAGCAATAACAATTAGACCAATTGACTGGGAAAAAGAGAAAGAGAGAAAAAAAGAAAAACGGACTATCGAACAGATAGACGGACAGCCGAACAGATCGACGGGCAACGGAGGGCGTTAACCGTAGTTGTAGATAAGCTGCTGGCTATGAACTGCTGGTTACCTCCCCATTTAGACACCACTTGTGGCACGACCCAATTACATATCCATAGATACATAAACGCCTGGTTGCACCCACACACACACACACACACACACACACACACACACACATAGTCTTGGCTGCCCCGCTGGCAGAGTGGCATTAATAAGCCGCCAGTTTAAATGCATTTGCAATCGAAATTAGAAATATTACACATACGCCCTGTTTTCGAAAATTATGATATTATTTTCGAAATATCCTGTATTATATTTTAAATGACGAGTATTCTGTGTGTGTTTTGTTTTTCTTTTTTTTGTTTTCCAAATAGTTGTCCATTCAAATATATTCATACTACAAAAGTAAATTCGATGCTGTTTTTCTCTTAAAAATTTTTTAAATGATTTGTAACTCTACTATAGAGTATCTGTTAGTTGGGCAGTCGTTTCTTTAACTCTGTTTGCTGGTGCGAAAAAACAAATCTGTATGTTGTTTTTTTTTTTTTTTTTTTTTTTTTTTTGGCAAATGTTATAATGTTGCAAAATGAATCCAAGCAATATACATACATATATGTACGTATTTAGCGGACATTCTTTGGAAACTAGTTTAAGTTTCTTTCGTTCTCTCTTTGCATCGCTATCTCGTTCTGCCTATCCATCTATCTATCTATCTTTCTTCATTTGTATCTCTTACCAGCTGCAATTCTTAGCTGACCAAAGCAAAAACCTGAGCTACATTCAGTCAAGTTTTATTCTTGTGTTGTTTTCACTGCTGCCCACGCGGCTTTGCAGGGTTGCAACAAATGCCACAGATGGTGCTACTGTCCAGCCCTGGGATTTGACGATTTGTGGTTGGCAAGCTAATTGCCAACAGATTGGTAACAATTTTGTTAAGAGCTTCCGTTTCATTGGCATTGGTTTCAACGCTTCGCTCGTAAATGACGCTGATTACAGTCACCAGTGTCTGCCACAATCTGTGTCTCAGGCACTGTCTATGCCACAGCCTCAATCCCTGACAGAGAGACTCTGTTGCAGACTGTGCCGCAGGCTTTTCACATCACTGCCTGTTATATTTCTACTGCTTTTCTGCGGTTCTCTCTTGCTGTTTGTCTTCTTGCATCCTTGAGATCATTTGCATGCTCGTATAGAAAGAGACAGCGATAAAGTGATAGAGAGAGAGAGAGAGAGAGAGAGATAGAGATAGAAGAGGGGTAGCTCATTGAATGTCAGCAATGAGTGCAATTTGTTGTTGCCTCCATTCAGACGCAATTGCCTCAAATTGCTGCTGTCTTTGTTGTTGTACAATAAATTCCAATGAAATTGCAGTGGCAACAACAGCAGCAGCCCTGACCAATGCCACAGCTGCACCTGTTGTTGCCGCCGCACATTGATTGAAAACTTGTTGCAACTTGCAACTGCATATGCAACTGCAACCGCGGCAACATAGGCGCGCCACCATCAGCTGTCAGCAATTTGTTGTGATCAATTTATTAAGCACAAAAATCAAGCAAAGCAAAATGCAACTTCAGTTGCATGTTGCTACGTTGCTACGTTGCAACGATGCAACGTTCTATAGTCCATCAAAGTTGAAGGACGCAATCCCAATCCCAATCCCAAACGCAATCGCATCGCCTTGGGGGTCACTCATGGGGGCGCAACGTCATGAGGCACACGATAATCACAGTCATCAGTTGACGTGGATGCTGCTGCCTCATCTGCGGCTCATCTGCATAACCGGCAGACTCTCCCTCTTCTTTGACTCATCTCATCGCTTGCCTTCGTCTCATCTTCTCTCTTTCCAAACCTTGAGCGTTCTGTTTGTGCCTCGTTCGGTGCCGTGGGGCAATGCGGAGTTGCCACCACCCAGCAAGTTCAAGGAATTCGCAGCTATTGTTGCACCTTGACTTGGAATTTATGATTGTTTAGTTGTTGTTGCTGCAACCACTTGTGCGAATTTTGCACTTTACATCTTCACTAAAAAACTTACTTCCAACAATGATGCAGCACAAATGTGGCATAGTTGTAGATTTTGACTTTCTAAATGCAATTTATTTAAAATAAAAGGTAGATAAAACAGATACATGTAATATATTCTGTCTTTTTTAGAAAAATTAGTTTATTTATTGTAATTACCAAATAATTATTAACAATTTTGGCATTTCAATTATTTAAGGATAACCCTTTTTAAAAGCATCCCGAAAGTCGCTTAAGAAAGTTTCTTAAAAAGAATCTTAAGTTCTAATTTGAAATTTCGCATACATTTTGAAAAAGTTCATTAATAAGTTGAAAGCTCAGCATATATCTTGGAATGCCAATCAGTTGTGAAGTATGCCATCTCGAAAGAGTTCTCTGAAATCCCTATGCCCCAACTATCTTCTTCTCTATCTGGACGAGATCATTTTCCAACTCGAAAATACCAGCTGTTTTATTTCAGAAAAATATTTGCAAAGTTTTGCTGCTGGTTTTGCGATTCTCTAACAATTTCTGCAGCGTTGTCATAATTGAGACTGCAAATTAGCGTAGAGATAGCTGAGAATTTGGTGGGTGAGAATCACAGAGAGACAGGAGAGGAGAGAGAAGAAGGCGTGGGGAAGTTGGGGCAGTGAGTGGTGGCAAACAATGCGGATGTTGCAGCCATGAATAGTTGCATTCACATTGGCAAAGGGCTGAGATCACGGATCACAGATCACGGTGCGGTTCGCTCACGCTAATGAACACTGATGAAGATGGAGTAGAGACAGAGACAGAGACTCGGACTCGGACTTGGACTTGAGACAATTGAGGCAGCAAAGGAGGGAGAAGAGAGAGAGAGTCTGTAGAGTGATACGATTAACTTGGCTGCATCATTTTGCGTGGCACAATATCAATTTGTTTGCCACTCCAACTGAGAATGGGAATGAGAACGATCATGTTGATGAGGAGCATGTGGAGGAGAAGGAGAAGAGGACCGCAAAAAAAAAAAGAAAAAAAAAATAAAAAATACTCTCTGTTGTCTTTCACTTTGCAAGTTGCGTAAACACTTTACTTATGGAAAATGAAAGATGGAAAGATTGCAACTTGAATGGACACAGCTCCAGAAAGCGAGAGAGCACCAGCATGCTACAAGGCGAAAGACTGAGAGAGCGACAGAGAGGGTGAGATGAGAAGGAGGTGAGGTGAAGTTGACGCTGTGCTGACCAAAGTGTAGATACGATGCCAGTTGCCACTTGATTGTCATGCGTCCGTCCGTCCGTCCGTCCGTCCGTTTGTTCGTCCGTCTGTTCATCTTTCTGGCTGATGGCCTCGGCGAATCTGCAGCCCCTGCACTTGAACCGAAATGCGTCAGCATAGTTGTAGCTGTTGTTGTCGATGATCTACCAGTTATTGTTGTTGTGCTTGTGTTGCTGGCAACCAAATGGGAAAGTACAAATAGAAACTGAAGTAAGCCAAGCAAAGTCACAGCCACGAGATGCTTGCACCAAACAGCAAACAGGCCACAATAATGGCATAAAACACGCAATTGCAGCGGCAAAAATGCATTTCGACATATTTTCGATGAATTTATTTTATTATTCATTATTAATTTTATTACTAATTTTTAAAAAACATGCTATTTAATTTTTTCAAAAATATACGCAACTATTTTTTTTAAGAAATTCTAGGATATATTATTTTGTTCTTAGTATAATTTCTTATTTTGTATTTAAACATATTTATCTTTAAAAATGTGTGCTTCATAAAGGCTAAAAAATTGTAGATTTTGGGAAATTTAAGAAACTTTTTTAGAAATTATGTGAAAACATTTCCAACATTCTAAAGTATTAATGAAAACAATATGCAATGAAAATAGTATAAAAATATGCATTAAATGTTACATATATAATGTGGAATGAAAATATTTGTTTTAGTTTCCATCAGATTTCTATGAGTTGCCGCTTAAGCTTGTCAATCAATTTTGTCAACATTCAACCACTGTGCGCACTGTGGTACCACTGTCGCTTTGGGTCTGCTTCGCTGCATTTTGCTTTTGCCTTGAGATTTGTGACTCTCACAACTCTGTGCGCGTAATGCGCGTAATGCGGCCACAAGAATTATGAGGGGAGGGGAGGAGCGGAGGTGCACAAGAGTGGGCTAAAGTTAGTGGGGCAAGACTATTCCGGTTATATACATACATACATACATACATATCTATATATCTATATAACATATGGATAAGAACTGAGAGTGACCACGCCTTGCCACGACAAAACTCTTCATTCGCACCTCGCACCATGTTTAAGGGACTTAAGAGACTTGATCTTCCTTTCTCTCTATGTCTTTTTCTTACTCACTTATTCGTTGCCTTTCTTCTCTCAGTTCTGTTTTCTTATGTTTTTCCTTTAACAATTTTTGTTTTTTTGGCTCTCTTTTTATGCGTGTGTGCAGCCCTCGTCATCGTCATCGTCATCCTCATCATCAACATTATCATCGTCATGTCTCAGCTCCTTGTTTGTTTCCCACCTTTACTTTAAGGCACACACCTTGAGATACAGATACAGATACACAGATACACAGATACAGATACATGCCGCCTTGTTCATAAATTCAAACACTTTGTGTCCACTTCTCTCCCTCTCTCTCTCTCTCTCTCTCTCTATCGCTCTATCTCTAGCCTCTCACCCTGTGTCTCTTGCTCTTTCTAACTCTTGCCTGATCATTGTCCTAATCCCCAGCACAATTTTTAAGTCATGCATAGGCTATGCTACACTACGATATACCCTAATTTCCATATTGAAAAATAAATTAAAATTAATAGTAAACATTCTGATATATACACATTGATTACTTACAGTTTTGGATATATTAAAAAAATCCAATTTTCCATTTAAAATTAAAAATAATAGAAAAACTCAAGTATTTTTATACATATATGTAGGTACATATCATACTATTGCTATTTCCACCTCAAGTCTTGCAGATCTCCCTATTGAATCCTCTTTAAGTCTTTATATGGTATAAAGTTTGGAAATATGGCATGGTTTATCTGCTTATCAGGTGTCAAGCTATAACTTGTTATTAGTCCTGGTCTTAGCGTCTAATTAGCGTTAAATTTACTGAATTATATAGTATAGAGCAATGGGCATATGATATATCTGTCACATAGTTCAGATACCCAAAATTTATGCGAGATCTTAAATCAGCTGCGATCTCGTTCTCTCTCACAACAAGTGCTATGTCTTTTTCTTTTTGTGTTTTTATTGTTGTTGTTGGTGTTGTTTGTGTGTGACAACTATTTGGGCGTTGCACCTTCGTCTCCGGTGTCGTGCCCCTTCCCTCGTTCCTGTCCCATCTCCCCATCTGCATTGTTATTTTTTCAGTTTTCTGTTTATTATGAACAACAGCTCATATATTATTTCTGTGTTCCCCTCTTTCCTCAGAGTCTTTTCCTGTTCCTCTTTGCATTTCCATATCAATATTTGTTCAACATGGGGCAGAATCTTAAGCGCTAAGCACGAAACTCATTTCGTTGGGATCCCAAGGATCCCAAAACGCATTCCTCTGCTCACATGCTCATTTTTTCTTTTTTTCTCAGTTTCTCTCTGTGCCTCTCTTTCTTCTCATCCATTCCGCTTTGCTTTCATCTTCATCTCGTGCGGATTATAATTTTTGTGGCCTGACGGAGTAGTTGAACCGCGAAATTGTTGATTTAAGGCGTGAACGAAACTCTAAAGTCAAAAAAAAAGAGTCAGAGTAAAAATAAAAGAAAATTAAGCGCGTTTCAAGGTCGCAGGGTTGCCAGATGTTTGGCAGATGTGTGCAAAGTTAACAAAGCCTTTGAGCTTTGAGAGTTTTTCTATTGCAATATGCTGACAAATAAAACATTTTTCAAGTATTTAATTTTTTTTCTTCATTTTATTTTTAATTTTAATTTTCCTTTTGATCAATCAATAAAATTTAAGTTTTTTTTTAATTTTATATATACATATTTACATTTTTTGTATTTCTCTATTGAAATTTGGCGTTGCCATAGTCTCCCTCTTGAAAAACCCCTGCTTTCTCTTTGCCCCTTTCTTCATCTCTCCCCCACCCCCTCATACTTTCATCCACTCGGCAGCTGCTCAGTCAACTGTCCACAAATTGATCAACTGACCAAAAGACAAACAAAATCTGTTAAGGCTGTGTGAGTTTCCTGCCTCAAATCAGCTGGGAAAATGTCAGACGTAGAGGGGATGGGCAAAGGGTGTAATGGGAAGCGGGGTAGCACTGAAGGTGGATGGGGGGGGGGTAATCACGTGAATGCGGTGGAACGTAGCCGGAAGCCATTGCTGGACGGCGTCAAAATCCATTAAGCATAGACCAATTGCCAATTAGGCAGCCGAAAGTATTGAGTTACACAAGCGTTTAACACTCTGCATCCACACCATCATCACTATGCTCATAATCATCATCATGGTTGTCGTCATCGTGTGGCAACATCATAATGAGCTGGCAACTCCAGTTGCAAGTCCCAATTGAATCGCCAATCGGCCATGTGGGCATCCACGTCGTCACTTTCGCTACTGTGCACAAATCTCGTCAATTATCAAAGTGCAGACTGTGACAGCTACAGGAACAGAGGAGACAGTGAGAAAGAGAGAGAGAGAGCAAGAGGGAGGGAGGAGGAGGCAGCTAGTGGGCGTAGGCCATGCCATGCCATGCCCACTTACGGATGCTGCCAGTTATAACCATAGATGGGCAATTTTAATTAGCTGACGTCGTCGCTCAGTTATTTTATCAATGACATTTAAAGCTTCATTAAAAGTCCTGCCAAATGGAGGCAAATGCTGAGCTGCCATATTTGGCCAGAAGACAGGGATGCTGAGTGTGACGGGAACGGGAACGGGAACAGGAAGAAGAGCAACTCAAGAGTTGTCACACTCCGCACACAAGGGATAGATGGTAGGCAGGGCCCATCATCCGTAAAAGACGAAACGCATAAATTTCATTTGATGGCAACGCGTTCACTAATGAGCATAGAGATGCTACCGTGATACATATCGATACATTAGCTATCGATAACGATACCTATCGAGCTGAATTAGGGAAACTCATCAAATCCATAGCACATAGTATATTTCAAAAACTTGTTGCGCTTTAAAGTCAATTGTTGATCGAAAACACTTAAATTTTTGATATCGATATCTAGTTGGTAAATGTTTTTTGTGGTTAAGTTAAGTTGAAATTTCTGTTAATCATCGTTTACCATGAAGATGAAAAAGGTTATCTAGTAAGGTGACTTTTATGAGTGTTATGACAAGACAATAAGATTGTGTGCAATATTTTGCCAAACGATAACGTTAACGATTATCGTTTTATATGTCATGTGATACAGTTCTCTGTGTCTTTGCGCTGTTCATAAACTCCGAACTACAAACAAGTCACACTCTGCGCCAACAGATGACAAAGCATCCTATTCATAGGGGAACGACTCAGGCGATAAGAAATGATACGGAAATCGAATCATGCACAGAATATGTCCGCAAAAAATTTGCATTTAGACAGAGGTTTGCTTTCAGTTCGTGTTATCGATAAGCACGCGCACATCTCTAACGAGGAAATGCTGTCTGTCGGCTGCCCACAATTTGTTGGCCCCTATGACAAATTCAACAAAAGGAAACCTCCAACCGCCAACCAGCTGGACTTCTGACGACTTCAGTGCCAGCAGCAGCTTTGGCTTCGGATCCAGGTCCAGGTCCAGGTCCAGGTCCAAGCTGCGGTCCATTCCTGTGGCCATTAAAAATGCAAGTTGCATGGCCAGTTCCCAGTTCGATAGTTGGCTGAAGTTGGTTAACTTGGCTTTTTGTTGTTGTTGTTGTTGCCGTTGTTATTGTTGTTCGTTTGTTTGTTTGTTGGGCCTGTGCACCCTCCTTCGTTACGTTTTGCGCGCCTGTTTCGCTTTTACTTAACATTTTTAGCCTTTGCGCCGTTAATTGGCAGAAAATACCAAAAATGGCAATGCATGACGACGACAGACGGGCGGACGGGCGGACAGACAATGACGACAATCGATGATGATGATGATGATGACGACGGCGACGATCATAATGATGCTTCTGCTGGGGATTCACTATGGCAATAGTTCGAATTTGGCTTCTAATGAGCGGCCAGACGTTTGTATCTATCGCACTAGGCACGCCAGCGCCCAAAAGGGTTATCGATTAACGATTAGTTGCCAAAAAGTGACTGTCGACGTTAATTGGGATGCAACGAAAAAGCTGATCGCTTATAGTGCCAAGAATTATCGATAACTAGGTAGTCTATAAATTGTTTAATATAGTTTCAATGTTTTCAACAATTATATACATATAATATTATGTTAGATGTCGTTCTCTTTGCTATCGATTAATTATTCGTATATATCAATTATCAAACCGATAACTAGAAAGATTTTTTCACTTAACTGTCGTTTTATTGCTACAAGTGCTTAAGATGGTAACTAACGATCTGTCAGGCCATGAGTTATGTCCGTTTCATTTGCTTACCGATAAACGATAAACGATTACCCACACTAATCGACAGCTGAGGGCGTCATCAAAATCAGCTACACCAGAAAAATAAAATAAATAAAAATTGCTTGCCCATAACAATAAACCCAAATAAACATAAATAATATTTATTTAGTTTTATCGCTTTGAGTGGGCGGTGAACCAAACTAGCAAACCGGCAACCTTTTCTTTTTTGCGTGGGTGCCACAAACGACTAATCTTAAGAGCAAGGGGATACCGGCTGGGGGACGGATGAGTGGAAGGATGAGGATCAAGTGAGCAACTGAGGAGCCTATTGAACTATCGCGCGCGTATGGTGGCAATCGCGCGGCGTGCATCTGTGAGACGTGTTGCCATAATGCGCCAACGACATGCAACCGCCAACAGCATGCCACATGCAACATGCAGCATGCAACGATTGGCAAGCATTAATCAGTGCTGCCAACTTGCTTTCCAAGCCAGCGAGCAACAACAGAACTATTTGTAAAGGCAGTTCAATAGATAACCAAAGAGAGAGAGAGAGTGATAAATAGTAGGAGGCAAGAGATAAAGCGGCTCTATAAGATCTGTATACATATGTATATCGATACAACTACATATATAAAGTTAGTTATTTTATCTTATCTCGAATTTCTGCCTGGTTTGTTGGCTAAATAAATTGAAAGCAATGCGAGAAATGTACATAGGACAGAAAATTCCCTTGTCAACATAATTCATGAATAACTAAATAAATAAAATAAATTTGTGAATTTGGCATTAAATCTTATTAAATCAAATTGAATAATCACATAACGTTATTTTCTTAGTTGAAATTAAATACATATATGTATAAAGATCTATAAACTGACTAATTGAAATGAGTTAAGTTGTAAATGAAAATTAATAATTGAACAAAATGCAATTTTTTGTTTTATAAACAGATAAATTAAATATATATATAGTGTAGGCTACATATTTAGTAAATTTGTAAATTATGCTAACGAGTTGGCTGTAAAAAAGCTAAGCTGCGCAGCACTATCAAAGCAGCGCCAAAAGGAATTTAAATTTGAATTCAAATTAGCCTCAACTCTCCGCTACCTCACTCTTCTTCTCACTTTAACTATCTCGCTCTCTCCCCCCCCTCTCTCTCTCTCTCTGTCTCTCTCTCTCTCTGTCTCTCTCTCTCTCTCTCTCTCCCTCTCTGTCTCTCTCTCTCTCTATTCCCCTCGCTTTTCTTCCTTAATTCTCCTTCTATTACAGTCACTCTTGACTGTTCCGTTCCGACTTGATTTCGCAGTAAACTAATTTTTGCTGCTGCAACTTTTTTAACCTTTTTACAATATTTGGTATATTTTATCTCCAGACTTCCACTTTTTGTATTTAATATATTAATTATCACTTAAATACATTCATTTATATATGTACATATGTCACTATTATGTGTATTCAAATCTATATATATATATATATATATGAATATATATCATTCTAACTTGTGCTTCTCTCACTCTTTCGTTGCAGGTACGTATGGAACTTAACGTATTTGTGATATATTCATTAGATTGCAGCTTGCAGCTGTAGATTGAACCTCATCCTCAACCTCCTCTGTCTCTGTCTCTGATTCTACCCAAAGATCTTTTGATTAATTAACAGGGGGGAAACGGCCACAACAATTGATATGTTCAAAGCATTGTTGTTGTAAACAATAACCACACGCTTGTGCCACGTACAACAGCAACAACAACACTGACAGTTCCATTTAAATGTCAATCAGCGACACTTTGACATGAACGTGGAACGTGTACGTTGAACGGGAATCATTTTGTTTGATGTGGCGATCGTGATGAGTGTGTGTGTGTGTGTATGTGTGTGTGTGGCATATATGCAGCGTGGGTGTGCAACTCGCAATGGTGGTAATTTGGCAAAAGGTTGCAGCAACAAAGGGTAAATATTTCTTGATTTGAGATTCAACAACAAAAGGCTCGGAAATGAAGGAAAGTTATGTGCAATTCAAGCACAGACGATAAATTATGCAGTAGTAATCGATAGGTAGCAGTGAAACGATAACTGATAAATTAAGTGAGCTACATAGACGCAAATAAGAGACGTGAACTGGTAAGAAAACAAATTTAAATCAGAATCAAATTATCCGGTAATAATCTATATACAAATAATCCATATATCGTTAATAATCTATAATCTATAATCTATCGATATACTGATAACAATATAAAAGCAATGGTGCAAAGTGACAGTCGATAATTATGGGAGTAAGCGTTCCTATTTTGTATGTTAATCGGTATCGATAAATCGATTACTTCTCGCTAGTATTATCGAGTAGTTAAGTGAATATGCAAATAGATAACAATATTTATGTATATCGATGGAGGATTACTGGGAGTCGCCTGCACAATTTATGGCAAAGACAACTGTATAAAACAATTTTGACAAATAAATTCATCAACACTTGAGTTGACAGAAGACACAAGACACTATACACTAGACGTGGAGACGCAAAGACAATAAGGTGATGTTGATGGAGGGGGAGTAGATGTGAAAGGGGTATTAGTGAGTGCAGCTGGTAGCCATGGCCATGTGGCACAGTTGCAAATGTCGACAACAACTCCAACTGCAACTGCAACACATTTGAAATTCAAATTTTATTTAGTTTTATTTCCATTTTAGTTTTGTTTTTGTTTTTGTCGCGGCTTTTAACGAGCTTTTGTCTGAGAGACAATGTTGCAGTTGTTGTGGCTGTGGCTGTGGCAGTTGCAGTTGCAGTTGCAACTAGAGTGGACAACGGCAGCATTGTTTTGTGGCAACAATGGAGCTGCTGTTGCTGTTCAACTGCCATGTAGACGCTCATCAGACTGACAGCTTTAGCTTCAGTTTAAGCTTAAGCTTGAGCTACGACGGAGGAAGAAGCAGAGAGTGTTTGTGGCAGTGGCAAGAAGTAAATGGCAATTGCAGTTTCGCATGAATTTTGTGGTCGCATTTTGCGGTCATGTGTCGAGTCACACAGTCCAAATTTAATTGAGCATGCAAACAGAGATCAGATTCCAGAGTTGCCACAGGCTGCACATTTGCGCACTTTGCCATCGTTAATGTGACTGGTCTAGTGTTGCCACAGCAAAGTAGTTGCTGCCTGTCTACCACAAGATCAATTTGAATGCAGAGTACACTAAAACTAATCGACTGTGAGATACCCTTCTCAAGATATTTACATTTCAAGAACTAGCCCCACTCTGCCCAACCACATCAACATCTCGTACCACACATGTTTTGAGAGAAACCCGATGCCTTTGAAAACTTGAACTTTTTTTGCTTGTTTATTATTTTATCAACAAAAAATATTAATAATATGAAGTCGACACAAGTTTATACTTTGTTTTTTATATATTTTCTTGTTTTTTGTATATCGAGCATAAAAACCTGCCGAGTTCTTAAGAACGTTTTGATATATTATGACCCCCTGTATCAGGTTGCATCCATAAGCATTCTTGAGTTTCGTTTTATGAGTATGCTTGACAATTATGCTGATGATCGAATGCATACATCAACAAGAATAAGCTTCATTTTGGAATTTTATATAATTTCTTGTTAAATTTTCGAAAGAAAAAACTCATTTTCATGGGGAGTCTTGCTGATAACCTTAGCAATGCTTTCCAATTGGGATTACGAACCGCTTGACTTGAAAACCATGTGTTTCCCAAAAATACGAAGCGAACTAATTTTCTTTCGACTCGGAATCAAGTTTCGGGCATAATTTATGGAACTTAAGTACAGCCCGATGATGGGAGGGTTCAATAGGCCAATGTGGCCAATGTATGGGATAGTTGTAGGGCATCTGGAGGCAATTTTGATGAAATGGAAATGCGCGATATGGATTAGGGCTCAATACCAATAATCAATAGTAATCATATCAACCATAAGTGTATTTGTATGTGTGTGTTTCGTCTGATAGCTGCACTATCTGTATGAGTATTGTATGTTCCAAATAGTTGCCCCCAATTTGATTTAGCTGCCACTTCCGTCTGTTTGTTCAGACGGCAGCTGCTCAGAATTTGTTGCCCTGATCTCGTCATGATTTCCTGTGGCAAGCAGGATTCTCTGACTATGCTGCTTCCTCTTGTTCTGGTCGCAAGCATACAGTCATGCAACAAGTACTCTAAAATATTTTTTATTTTGGCTCTTCAATTAAAACTCATTAACATAATGGGTTTAAAAAACAAAACGAAACCCCCCCTTTATAAACAGAAAGAGGCCTTGGTTATGGTGTCCGCATATCTGTACCGCCCGTCCGTCCGTCCGTCCGTCTCCTCGTCTGTCTGCATGTTCGTCTATGTGTTTGTGTGTTGTAATTTATGCAAATTTTATGCGCACACAGCAACAGCAATAAAGCGACTGAAACAAGAGACGACAAACAGAACAAAATAAAAGTCCGAATAGTTGGTTATGACCAACTGCCAAATACCCACTACATACACACATACATACTATATTTGCAAGTAGTCGAGTTACCCATTAGTCGAGTATACTCTATGCTTTGTTGATGACGGGCATAACAATGTTTAAAACGCAAATATACGCTAAAAATGCTAGAGAAAGAGAATAAAAAAAACAACTAGAGGGCAGGGCAGAGCAATAATGATATAGTATATAGGGCTAGGCTAGGGGTGCGGGTAGAGAAGTAGTGGGTTGTGGGGTTGCATGAAGAGCCCATCATCAGCACAACATAACATACTGATGACAACGGGCAAAAACAGCGACCGTTTGGACTTTCATTTAGTTTATGGTGACATAATTAAAATTTATAGTACAACAATAATGAAACACGACGAACCGATCGAACACTGCCACTTGCCACACATGCCGCATGCCACATTGTGGCAATTATTAAGCGTAATGATGGCCAAGCGCACAATGTGAGAATCACCCGCATGCCAAGTGGAAAAAGGATAGAGAAACCCCTAGAAAGTAGGAGAAGAGGGATAGAGCCTAGATTGTGAATTAAATAAACCATTTCGTGATTCTTTTCATGTTATTTTATTAAGTAACTAACTTTAAATACATTTTTAATAGCTAAAATTTCATTAAATGGTTTCTACAACTTTTGAGACGATAAAAATGCGTCAGAAATCAGCTTTAACAATTTGATAGTAGGTTATATGTATACCGTATCTCTCCCGCCTAGTTACAGTGGCAATTGGAAAGCGGTGTTGGAAAACCAAAGTAACTAAAGTATGGTAGCCCAGGTATTACTCAATGGCTAGATATGTTTCAGCTAAAAATAACTGTCAACATTTCTCTCTCTCTCTCTCTCTCACTCTCTCTCTCTCTGATACTCACTCGTTACATATAATTATAGAGCTAATTACCGAGATTACGCACAATATATCAATCGATCATGCTTAGAGCTCTTTAGACCAGTTGAGTTTAGATTGGGTCACATTCCGGCCACGATCTATGAATAGCCCTTGGTGTTGTGCACAACGACTGTCCATTATGTACACTATGGTTTTATATACAACTTGTGTATATACATATGTGTATACATATATAATACAACTATATGTACGCTTATGGTCTGGTTTATCGGGCAACATATTGAAGGCCTTCACATAAAATGGGAATAATCTTATCTTATTGACTGTTACAGTACATATCAAAAATATATACATACATATATACCGAGTTCGATGTATACGAAAACTATGTCATATGTTTGTACATATGTATGTATGTACCTATGAACTATACGACTTATAACTATTCCCATGTGCTTTTAACTTCTATGCAAGTCATTTCTCGAGAACTTTGATATCCATATCATCATTTTTGATCGTATTTTATGCAGTCTTTAACCGGTTCAAATGTTACTTATCGCAAAATTTATACATATTTAGAATTATTTGTGCAAAAATATCGCTCATAGAAATTTATAGAGAACTTAGAAGGGAATTACTTGACGCGAAGTAGGTGAAGGTTTCTCTACTGAAACTATACTCAAAAATTAACTGACCTTTCTTAAAGTCGCTTTACTTGGAAGTCTATAAATATTAAGAAACATTTTTTTTTTTTAATTTTCTATTCTCCAAAATGAATGAAATATATTAGTAATAATTTGAATAAGTTGAGGACATCTTAAAAGTAAGGTCTCTTGACTTTACTGACAGTGCCTAAGTATTTGGTATTCCTGTCCGGGAGTCTCGGGGAAAACGATACGCCCCCGTTCAAGTTAAGTCTTACCTGTTGTGTCTCCTGATTGTATGAAAATGCCCCCATGCGGGCAAAAGGCACAATGGCTGCTACGGTCCGTGTGGCATGGTTTTACCTGCAGCGTGACAGCGTGCAACTTGTGTGGCATCGCCAGCGTCATGTCGGCCAGCGGCGTTTCTCTGTTGATCCAACGATCGTCGATCGTGTGGCTACTCGCTTAGTCGCTGATGGCCCAATGCCAATTCTTTTCAAATTCAAAAATCCAAAAAATTCAAAACTGGAGGACAGAGAGATAGAGAGAAAGAGAGAGAGAGAGAGAGAGAGAGAGAGAGAGAGAGAGATAAATGAAAACAAAAGCGGCAGCTACAATATCATATTCTATTCGTTGCTGCTTCATCTTCTTCTGTAGGTCCACTCTGTTGTCTGTTGTTTCGCTTGCCGCTGTTTCAGCTGCATCTGAGGTTGAATTTTGTGTTTGTTTATTTATGCGCACGTTTCGATATCCTTTTGGATATTTTACCTGCCTTCGTATTTCTTACCTTTGCCTTCAAATCGAATCACATACATATGCATATATGTACATACCGGCATCCCAAAGGGGCGCCCACTTAGTGTTGCGTTGATTTTAGTATTAAAGCCATTGTCAGGATAATAAAAATCCCAAAATTATGTTTAAATATGCCAATGGGACTCTTCAAGTTCTCTAGCTCTTTCCCGTCCCTCTTCACCTTTCCCTGTCACTCTTTTCGCTCTGGGCAGATTTCTTTGGTTCTGCTTAGCGAGGCTAATAAAAACAAATTCTATCAAGATACTGGCATTACAAAGGGCGTGTTTTACTATTTTTATTATCACATTGTCATTGTCAAACAAGAACAAGTGTGGAAGACGAAGACACATTGGAGGAATGTGAAGACGAGGCATTTAGAAAGAAGGCACCGCCCTGTTGTCAATCGCGCAAACCGAAAGGCCGTCAAATGGTTTAATGCCATCATTAAAGACCTCGACAATCATTTTCGACACACACTTCATTTCCACAAGCAATACACCTCTCACTCACACACTATTCTCTCTTGCTTTATACTGACCTAGCCAACCTTAGCACGTACCCTTAGACCAACCCTTATCGCAGACAATGAGGATGGCAGTAACGTACAACAAATGTTATTCCCCTTAGACTACAAGTTGTTTAGCGACCTTGGCAATTCCTGTGTAGAGACTTCTCAACAGGTAATTATAAACCTAGAGAAATGTGTCGTGTTTGCTCAGGGTTTGCTGGTATGGCAGTTCAATACGTTCTATTAAAAAATTTAACCATATAAAAGCACATGAAATTGAGGTTTAGTGATCAATTTCCATACTAACCCCTTGACAATATCATAAAAAAAATCAAAAAATTTGCGACCCCAATTTTTTTACTTAGGTCGATTCTAGGACTGAAAACTAGGATACTAGTTTTAATTTGAGGTCTTACTAATTAGTATTTCCCGAGATGTGGCCAAGGAATGCTAGAAAGTGACCAACAATTTGATTTGCTGAGTATTTTTACGGGGATTTAATTAAGCGGAGTGGAAAAGATGAAGAAGTCGTCACACACTCTCGCTTTGCTGTCGAAATAATAAATGACCGCTGTCGGAGTTGCCAGACCGCTTAACACTTGCCACTTGCCACTTGCGACCGCTAAGGTTCAAACGTTGTGGCTGGAGGTTCAAGCCAAAGATCTTTGAAAGGCAACTTCAACGTTGGCGGCAAACTACAAAACAAATAGTTGAAATTGTAGTTGAAAATGATGAAAAGGCAGAAGACGCTAAAGAGCTGTTGCTGGGCAGCTCAACTTGATGGATACCCTAACCAATCATAAAAGGGAAATATTTTTCGATTCCTTTCAATACAGTTTTATATTAGTATTTGGTTCACAAAATTTCACTCAACGTTAACTATAACTCAAAGTAACGGAATAACTAAGCAACTCCAACAGTTTGACTGATTTACAGGTAATTTAACAAACACACAAACACGCACACAGCAATTTATGAGCGTAAAGCAATAACAAAAGTCTCAGCTAAGCAAATGTCAACACAACAACAAAATCAACAATAGAGCTCAACCTGAAGTTGGCTGCGCCTGCGCATAGCTTTTTGGTGAACCTCAAATTTTGACCTTGCCATCAATTTTTCTAATGGAAATTTTAACTAGTATAGAAAAAACGTAGTAAAAACGAAACAGAGCAGGAAAAACGAATGAAATTTGGCTTGTTATTTTTGTTGAAATGTGCGATAAGCTGAAAGCCCACAAATAACGGAGGAGGAAGAGAAAAATATGTAAAAAAAAAAGTTTGTGTGCCACTTTGTTACGTGTGGCAGTCGCAGACCCTTGGGTTGGGGGCTCTGTGGCAACCGGCAGCTGACAGCAATTTGACGCTCGAATGCATCATCAACAAGCAGCTGATATATTGCGACTGTCCAGGTCATCATCCATACACACACGCACACTGATAGAGACACATGCAACCCACAATTAATCAAAGATTTTCCACAAGACTTGTACCTACGCTCTGCCCCCAATTCTCGCTTCGGTTAGCAGTCTTATCAGCTGCTGTTGAGCTGGCGGCTTTACAGCTAAGAAAGCTGCAGCTGTTTCCCTCGCTCTCTCTCTCTCTTAGTCTACAATTACTTCTGTCTCTGTCTGACGTCGGCGCTGACCCAAAATTTGGAGCGAGGTCATTTCATGGGACCACGTGGGCTGCAGCTACAGTAGCTTAACTACGCAGCAGTCTAACTAGCCCAAAAATCTCCTACCTCTATATCCAACTCTCACTCTCTCTCTATCTATCCCTTTCACACACTCTCTTTCGCTCTCTTACTTCAACTGCACTTCCTGCTACGCCTTCTTCTTTATTATTATTATTATTAGTTTCTGCGCCTGCATCAACTTTTCATTTCGTTGACCACATTAATGAGCCAAAAAGTTATGAACCCATCGAACTGCCCTATGCTAAATAGAGCGAGGCCGCCGCTACCGTGAACTACACACAAACGTATTGCCCAAAAATACACTGCACGAAATAGTTAAGTACTCTGACACTCTGAGCCTAAGGAAAACAGAAAAAAGAAAATATTTTGGAGTCCTCACAACTTCGTATTTTAAAAAGAGATTTTTTTTTCAAAATTTTGTTTTATTATATTTAATTACATCAGTTATCTGTTAATAAATATAAAAATTATTATCCATTCGAAAGTTACGCAAAAAAGTTACCCCTTGACAAAATCATTAGAAATCGAAAAAATTTTCGACCCCAATTTTGTGACTTTAATCGATTCTAGGACTCATAACTAGCATTCTGCTTTTTATTTTAGGTGATTCTGATAAGTATTTCAAGAGATATAGCCACAAATGTATCAAAAAGTGACCCAAAATCGCAATTTTCCCCAATGTTGGTTTTCCGTATCTTCGAACTGTCGTAACTAAGCCAAAAATCAACCGATTTTCATGAAATTTGGCATTTTGGAAATGGTTTTTATATCAGTTTAATTCTGCATTAAAAGTTTAGAAAAATTTGAAATTTTCAATTTTTCGACTTTCACTGCCATTTTTTCATACTTACCCCTTGACAAAATCATCAGAAATCGAAAAAATTTTCGACCCCAATTTTTTGACTTCAATCAGTTCTAGGACTCATAACTAGCATTCTGCTTTTTATTTTAGGTGATTCTGATAAGTATTTCAAGAGATATCGCCAAAAATGTATGGAAAAGTGACCCAAAATCGCAATTTTCCCCAATGTTGGTTTTCCGTATCTTCGAACTGTCGTAACTAAGACAAAAATCAACCGATTTTCATGAAATTTGACATTTTGGAAATGGTTTTTATAACAGTTTAATTCTGCATTAAAAGTTTTGAAAAATTTGCAATTTTCAATTTTTCGACTTTCATTGCCATTTTTTCATACTTACCCCTTGACAAAATCATCAGAAATCGAAAAAATTTTCGACCCCAATTTTTGACTTCAATCGGTTCTAGGACTCATAACTAGCATTCTGCTTTTTATTTTAGGTGATTCTGATAAGTATTTCAAGAGATATCGCCAAAAATGTATGGAAAAGTGACCCAAAATCGCAATTTTCCCCAATGTTGGTTTTCCGTATCTTCGAACTGTCGTAACTAAGCCAAAAATCAACCGATTTTCATGAAATTTGGCATTTTGGAAATGGTTTTTATATCAGTTTAATTCTGCATTAAAAGTTTTGAAAAATTTGCAATTTTCAATTTTTCGACTTTCATTGCCATTTTTTCATACTTACCCCTTGACAAAATCATCAGATATCGAAAAAATTTTCGACCCCAATTTTTTGACTTCAATCGGTTCTAGGACTCATAACTAGCATTCTGCTTTTTATTTTAGGTGATTCTGATAAGTATTTCAAGAGATATAGCCACAAATGTATCAAAAAGTGACCCAAAATCGCAATTTTCCCCAATGTTGGTTTTCCGTATCTTCGAACTGTCGTAACTAAGCCAAAAATCAACCGATTTTCATGAAATTTGGCCTTTTGGAAATGGTTTTTATATCAGTTTAATTCTGCATTAAAAGTTTAGAAAAATTTGAAATTTTCAATTTTTCGACTTTCACTGCCATTTTTTCATACTAACCCCTTGACAAAATCATCAGAAATCGAAAAAATTTTCGACCCCAATTTTTTGACTTCAATCGGTTCTAGGACTCATAACTAGCATTCTGCTTTTTATTTTAGGTGATTCTGATAAGTATTTCAAGAGATATAGCCACAAATGTATCAAAAAGTGACCCAAAATCGCAATTTTCCCCAATGTTGGTTTTCCGTATCTTCGAACTGTCGTAACTAAGCCAAAAATCAACCGATTTTCATGAAATTTGGCATTTTGGAAATGGTTTTTATAGCAGTTTAATTCTGCATTAAAAGTTTTGAAAAATTTGAAATTTTCAATTTTTCGACTTTCACTGCCATTTTTTCATACTTACCCCTTGACAAAATCATCAGAAATCGAAAAAATTTTCGACCCCAATTTTTTGACTTCAATCGGTTCTAGGACTCATAACTAGCATTCTGCTTTTTATTTTAGGTGATTCTGATAAGTATTTCAAGAGATATCGCCAAAAATGTATGGAAAAGTGACCCAAAATCAAATTTTCCCCAATGTTGGTTTTCCGTATCTTCGAACTGTCGTAACTAAGCCAAAAATCAACCGATTTTCATGAAATTTGGCATTTTGGAAATGGTTTTTATATCAGTTTAATTCTGCATTAAAAGTTTTGAAAAATTAGCAATTTTCAATTTTTCGACTTTCACTGCCATTTTTTCATACTTACCCCTTGACAAAATCATCAGAAATCGAAAAAATTTTCGACCCCAATTTTTTGACTTCAATCGGTTCTAGGACTCATAACTAGCATTCTGCTTTTTATTTTAGGTGATTCTGATAAGTATTTCAAGAGATATAGCCCAAAATGTATCAAAAAGTGACCCAAAATCGCAATTTTCCCCAATGTTGGTTTTCCGTATCTTCGAACTGTCATAACTAAGCCAAAAATCAACCGATTTTCATGAAATTTGGCATTTTGGAAATGGTTTTTATATCAGTTTAATTCTGCATTAAAAGTTTTTCAAAATTTGCAATTTTAAAATTTATCGACTTTTGTTGCCATTTTAACAGTATCTTAAAGCAACTACTGACTGACACTGGACATATTATTGTGGCTTGCATTGTGGCACATACAACGACTTTCAGTCAGGCAATGTGGCAGGCAGTTTGGTCTATAGTCTCTGCTATTTTTTTTGTACGTCTGCCAATTTCCACACTTCTTGATGGCGCCATTAATCCACACAGATATAGACACTGTGGAACTCTACACAGTAGCATAAGATGCCGCTGACGTCTAGAATCATAAGTTGTACGTATACCCTAGATATGCCTTGTAATTTGGCTGGGCTTCCAAAACAAAAGATTCAAAGACTTTTCCACAACCAAGCTAAATATTGAGAGGTATATCATAGTCTATCATTGCTAATGCTTTTGATGGCTGTGTCTTTTCCACTTTTGGCTAATGGACACATTATGTTCCGACGACTGTTGTTGCTGCGTTTCCTCCTTCTGCTCCGTCCAATTTTGTAGGCCGGAAACGCGTGCTGGACGCGCATTCTGGTCAGCAGCAGCGTCAAATGAAAACATCAAAATACAGCCAGCAAAATACATATGTATGTACATACATACATATATTATAAAAAATATGAAAACATTTTCATATCGTGAAAAATGCGCCAAATGCATGGCAAAAATATTCTCCGCGTCTATCCGAGAAACCCCACTATGATATCATATGTTATATTATAAGGTTTTGGGTGTGGACGAAAATCTTTTTATAGTCATGATGCGTTAACACCTTGACACAAAAGGCCTTCACCAGTCAGAGATAGATAGAGCTAGAGTGAGTGAGAGAGTGAGAGAGCGAGAGAGACTGGAGATATGGAGCAGTAGAGACAGAGAGGGACGCGACGACCTATCAATCCTATGTCATACACTTGAATGACTTAACCGAAAATCCCATCAAATTATGCGCATTCGCTGGGGCTGCCTGTCTTGAATATTAAGTTGAGAGATCCCAATCCCCATCCCCATCTCCGTCCCCATACAATAACCGTTTCCCCTCTACTTAGCATAGCTCCCTCCCTTTGGCCTTTGGCATGCCAACATACGGCATTCGAAATTTGAAATTGAATTGAAAGACAAATTTTGTGACAAATCTTTTTAGACTTAATGTCAGTCGAGTTAGACCTGCCAACAGCTATCTATCTCACTCGATACATCCTTCTCTTTCTAACTCTCTATCTCTTTCTTTCTTCTTTTCTTAGCTAGTTATGCACTGTATATACATATATTATTACGCCATCAGCTTAGACCCTACAAATACCCTATAATAAGCATGAACACAAAACTGTTTGCCTCTTGAGTGTCTCTATTCTCTTTGTTTCCTATCACTCTCCATCTCTTTCTACGCTGCTTGGCATAGTGGATGGCTCTCTGTGTAGGACATTGTGCTTGTTGTCCTTTGGCTGGCAGCTGCAGGTAAACGACACCGCAATAACGTTGCCTATCAGCGCGTTCGATCTGACAGGTAACACGATGTTGATGAGGGGGATGAGAAGATGAGGACCACAACCAGGCAGTGGCTGCTGCCGGCTGCCAGGCGAGTATCCTGCCAGCAGGATGTGCTGGCAGCGCAATGCGTGCATTTTCTGTGGAAATATTTGAGAAAATCGCCTGCTGTGTTTGCCACAGGATGCGAAATATAATACAGAAATCATTGGTGTTAGATGCAGAGAGAGAAAGAGAGAGTCAGAGAGAGAGAGAGAGAGAGATAAAGAATGTATGAGTGAGGTAGATAGCGGGCTAGTGCTTGGAACGTGACTAACATTGTTTGGCCTGGGGCAACAATTAGCTTCCATTCATGCATTTCATAGATAAGTACAGAAAAATCATCACACTGCCTCACAAAAGTTTCAGATCACTCTAGAAATGAATCAGGGTTTACAAACATATGTATGTATGTACATACATTTGTCTTATATAAGCTTATCCTTAAATGTACTGTTTTCACTAAATTGTGACCCTTCTCTAAATATTTTTAAGGCCAGCACTGTATTTGTAGAGCTTATCTAGAAAATATATCTCATACATTCATATGTACATATCTACGTATATCTCTATTAGTTTATTCAGATTAAGATGGCGCTAACACTGAGTCAGGCAGTATTTAACAGCTGAACAATTAGACCATCACTTAAGTATTTCCGATATTCAATATACATTCATACAGTACTCCTGTCTCCTACAATCAAACCGATTAAAGAGTAAGGGAAATGTCCTAAGGAACCTCTCTCTCTCTCCTTCTCTTTCTCTTTCTCTCTCTTTCTTTCTCTCTCTCTCTCTTTCTCTCTGTTCAACTTTAGAAGTTATGGCTGCTCCATGCGCTGTCAACATGTTTGTTGTTGCCAATGCAAGCATAAATATTTATAATACCCCCCACCAGCCCCCCCTCTCAAAGAATCCCCTCAGACAATACAAAGTTTTTGGGAAGAAGCTGCAAACAAAACTGTCGCAAACAAAGAAGAAGAAAATACCGAAAGAATAACTCGAAAATTAAATGAAATTCTTGTGGTTATGCCGAAAAGGGGGGAGCGGATCGGGGTGTGGGTATGGGAATGGGTGAGACAAATGATAATAAATATTATGGAAAAGAAAATGGTGAAGAAGAAGAAGCAGCAGCAAATGACAATTGGGGTTGTCTGGCAGCGTCAAGTCATTCATGCTTGCAGCCTGCAGCACTTAGATCTCGTGCCACAGCAAGGCAGAGAGAGAGTGAGAGAGAGAGAGAGAGAGGGAGGGAGTGAGAGAGTGAGACATACAACGTGAAAGACAGAGAAAGAGCTATGGTTGAGGGTGCTTGGTGCAGTTTGGAACTGGCGGTAGACGGGGAGGACAGTGGCGTAAGACAAACACACTTGAGAAACACTTGCGATAATGATGACTAATAAGACATACAAATAAGCGAACAGTTAAAGACTTCCCAAAAAAAAAAAAGAAGAAGAATAAGAATAAGAAGTATGTGGACGACATGGCATGGCAATAAAGAAGAGTTGGGAAGGAGATGCAGAAGAAGTAGCAACAAAATAAACACAGCTGCCTGCAGACTAAGCTAACCTACGTAATATGGTGCCATATGAAGAAGAGTTCAAACTTTAAATTTGGCTGCTTCTTCTTCTTCTCCAACTCTATCTTTTGCTAAGCAGACGAAGAATGCTTCCCGTACAAGAACTGAAAGAGACACACAGAGAGAGAGAAAGAGAGAGAGAGAGAGAGAGAGAGATAGAGAGAGAGATGGAACTATAAATGGGCAATGAACTGAAACCAGTTTTTGTGTTGAAACTAGTTGATCATTTGCCGTGTTTTTTAAATTTGTGAAATCAATCATTTGATCCAAAACAAGATTACCAATATAAACATAAAGCATATATAATATGCATGTTTGTATGGATATATTTTTATTTTTTGCAAAATTGATAAGCGGATGGCAAAAGAACTGATAAATTTGAAAGAGTTGTTAGAATCGAGCTCTAAGAAATTGAGATCAACCATGAACCAAAGATTGAAAGAACATAACTAACGTATAGCATCAGATAATACATCTATAAGATAACTAACATGGCAAAGAAGTTAGCAAATAGAAATAATACACTGAAAATCGTTGAGGCATACAAATTTTCAGATATTACAATCCTTTGCCCTTCACACTCCCTCCCTGTTTTCACTCTCACTCTCCAATAATTATAAACATAAAATGATTTAAGCTTAATACTCTGAAATTCAATTGCCACAATTATGATCTAGTTCCATTTATTGAGCTCTCTCTCTCTCTCTCCCTCACCCTCTTAACTCCTTCTCCACATACACTTTGCATTCAACTCGATATTCAGAGAAGTACGTAATTCAAAAGAAAAGGGAGAGTACATGGAATGGGGCGAGCATGTAAAAGTCAAGCAATCAAAATTTCCATGGGATTCTGCAAGCTGCGGGCATGCTGTGCCTATGAGTGTAGACACGACTGTTGTTTGGAGGGGGAGATTCATTTGATTGCTCCGGGTCTCTCTTGGCACTTGAAAGGGTTCTACGTACATACATATGTATGTATGTATGTATATGTACATAAATGGGGTTCACAAATTCGGGCAACTCTTGTGGGTTCAACTTTGGCAATTGAAACGACACGCGCAACGCATTTATGCGCCAATTAATCTATAAATTTAATTAAATGCATTCAACATATGAGAAAAATATATGTGTGTGTGTGTTTTGAGTGCATTACAAGTGGTTCGTTCGATCATCCATTTCATACTGCAACGATAATTGATTTGTGTGTTTGGGGAGAAACTCTTTTCCAATGGGTCCTCCATCTAACATATCTCTCTCTCTCTCTTATATGCAACCTCTTTCCCCTGAAAAGCTATACGCTAATTGATAAACTAAGTGGCAGGCGGCAAGTGCCATCAAATCAGCCTTGGCCCTATACAGACGATATCTGGCTTAACTCCAGCAGAGTCTTTTGGTATTCCATATTTGTTATAGTTCCCGAATTCCAAACAAAAATTGTACATCATTAAAACTGTTTTATGGACTCGTCTGTTTCTACAGCGCCTTTAAGATTTATGATCCCAGCGGCGCTCTATGAACAGATTTATGTACAGCAACGACGAGTTGGGGACTTTATGCTTCTTATACTCCGACTACTTCTTTGACTACCTCCCATACATGTATACCCTATTCGAGTGTGCTAAGTAGAAAGTCTTTTCAATATATGAGCAAGTTTGACCTTAGCTTTGAACTTGACACAACTTGAACTCGATTTGAAATGATATTTTTCAAAAAATTAGGAAAATTCCAACTAAAAACTCAGCTCTTTGTAAAGTTATAAACTTAAAAATTGGCTAAAATATTGCGTATACACAATTAATTAATAAATTCATGAAATTGTGAAAATTCCTAGTGTTTTACTACTAATTATCTCGACTTTTTACAAAGTTATGGGCTTCAAACTTTCGCTAGAATGAAGTACATACAATACCTGCAGTAGAAGAAAAGTTACCCAATTGAACTCGGTTGTTAGCTTAACTACGTCAATGAAACTTGGTAAAAAAAAAAACTTGTATTAACATTTCAACACAATCTAAGTAATCTTAAATTGTTGAGAAAGGGAATAGAGAATTCGGGCTCTAAGCCAAAGTCAAAGGTTGAATTTACGAGTATTTGTTTTCTTTTTGGATGTTGTTTATTTCATTACCAAAAAAAAAGAAAAAAAATCACTCGCTAGTTGACAAGAAACTAAACATGCTAAATGAGCAGCCAACTGGCTGCGACCCAAAAGAGCCAACGAACCGGCCGAAATAATGAGGTTTAGGCCAGGCCAAGTCAAGTCACAGAGCAGACCACAAAAATAAGAAATTGTTATAAAGAAAATAAATTGTAAAAAGTGAACAAAAATTTGGACCCGGAGTGTCAACAAATCACAGAGAATGAGAGAGAGAGAGAGAAAAAGAGGGAGAGGACAGTAGTGCAACATGAAGGGATTTCAGTTGAATGAAGTGTCCAGATCAGGTCTGGCCTGTTGTTGAACCAGTTCTGCTTCGATGCTGATTCTGCTGATGGTTCACTGGGTGTGCATTGAGACATTCAAATGTTGTTAAAATCAAGAATAATTGCTCCATAAAATCATCAACATTGTTAACTAGTTCGCCTAGTTAACAAATGTCAACGAACCAACAAAAAAAAGAAAAATAAAAAAACGAGGCGATTTCTTGATATGCAGTTGGAGTTAAAGAACTAGTTCCTTTTTTGACAGTAATGCGACTGTGTCCAACACTTTTAATGGGCAGCACTTAAAGGCACATTGTAAAACTCAAATGCCGCCAGTGTTGTGTAACGACCAATGGCAAAAAGTAAATGCTGAAATTTGGCTTGTGACTTGTGACACAAGTTGTGGAGGGTGGATGGGCCAGGAGGGAGCGACAATGGTGTGTAGGTGCCACACGTTTAATGGCGACCATAAACTTACAACTGCTGCTGCAACAGTTGCTGCTTGTGGAGGATAATGAAGTTGCATGTTAACACTGTTTGCAACACGTGGGTGAAGCATTCACATTACCCATCAACAGAAAACACAACCGCAGTTGACGCGCCCAGTTGCAGCCACAGTGAAACCCCAAAAACGTGGACAAGTCTTTTGTTTTTTGTGTTTTTTTGGGCTATCTTTCAGCTAAGTAATTACATTTTGGCAAGCCCCTTCATAAAACGAAGAAAACACGAAAAAATATATATGTATGTATATAAAAAATAAATTGAATAAAAACCACAATTGGGAGGTGCATTGAACTGTCTGCCTCTCTGTATGCCACCGCCTACGCGGACACTGGATCACAATCAAAATCCATTTGATTGCCAGCCAAAGCAAATCGAATACGAATACACTATATACATACATACATACATACATGCATATGTATATTGAGAGAGGAGAACACTCCCAGGTTTGCCAGTTGGTAATTAGACTTGGTCAAGAACTGTTATTCTAAGGTATATAACAATGACTCTGATAAGTATGCACTCGGCATTTCCCAGATATCCCCATAAGAAATTCCTCCAAAGACCTATGCAAAGATTCTGAACTGAATTGAAATCTAGCAATGACTCTTTTCGGGAAATTGAAAAGTTTTGAATTTCAAAGTTGAGAAACTCTTAGAACTGTGGGTAAATCTGGATCATATGAAAAATTGAAAATATCACAAACTTCCAAAATATAATTGTTGCTCGGTTTCTGCATCGTTTCAGCTTACTCGTTGGGGCACCCTTGGATCGTAATAAGCAGCCGAACACGAATTCATCGGGTGCTTTATATATGTGTCCTATATCGACGAACTTTGACGATTGCACTCAGGTGATCACCGATGGCAGACGATGTAAGTATTGTGATATGATCAACTTATAACTACAAAGATTCGTTTAGTAACTAAGTTCTCAGCACTATGTATGGTATATAATTATTTAAAATTACTGGACTTAATTTAATTTTATATAGTTTAAGTTAATAATTGTGTTTAATTTCTGCTGGGCAAAAAACTTAAAGAAAATCCATCATTAATTCTCAGTTTAAGGTGTCAGTTTAATTTAATTTACATGAAAAATTAACCATAATTTAATTAAAGTATATTTTCAAGCTGTTTTCTGTAACTAACATAAAGTTAATTTCTTTTAGTAATATTAGAATATTGACTTTCAACTTTAACTTAAATTGTTTAGTTCCAATGAGATTAATTTCTGTATATAAGAAATTGCTGTATAAAGAATACTCTGTGACTAAAAAAATAAAACCAAGAAGAAAAACAAAAAATTTAAATATTTCTCTGTGTGTTTTTCCAATAATGTTTATTATTCTACCATATCTAGTATTATTGTATAGACTTTAGCTATAACTATATGTATACTGTTATTGAGACACAAATAACATATTTTATTTATTTATTGAGAAATTTTTATCGAATTGATTTTATAATTTTATTTTATCTTTTTTTCTTTACTCCTCTTTTCCCTTTTTTCTCTCTTGAATTCGTTCTCCTTACGTAATCCCCATCTACTACGAATTCCAAAAATCTATCGAAATTTCAAAATATATATATATGTATACGATACGATATGATATTTTAATATATTCGGTGCGCATATGGAAAACTCATTTATATTCCCTACAAAATTTTCAACATTTTTAAAATCGAAAATCAAAACAAAAATATATATAAATCGAAAAAATATTATCATTTAGCATCTGGCGGAGCTTATGAACCTAGTAAGTGGTATGGGTGCTTTATTTGTTGTTGTTAATTTAACTTTTGCCTAACACACATACACACAACACAGTTTCGATAACTCCACAATTAATGAAGAATAATTTCTAAACAAATGCATTTCACTGAAATTGTATTAACAATACATTTTTAATTATTATTATTTGCACTCTTGATTTTATCTAACCAGAAATGCAGTTCGTTATATGCTATCAATTACAGAAATCTCACCACAAATTTGTATATAATGAATTGATAATTAATCCTATCGATAGTTTTCCACTTATATCACTATGTATGGCATACATCATAATTACATTTTGTATATATTCGTATCGATAATTTAGAAATGTATAACTGTTATCGATAGACACTTGCACTTTATTGCATGCGTCAATTACACAGACGATCTACATATGTATGTATATTCATTTAATTCTGTTATATATAATACTTCTAATTTGTATACTTAATGATATTCTATCTAAATATCTGTCTATGTATGTATGTATATAGTATTTATATAGTTCATTTATCTTAACTAATTATGTATACTTACTGCCTAAGTTGACAACATTCCATTGCAATTAACTAGATCAATGTCAGTTTCTTAAGATTCTCCGATTCTTCAATTCTTGTTCAGGTTAAGAGCCTCTGTGGAATTTCAATTTCTTTTCAGTCTTCTTTCTGCTCCTACACTTTGCTTTGCTACTTTTTCTTTTCTGTCCCTTACTCTCTCTCTCTCTCTCTCTCTCTCTGACAATTTAATAAATATACATACATATGTACATATACATATATTTGATTGTCATTGACTCAAAAAAGAATTCGAATTTTAAATTTTCAAAGAAACATGTATAAAACATGAAAAAAGAGCAGAATTTTTGCATGTCTTAAAGTTTTTGCAGAGTTATTGTACTTATTATTAAGAGGGAATTTCGAACTGAATCCGGAATTGAAAAATTTGCAAAAAAAAAAACCTTCAAGCGACATATTTTCGCTACATAGGATAAATCCTGAATAAGCGATATATTTCCGCGCATCACTTGTTCACAATTTAACATAGCATTATTTCGACATTAACAGAGCTCTGTTAGTATTGCTATACTGTTCTTGTTCGTCTAGTTCTGCGATGTTTAATTAGCCAAAACAAGTTCTATGCTAGTTGTTGTTGTTTTTGCTGCAGCTCTGTCAGTTGTTGGGCATTTCCTCTGTCTCATTGCACAGATTTAATGAATTTTTGCGGAATTGATAGCTGCGTCAGCGTTTGCATAGACGTCAGCGTTAGACGTCAGCTTCTCCAACATACAAGAGAGAGTCTACTGCTGCTGATACAGCGCGTGCGTTTCTGCTGCTAACAGTATGCAGGCAACTCCCCACACTTTTTGGCGACTCATTTAGCATTAATTACATTGCTGCCAAAAGAAAGAGAGAGAGAGAGAGAGTGAGATAAAGAAAGCGCTGAGAGAACAGCTGCGCCTCAGTTGATATCGCAGCTGCAAACGGGTGTCGCTTTATGGGGCGTTTGTTCGCATTCCAAAAGTCTTTGCAAAGTCGCTAAAGTTGTTATTGTTGCTGTTGTTGTTATTTCTGGCCTTTGCATATTGGTAACGCGACAATCAGAGCGTGTTGCCTGCCACTGCCACTAACGTTGCCTCTGCCGCTGCCTCTGCCAAAGAACGTGACAAATTTCACAAAATGCAAGCAATAAGATGAAGAAGAAGCAGCAAGTAGAAGCAAAAGAAGAAGCAGCAAGTAGAGTATGGTGAACGTCGCAAACAACTGTGACAAATGCATAAAAATAAACGTGCTGGCAAAAAAAGAAAAGCAACAACGTTCAATTTGTGTGGCATGAAGAAATTCTTGGGAAGACTGTGCGCCTCTTCAAATTATTTGTGGCACATACCCCACCCCCAACACGGCCACATTGCAGAACCCCCCCGAAAAGCATTCGCAGTTGCATGCCACATTCAATGTCGCATTGCTGCGCAAAGTGCAAAGTTCATTGGGCCTAGGCCAACAATCTGCAAATATACAAACACACATACATATACATATGTACGCACACGTATGGACGACATTCACATGTGGCATGCAGCTGCTGCTTTTGGTGGATAGAAAAACGTGTGGGCTGCTTGACGCGTTTATTTCAGTTGCGCGGCTTTCACTTTGACGCGTTTTAAAACGCGTCCAAGCATCAACCTACACCAAACAGCACAGCACAGCCCACCACCACTACCACTACCACTGTGTAAAATGATAAAAGAGCGCCGCATATGCAGTTCACCTCACCTTACCCCACCTCAGCTGAGCTGAGCTGAGCTTAGCTCATCTCAGTCAAAAATTAAACTCAACTTCAACTAAAAGCGTAATCACCACGATCACGATCTTTCTCTCTCTTCGTCTCTCGTATCTGGCGTATATGTACATAGATAGTCTCGACTTTTGCCTAAAGCGCTTCGGGCACGTTGTAATAAACATTTATCATATTTCAACACATTGATGCTTTAAAATGCATTTTAAATCAATTTCGTTACGTTTCACACATGAAGTGCATAGCTGCATGTGTGTGTGTGTACAAGTGTTAAAACGCTTAAGCAGCCGCAAACAAACAGCAACAACAATACTCCAACCCCAAAACAGCAATGGCCGTGTGCATGTGTTTGCGCATGTGTGACGCTAGCGCAGCTTTGCTGGATGCTGCACTGTCTGCATTCTATCAAAAAACCAACATCAGTGCAGTTTGTATTGGCTTGGCAGGTTAATAGGTATATCAACAATTTTAATTTTTAGGCGAAAATTTGAATATATAGAGTCGATTAAAGCACTTAAATTAGAATAATGGACACATCTTTACTATTTGCAAGAACAAGTTTCTTATGTACATACATAAATACATAGTATGCTTTTTGTGCATGGTGGCAACGCTGTTGATTATTGCCAACTATTGCATTGCCTATATTGCCAACTGAATTTATAATCACAATCGCATTTGCATGGATTGCATTAACAACAATCACAAGCTGCGAAAATTTGTTACAAATTAAAAATTCATTAACTAAAAATATTAAGTGAAGCAATTGACGTGTTATGCTGCAAGTCGCTCACAAGTTGCTTTATTTTCATATTCATGCTTCATTTAACATGTTGTATTTTCTTCTGTTGCACTTGTTGCTCTCGTCTCCGCGCTCGTTTCGTGTTCGCTCGCGATCGTGCTTGTTCTCGTTCTCGATTTCGCCTTTTATCGGTGTTTATTCCTGGGCTGCCGCTGCTGATCCACATGTATGCCTGTCTCCCCGTCTATATGTACATATGTATGTAAGTGGAGCGGCACAAATGTACATATGTATGTACATAGTTTCCCGGGAAAAGGCAGATAGATTCCCATTCACATGTGCGCATTATGGTTACACACCCTGTATCCGTGAATGATGTACGTGGGGTATGCCGAGAGTCTGGTCTGTGCCAGACAGAGATGGCTTTGTATTATTTGCATGTTGTTGGTAAGTTGTGCAGGGCGTCCATAAGTCTGCAGCTGCTGCCAAAGTTTCTCAACGTTGATTTTAGTTAAATTTGTTCCTCTTTTTGCTGCTCGCTGTAAATTATCGAATGAATATTTAGAAATGTTGCGAAAGCGTTTAATCTATTTACTGTTGTTTCTAATTATAAATTAGTTATTAATATTTAATTGTACATATTTTTAATCACGATCGATGTTAGTTGATGTTGTTGTTGATGATGTTGTGACTGTTGCGACACACACACACACACACAACACACACACACACAAACACACAGACACGAAGCCACATGCACATAAACGTACACATATCTTACAAAAACAAAAACAAAAGCTCTCTGGTCACACTGTTTTTTAACATTCTCTAAACAAATCATTTCCCAACTCTTTGCACATATATTTTGCACGTGGGCGCCATCTACAATCCACACAAACTATTTGTATGTAAATAGCCTACGATGTTGATGACCTCATACCGCCATCTAGCGACGAGATAAAGGAGGGCCAATGGATGGGCGTTACAGTGCGATCACAAGGATTGGGCGGCAAGGTAAATAACAGTCATTTTTATTAAATTATCGATAACATCTTTTTGCTTGTTTCGTTTAAAGGTGCTTGTCTGTGCGCACCGTTATGTGACAATTGTGCGAGAGAATCGTTATGGACAGGGATTATGCTACGTGCTGACCAATGATTTGAAATTCGACGAGGTTTACGAACCATGTAAAGGACGTTCCGTACAAAGGTAAGCTCTTCGTCTGCTTTACACTCCATCACCAACAAACAGTTAATAAAGATGTAGTGGTGAAGAGTCATTGTTTCTGTGAGTATTTCTGTAAACAATATTTCGTGATATCATCCTAATACTTTATAAAGAATCAAACTATCATTATCACTCCAATATTGAACTGCCATAACTTTTCGAGTCACTCCAGATTGGCATTTTCGTAATAGAAGCTTGCTTCGAACTTTAAGTTGCCATTACTTTCGCAAAAATCATCCGATTTTCATGAAATTTAGCATTTTGGAAATGGTTTTGATATCAGTATAATTCTGCATCAAAAGATTTGCAAAATTAGCCCTTTTAATTTTTTCGGCTTTTTTTTACCGATTTTCCATCCTTACCCCTTAGCAACATCATGAAAATCAAAAAATTTTTTATTCAAATTTTTTAACTGGTATCGATTTTAGGACTCATAAGTAGCATTTTGCTTTTTATTTGAGGTGTTTCTGACGATTATTTTCAGAGATATGGCCAAAAGTGTGTCTAAAAGTAACTCAATATTGACATTTTCGTAATAGAAGCTTGTTTTGAACTTTGAGTTGCCATAACTTTGCCAAAAATTATCCGATTTTCATGAAATTTGGCATTTTGGAAATGGATTTGATGTCAGTTTAATTCTGCATCAAAAGTTTTGTAAAATTTGCCATTTTAAATTTTATGACTTTTTTGGCAGATTTTCCATACTAACCCCTTCACAACATCATGAAAAATCAAAAAATTTTCGATTCCAATTTTTTTTACTTTTATTGATTCTAGGACTCATAACTAGCCTTTTGCTTTTTATTTGAGGTGTTTCTGATGAGTATTTTCTGAGATATAGTCACAGAAGTGTTAAAATGTGACCCAAAATGGCGATTTTCTCATAAAGGACCTCTTCATAACTTAGAATTGCCATAACTCGGCCAAACATTATCCGATTTTGTTCAAATTTGAAGTTTAAGAAATGGTTTTTATATCAGTTTAAATCTGCATCAAAATATTTATAAAATTCGCCTTTTTTAATTTTTCGACTTTTCTGACCCTTTTTGCATACTAACCCCTTAACAACATCATGAAAAATCAAAAAAATTTCGATTTAAATTTTTTGATTTGAATCGATTCTAGGACTCATAACTAGCATTTTGCTTTTTATTTGAGGTGTTTCTGATGACTATTTGCCGAGATATGGCCAAAAGAGAGCTAAAAGTGTCTCAAAATTGACATTTTCGTTTTAGAAGCTTGTTTCGAACTTTGCGTTGCCGTAACTTTTCCAAAAGTCATCCGATTTTCATGAAATTTGGCATTTTGGAAATGGTTTTGATATAAGTTTAATTCTGCATCAAAACTTTTGTCAAAAAGTGCCATTTTAAACTTTTCGATTTTTTTGGCTGATTTTCCATACTAACCCCTTCACAACATCATGAAAAATCAAAAAATTTTCGATTTCAATTTTTTGATTTGAATCGATTCTAGGACTCATAACTAGCATTTTGCTTTTTATTTGAGGTGTTTCTGATGACTATTTGCCGAGATATGGCCAAAAGAGTGTCTAAAAGTGTCTCAAAATTGACATTTTCGTTTTAGAAGCTTGTTTCGAACTTTGAGTTGCCGTAACTTTTCCAAAAGTCATCCGATTTTCATGAAATTTGGCATTTTGGAAATGGTTTTGATATAAGTTTAATTCTGCATCAAAAGTTTTGTCAAAAAATGCCATTTTAAATTTTTTGACTTTTTTGACCGATTTTCCATACGAACCCCTTGACAATATCATGAAAAATAAAAAAAATTTCGATTCCAATATTTTGACTTTAATCGATTCTAGGACTCGTAACTAACATTTTGCTTTTTATTTGAGGTGTTTCTGATGACTATTTGCCGAGATGTGGCCAAAAGTGTGTCTAAAAGTGACAAAATCTAAATTTTCGAAAAATCAGAATTTCTCAATTTTGAACTGCCACAACTTCATCACATATCATCAGATTTTAGTGAATTTTTGATATTTGTTAATGGTTTTGAAAACAGTTTAATTCTGCATTAAAATGTTCGTAAAATTCGATTTATGAAATATTAAACGTTATCCAAAGATCTTTGGTGACTCAGGAGTATCACGAAGCTTTTTATGGTTCCCTATTTTCGATTTCGATTCTTGTCAGCTCATGAATTATGACGTAGTTTGTAATGCATGAAAATAGGCAAGAACAAGGAATGAAAATGGAAATGAGGAGAATGAGCAATGTGTCGAATGAATCAATTCGTTAAGCTAAATCAGGTTTAATTCATTTCCCAACGCAAGCGTGGAACTCGGGGGAAACAGTGTCAAGGTGAAGTCTGTGGAAAATTGGGGGAAAGTCGAAAGCAAACGCGTGTCTGCCCACAGTTTAAGCCAATTAGCATGCTGCATGTGCGCCCCATATGACAGCGTGAGCAGGAAGAGTGAGGAACATACATACATATGTATGGATGTAGGTAAGGGTCAGGCTTGGTCAGGTGTGACAGCGACGATGACGTCGTGCAGCGAGAGCGGTTGCAAGGAACGCATGTGTCATAAGGGCAAAACTGTAATTTATTTAAATGTCAACATTAAGTGGGAGGACAACGAAGAAGTGAAAACGGTTAGTAGAAGGAGCCAACTATAGCTGAGTAGGGAGTAGGTGCTAATAGGGTCGCACCGCACCCAAAATAAAAAGTTAGAAATATGGATATGCACAACTTCTTGATTCTAGCTACGTTTATTTTTCAAAGCCTCTACTGTCCTCATAACTCGGAAAGCAATCAATTGGTGATCAGTAAATAATAAATATTGAACCCATCGGTATTGGGTTGTTAAGATCGTTGTTAATATACAAGATATGTATTTTAGATAACCCCAATATTCCACTGTACCCAAGGTGCGGGATATCAACAGCATATTAGAAGCGCTGTAGCGCAGGACATGAACATGCAATTTTTCACATCGCGTGTGGTGTTTGCTGCCATTCCCATCTGCCATCTGCTTTTCGCAATAATGTCTACTATTTCCACCCGTCTCCTACTGTGTCCCTCCCGTCTCCAACTGACCATGAACTCATTAATAAATGTCGAAAACTTGTCTCATCCACATTTTTCCAACAACAACAGACAACACGAGGACTATGGCTTCTGTCAGGTGGGCACATCAGGCGCCCTACTAGATGACAACACCATGGTGCTGGGCACCCCAGGTCCGTATACGTGGCGTGGCGCCATCTTTGTGACGGAGATTGGCGGCGAGTATCTGGAGCGGGACAAGAATATGTACTACAGTGATCACTCGGATGCCAGCTCGCCCGTGGACAAGTATAGCTATCTTGGGATGGCGGTGACGGGCGGACGTTACTTTGGCGAACGCATGTCGTATGCAGCAGGCGCACCCAGAGCCAATGGACACGGCCAGGTGGTCATCTTCGACAAGGCCAACACGAGTCCCATACCCGTCAGACTGATCATCGATGGGGAGCAGTTTGCTTCAAGCTTTGGCTACGAACTGGCCACGGCAGATGTTAATGGCGACCAGAAGCCGGACATGATTGTCGCTGCTCCCAATTACTTCTCCAAGACGGAAGGTGGAGCCGTCTATGTGTATCAGAATGAGAAGGATATGCTGCCCAAGCAGGCAACGTTGAAGCTGACAGGCGCCTTGGAGAGTCGCTTTGGCTTAGCGCTGGCTAACATTGGTGACCTCAACAAGGATGGCTGTGAGGATGTGGCCGTGGGTTCGCCCTATGAGGGAGCCGGCGTCGTCTATGTCTATCTGGGATCCCAGAATGGTCTCAACGAGAAGCCCTCGCAGCGTATACAGGCCTCGGAGTTGGGCAGGAATCTACCGCAGCCCATACGTAACTTCGGCATCTCAATTGCGGGCAACACAGATCTGGACGGTAACTCGTATGTGGACATGGTGGTGGGAGCTCCGCCCGCTGCTGTTGTCCTGCTGGCCAGACCCATCATCAGCATCCAGACAACGTATCGGGCGCATGAGACACGCAACATTGATCCGAATCGCGCCGGCTGCCGCATGGATCGTTCCACGAATCTGACGTGTTTCACATTTGAGGCCTGCTGCAGCATCAATCCGCACGAGCAGCTCAGCGATGAGCTCAATCTGGAGTACACCGTCGAGGCAGAGACCTTCGATCATCAGAAGAAGTTCTCGCGCGTCTTCTTCGATCGGGATAACAAGCGCAGCAATGTTATCAGCCGCCTGGTCAAGGTGCGCACCGATGGACGTGTCGAGTGCCAAATGGTCACTGGTTATATCAAGGCGAATACTCGCGACATCCAAACACCCATACATTTCCGACTGGACTACAAGCTGGATGAGCCCGAGTTGGCCGATTCACCCCTAAAACGTCTCAATCCCATCCTGGATCAGACACAGGCCTACATTGAGTTCCAGGCGACATTCCAAAAGGATTGCGGCGATGATGATCAGTGCGAGAGCGATCTGCGACTCCATGCCGAACCCAATCTCAAAGCCGAAGGTAGGTCATCCTAATAGCACATTCATGTGCATAATCCTGAAGTGGAACAACCTGCTAATTATGTGACTTACAGATGGGGCCTATGTGCTCATTCTGGGCAACAAGTCCGAACTGGAGATCACCGTCAACGTCACCAACTTGGCTGACTCGGCCTATGAGGCGCAGGTCTTTATCGGTCACCAGAAGAATGTCTCCTACATTGCCACCAAGAAACCAGTAAGTAAATTAAAAAAATTAAATTAAATTAGTTGAAATAAATTTATTATTTTCACCAACTCAATTTCTTTGTAAAGTTAATTCATTTTAATTTGCTCGTAATATAATATACAAATTATATAAATATTTTAATTTAACTGCCGCTAGATTAATTAATAGAATTAATTAATAATATATTGTTAAAAATTCAATAATATAGTAAACAATTAATTAACTACATTGAGGCACTCTTTAATTATTTAAAGTAATTCATCGAATAAATTAATGTCATTTATATTTCCATATAATTCGATAGCGAAGTTAATATTAATTAGACTTTCAAAGAAATACAGTTGGATATAAATAATTAATGTAATTAAAATAATTAACATTATGCCTCCTATTAGACGAATGCCACTTGCAACAGCTTCAATACCACGCTAGTGGCCTGCAGTCTTGGCAATCCCATGCTGCGAGGTGCAATGACATCGCTGACCATGCGTTTCGATCCGAACAGCCTGGAGGCGGAGGAAACCCAAATGGTGTTCCACATCTTTGCCAATACCACATCGAAGTTGGTAGGTCCAGAGCCGCCAGTCCAGATGCTGAAGTTGCGTGTGGTGCGTCGCGCGGAACTGACGCTACGTGGTTGGGTTAACCCTGAGCAGAGTTTCTACAGTGGGTCCTCGAAACTGTTGGACGCACCCATGGATCTGGATGACGTGGGCTCACCGTCCATACACACCTATTCCATATTCAATGAGGGTCCCTCAGCAGCGCCCAAAGTCCAATTGGTCATCTACTTGCCGCTGTTGCTGGAGAGTAGTAATGGGCTGGAGCTGCGGAGTCAAGGCGGCAAGGAACAGTATCTGTTGTATCTGGAGGATAAGCCCACCATTGAGACGGGTCAAGGTGAATGCACTGTGGCGCCCGAGTATGTCAATCCTTTGAAACTGGCGTCCAAGACGTCGACGAATCAACAGAGCGCCTCCTACCTAAATGCGCCCGCCGCCATGATGAAGTGGCCGCCGGCGCATCGCCAGCCGGAGCAATTGCATCAGTTCAACAAGAGTCAAAGCATTAGCTGGAGCCAGGAGAAATCTCAATCTCTTAGTGACGAGTCAGGACGAACGAATCGCCTGCCTCGTAACACCGTGGAACGCATCGTGCGGCCAGAGCGATTCATGGATTACCGGGAATCACATACGAAGAGCAAGAAACAACAGATCATTGAGCTGAACTGCGACAAGCTGACAGCGCATTGCATTAAGATCCAGTGTGAGTTCTATGCCATGCCAGCCAAGACCGAGGCACAGGTTATACTCAGAGCCCGACTATGGAACTCAACGCTGGTGGCCAATCATCCGCGTGTGGATCTTGTGCGCATCATGTCCACCGCGCATGTCAAGATACCCGCCGACTTTGGAGTCGAACAAATGGAGAACAACGACAAGATTATGGTAAGATCTGGAGAATATACTCTTCTGTTCTCTCACTGGACAGAATCTGTAAACTACTTTTAACTTCCAGGTGGAGACACGCGCCTATCCAGAGCTATTGGATCAGCAACGCGAAACCCAAACGCCCATGTGGATCATCATATTGGCAGTGCTGGGAGGCTTGGTGCTATTGGCCATATTCACCTACGCTATGTGGAAGTGCGGATTCTTTAAGCGGGAGCGACCAACGGATCCCACGTTAAGCGGCAATCTGGAGAAAATTAATGAGGAGAAGCCATTCCTGTCCGCTGGAAAGAACGGTCATAATGTTTTCTAACAAGAGGGCACCGTCGGCTGGGATCTGGTGCGACGACATCTTGCACCCGCAGGCGGGAAGCGTCGCAACAGGCTCAAGCAGCTGCTGCTCCATCCGCATCCTTATCATCAGCAGCAGGAAATGTGGACGCCCACGCCGTCATCACCAAATGAGTGTCATTGCTGTTGCTCCTACAACCTCAACCACAGCCACAACAATAATAATGATAATAATAATGTTAGGAAGAATGATAATGATCAGGATCATAGCCAGGATAATGACGAGTTTGATGTGCGTTCATTGACTCCGCCACCACCACCGCTGAGTGTCATCAACTTTGGCAGCGATGGCTACTATCATGCCAGTGCGGCCTGGTGGGGTGGCCATTTGTGATTCGAAACATAAGGATCGGATGCAGGAGCAGTAGATGTGCAGTGAGCGGGAGCGGAAGACAAACAGATTCTGGTTGTGGGACTTTCAATGTGCCATTACGTTTACTTAAGTTTTTGTGGGGCTTCAAAGTGGGCAGTGTTATCGATTTTGCTACGATATCGATATACCAACTTAACAGCAACGTCCATTTAATCTAAACTTTAGATTCTAAAGATTAGTTTTACGCATAGATTTTATGTCATCCCCGTACCTATCCCTCTTCCCCTCTATCATTCAATCCATCCCATACCCATGCATGCAAGATTGTGTGTTTTTGGCGTTTTGCAACACTAGCCATTCTTTCAGACAGTGTTTGCTAAGATGAAAGCAGCGTCCACGCTTTGTATCATATATTTGTTATTTATGTAAAGGCCTAAGCTTATTTAAGACGAACGATATACATATATATACATATGTAGATGAGTCTGTAGTAATATTGATATGTTTTTTGTATATATCATTTATATACATATTGGTTTATCTATGTGTATAGATCGTTGCAACGATGGCACGCCAACATTATTCCGAATTATTTAACATTGTATAAGCCACTACAACGATTTTAATTCTAAACTCCTAAACTAAGCGATTCACTTACACTACGCAAAAACAGATATGTACACGAACTAATTCACTGCTAATATCCTTCACTCACTGTCCTTTTACCCTCTCACACACATACACACAAATATCTAATGTACTTCACTGCCACTTACATGTATGTACATATATGTCCTGTCTTCGATATATTCTCGAAAAGGTAGCATTTATTATGTGAAGATTTTTTTTTTGGAATTACGAAAAGCAAGTATTAACCATCTTTATTCATAAATCATCATTCAGAGTTATCGTGCAATGCTTCGGTTTTTTTTTCTAATTTTTTAATTTTACATTAGGTAAATTTTAAGCGAAAAATACATGTTAAAAAAAAAAAAATTTCAATGATGACGACACCTAATTATTCAAATGTGTAACACATAAAGTCGATAACAATAGAATGAATGTGTAGAGCCATAATGGTTGTTATCGGTTATCGATTAATCCTTTAGATGTATATAATCGTAGTTCAAAAGCAAAAACGAAATAATAGTCGCCTACCATGCCTAGCTGTAAATAGATTTTATTATTTAATAATTCGATTCTATGTCCTTTTCCATTTATAAAAATATATTTCATAATATATTTAGATTTTATATTAAATCATATAATACCTTTTAATGGGGAACCTTTTGAATATATCAATTATAGCCTATTGCGACTAGCCCCCTTAAGAAAAAAAATTTTTATGGAATCCTGGAAATATGTTTGCTTTTCAATTTCAAATTCAAATTGTGCCAAGGGACATCCCCGTAGTCTTTCAAATGGCGGAGATATACTGCATTTTGTGTTTTTGGACAAAAAAAATTAGAAGGACATTTTAGATGGAATCCTGGAAATCCTTGAATGCCAATCGATAGTCCTGCTCTCAGGGATCCCGAAAATGGGTTTGTTTTTCAAATTCGCTAGTTAATCAAAAATTTATCGATAAAAAACGATTGTCTTAAGAGGGTCCTTTTTAGTAAATAAGCTCCAATTCGGCCGTATCCTGTCACATTTTCGCAGGACATGTCTCCATCGATTTGTGAGAGTCGACTCTATCGATTGGCATTCAAGGATATGGGGGTCATCTAGGAATCCGACACTTGTAAAATTATCATCTCAGGGACGCAGGAAATGCTCGAAAACCACAAATAACAGGATATTTCGAGAACGGCAAGGACGATTCGAATGTCCTTTACCACAAATATAGCTCTGACTACGAGCTTTCGTTTGACACAGGATTCGCAAGGATATGTCAGGATATAGCCGAGTTATAGCTATTTTTCTGTATACGGAAAAATCCTTATTTCTCCGCTCCTGTAAGGACTTTCGTCCTTTTGGTAGAACCATTCGAAGCAGGATAATAAGGCGCATCCTTGTGCCAATGGACATCCTTTTAGTCCTTTAAATGGCGGAGATATCCTGGATTTTGTGTTTTTTGGCCAAATTTTGTGACTAACCCCCTTACAAAAATTTGGAAGGACATTTTAGATGGAATCCTGGAAATCCTTGAATGCCAATCGATAGTCCTGCTCTCAGGGATTCCGAAAATATGATTGATTTTCAAATTCGATAGTTAATCTAAAAGTTATCGATAAAAAAACGATTGTCTTAAGAGGGTCCTTTTTAGTAAATAAGCTCTAATTCGCCCGTATCCTGTCGGATTTTCGCAGGACATGTGTCGTTTGACTTCTGAGACAACTCCTTGTGTTAACAAGAACGGACAATAAGGATTCAACACTTTTAATAAAAGGTACAAGGATATTCAAAGTGTCCTTTATGCTGCTGCTGGTGCTGCATGCACCGGTTGTAGCTGATTTTTTAATGTACATATAAATGCTCAATTACAAAAATTAATTTTATTAAAGGCAGGACTTTCGTCCTGCCAGCATATGTTTACAAATGATTGTTTATAACTAAACATCCAATTACAGACGAAAAGTGATTATATCCTTTTTAATCCATTGTAGGGATATTCATGTTGTGCAGCATCGATGAGGATGTGACGCAAGGAATACGGAGGGCCCGGCTTCCAGTTTGCCCAGTAAGTGATTCCTCTTCGGATGCACAGTGTCCAACTGTTATCCAGCCAATGCCAGCAGCAGGGTGAGGAAGCAGACGGTTAGTGGCTGCTGCGTAAACCCAGTATTTCCGGCTATTTGAACAGATGTAGTTCCCTCATTGCCAAATCCAGCTAGCGAGCATAGCTTATCCAAGGTCCCAGAAGCTGGCTGCAACGATGATGCCAATGGCCACTATCAGCGTGTGTATAGTGGTCATTGTATGACAAGTCCACGCCGGCGCTTCATTATCATCAGTGCAGCCCTGGTAGTTATAATACTGATAGGCCATTCTCTTAGGATCTGCACCTGCGCAAAGGCAAAATAAATAAATATTACTTGCAATGTTAACTTGTCATCCAAAAATATTGATTGTAATTTTTGATTGAAAATTGGCGAACAATTCGCACTTTTCTTACATTACATTGATGCGCACATTTCACTTAAACGGGAAGTTCATTGAAGTACTTTGTCGTTATCTTTTAGCCACCACATTCGCTTCATGCATATCGCACCTGCGCAAAAAGAGCAAAACAAAAAATTACCAAAAAAAAAATACACTATTATAAAGTATTATTCACCATTATTATAGGGATCTAAGTACTCCATTAAAACTTTCAGCAAATTCGAGTTGCGTAGTTCCAATTTCTTACCAATTAGCACTTTTTCTTCACCTGCAGTGATATGCAAATGTACTGCAGCACGAACAAGTTCATTGGTTCATTGCGATATTAGAAATGCACATGGTTATCGTTTGCAACACTCGGTCCGATACCTTTGAAAACATGGCTGTGATCGTTTTGCCATCCCTTATAACCGGTTCAAGCAGCTGATACCCGTCAAAGCTGGCGCGCATTTACAAAATTTGAAATTTGTAGATGTTTTGCGTTGAGACTCCTCAACACCCAACAATGATTTTTCGAATATAAATACAAGAATTTAACTCATTTTTTTTTTCGTTTGTTTATTTATTTCAATTTTGTAACGTTGATATTTTAATAGCTAAATATTTACTTAAAATTCGGCATATTCTAAATTGTTGTATATATGTAAATATATATTTATATATTTTTTTGTTTATTTATATAGATACATGTCCGTATGTTTAAATAATTAACTAAATAACTATGTTCGCACACTATAATAGTTAGTGCTTTAATGGAAGCATAACTTTTCATTCTCACGACTTTCTGTACTTTTTCTGTAATTTTAACAGATTTCAACCAATTGATGTTATGTTTTCATATTTTGTAAATTGCATTTTTTAGTTATTTTTATTACGAAAATTGCCTTTTTCTGTTCTTTGTGTTTTTGTACATAAGTGACTGAATATAATTTCATATACACAATAGCTTTTATAAATAATTAAAAAGAGAGAAAAAAAAAAACTGGCATTCAACGCAGAAAGCTTAATGCTTATCGATAGCTATTGATTCTTATCGATTTTCGTGAAAAGGAAGACGTCATCAAATTGGCGCGCAATTTTTAAATGTTCGAATTTAAATTTAATTGTTGAACAAATAGGAAGAGCAATTTAAAGTAATTGAAGGGAAATGTCAAAATCTTTCAACTTATAAACACTAATTAATTGTTAATATATATGTATATGGGTGTTGGTGTGTGTGTACGTAACCAATTGCTGTTTGTCTTTCATTTTAAATAGGTACCAAAAATATATATAAAATTAATAATAATAATGAAAAATATAATAGTAAAAATTACAATAATATTATGTAAAATAAATAATAAATATGCTGTTTGCACTTTTTGCTTTGCATTTTCCATTCATTGTGTTGTTGTCTTTTTTGTTGTTGTTGTTGTTTTTTTTTTTAATTTTCATTTTCCATTTTTTTTTTCGTTTTGTAACTTATTATTGTAAGGCACTTTGAGAATTTTATTTGTTTTTTACCCCGTTTTTTTTGTGATTTTCTTTTTAAGTTTTGCTTTGACAACTTTGATAAATAATTAAAAAAAAAATAATAATATAATAATAGATAATAATAATAAACAATAATATATAATAAATAGCAATTAAATATTTGAATAACTCTTTCTTTCTGCTTTACACACGATTCTCTTTTGATTGCTTTTCTGTCTGCCTATATGTTTGTATGTATGTATGAATATATGTATATATATATATATAAATTAATTAAACAATTGCAATTTCTGCATAGTTCTTGTATTGAATATGTGTGTTGTACAAAGTGAATAATTGAATTCACAGTATACATTTTACATAAATAATTGCTTTAAGTTCACCGCCTTGGCCAACATAATTTTTGTTTGTTTGTTTTTTTCGATATAATTTTCAAAATTTCTTTTCATTCGCATTCGCACTCTTTTTCGTCTCCCTTTGTATGTGATTCGCATGTCAAAATACACATAGCAAACAGAATGTTTAAACTTAATTTAATTAATTTAACACTGTACTCAGTTGTCGGTGTCGCTGTAGTTGTTGTTGTTGTTTTTTTGTTTTTGTTTTTGTTATTTTACAACAGCTCGAAAATCATATTATAATTGGATGTGAATTTTCATGAATCACGTTCTTTTTGTTTGTATAAATAGTTAAAATATATATATATATGTATATATATGTATATTTCTGTAAGTGTATAATTAAGTCTAGTTATTTAATTTATATAACTGCACCCAGAAGAAAATGTTTGAATAAATTACAAAAAAATAATATAATTAATAATAAAATAATAATCATAATAATTACACTCAATATTTATAAACAAAATTTGAATATGGATATTCAGTTTGGGCATTCAGAATCTATCGATAAATACATACACATGTATATCGATATCAGCTTGTTTCATAAATTATTAACATAAATTGGCTTGCTTTATATGCAAAGGAATTGAAATAAATAATTCTCTATCCATTTCAAAAATATAAGAATATAAAATATGATTTACAAAAAAAAAAAAATAATATTTTCATAAAAATAGTTTTTTTTTTTTGTTTAAAATTTGTAAATGTTTTTTTTTTCTTTTCTTTTGTGGCTTGTTCTTGATGATGTAGAGGTATATCATATCAAAGATGTTATCGAAGCAAACTCCCTTATGTCACAATGCTATACAGTTATATGAAATTTAGAAAAACAATTTCAGCAATTTGTTATTGTTGTTGGGGTCTTTCGCATAAAAACTACTACTAAGAATTTTTTGAATATAAATATTTAAATGTATAAATTATATACTTAAACCAAAAATATATATAAAAAAAATAAAATAAAATAAAATAAACGATAGAAGCGACAACGTGCATACCCATACTATATACGTATGTAGGGTATGTTGAGAATGGGGGGAATGGGGTAGTTGTCATTAAATATCATTAAATGCGCGCTGCACATGGCATATCGATAATCAATCGATAAATCAGATGCGCGTGGAAGTGGGAGGATGCGAGTGTCGTTGTTGTTGTTGCTTTTTTCAAGATCTTCATTTGTTTTGTAGCTTAATGAGCGTGTGTGGGAGAGCGAAAGAGATGTCAATATGTCATAGACAGCAGCAAATGGCGAATGACTAATTTGGGGTTTGTGGTTTGGGAGGTCGCGGTTTGGGGGGTGAATTCTGTTGAGATTTGTTTTGTTGTTGTTGTTGTTGTTGTTGTTGTGTGTAGTCAAAAATGTGGTGAGTTGTGGTGTGTTGAGGTGTATACTACCTGAGCGTGATGAGTTTAGAGTCCCAAATTGGCGTGCTGAGAATACATCTCCACAGCGGAGCTCAGCCTATTGAAGACCGGCAGGCGTGGCGCCTCCTCATGATGCAAGTGATGGTGCTGCTGCTGCAACAGCTGATGCTGATGCTGCTGCAGATGGATAGGCGAGCTAATGCTCTTTTGTACCAATTGTTTGCCCTTGCCGCTAACATTGTTGTTATTGTTGCTGCTGTTGTTGTTGTTGTTGCAAGCATCCAAATAGATTAACCTGGAGGAGGTCGATGACGGCGGCGGCGGAGTATGCACTGGTGATATGGGCGCATTAGGACTATCTGGAGGCGTAGCTGGTGCCAGACCGCAGGCCGATGATGTCGATGAGGCCGACGATGAGTTGCCGCCTCCATTGATGCCACGTCCACTGAGCGAGTTACTACCACCTCCCGCACCGCCCATACCCGCAATACCATTGGCTTTGCCACCGTTGATGGCCATGAATGCGGTGGCATCATGGAAAGGGAAATTTGTGAGCGAGTTGGTGGGGGAGAGGGACAGGGAGCCAGTGGGCGACTCGCGATCCGATCCTGTGCTCATGCTCAGCGGTGGACTCAATGGTAAAAAGTATTGACTAACGCTGTTCGAATTCGAATTCGAATTGTTTGAGCTGTTGTTGCTGTTGTTGGTAGTTGTTGTTGCTGTAGCTGCTGCTGCTGTTGTCAACTGGGTTGGCTTCTGATAGGACTTGGTCTGAGTTTGAGCTTGAGCTTGAGCCTGTTGCTGCTGCTGTTGGGCACGTGCCTCGTCCGCGTTGTGCACAAAATGGCAACGCGGTCCATAGGGACAGAAGCCAACACTGTGAAAGGTGCGACAATACTCGGTCTTGTATTTGGGATGACGCTGCAAGTTGCGCAACTCGTGATATCCGTGAGCAAATTGACATTTCTCGCCATATTTGCATTCACCCGCCTCCTCATAGGGACGACACAATTCCGTCTTGTAGCTGCAATGGCAAGATAGCATATAGTATAAGTATCGGTATATCGATAGAATGTTAAACTCAAAGTGTAATGTAAAGCTCAAAGTGTAATGTTAAACTCAAAGTGTAATGTTAAACGCAAAGTGCTATGTTACCAGTGAAATGTAAACTAACATGGCATGTAATGAGAAATGTGAATATAGGCGGCAAAAGTTGACACTGCCTTGCCTTTATTAAATTAATTTATAATTAAGTAATTTAACAATTCGAAATGGATTAATACTACTTCTTTAGTGATACTGGGACTTACCGCGATGTATTCATTGGTTGCTGTGGCGGCAACGGTTCCGACTGTGTGCGTTCCAGCTTACGATGCAAATTCATGCTATTCAGATCCTCAATAATTGTCACCATGGATGCATTAGGCACTTGTTGTTGTTGCTGCTGCTGCTGCTGCTGCAGCGGATTCACCTGACGCTGGGCAGGTTGTGAAATTGTGCGTGTTAAAGCGCCATGCAAGCGATGCTGCTGATGTAGCAGCTGCTGCTGTTGAATCTGCTGTTGTTGATCCTTGTCACTGCTGCTGCTGTTGCTGCTGCTGCTGCTAAGCACTGCTTGCGTTTGCTGCTGTTCCATGCTGGCATCGACCAGGATATGATCCGATATCTGCTGCTGTTGCTGCTGCAAATCACTGACAACCTGCAATAAGCCAAAAATAAAGCCAAACAATTAAGTCCAATGCTGAGCTTTTTCGCATACGTAACCCCCTACCACAATCTCTCCCTCTCTCTCTCTGTCTCTCCCTGTCTCTGTTTCCAATTCCAACTCTACACACGAGTCTTTTTCCTCTCACGTTGTCTCTGTCTGCTGTCTGTCAAGCAAATGTAAGGAGACGAGCTCAAATGGTCACCTCAGTCTCTCGAACACACACACACACACAACACTCATACAAATACGCCTTTGTAATCAGATAATCATATAAACTACATACATAATACTTTTACTTTTAACTTGACCTATAAGCAAAGAGTAAAGAGCAAAAGCAACAGGCGCTATTGTCTAGTCAAAACTGACGTAGCTGCTGCTGCGCAGTCGACAGCAATTTAATTTTATTTTATTTTCATTTCATTTTTTGTTTTTGCTTTTTCGTTTTTTTTTTTCGTATTTCGAATCACTTGTAATGTTAATGATATTGCAAAAAAGCCAAATGTTACTCATACACACACATACACAGGCACCTCGCATATGTAATTTTCCAGCCATTAACCAATACAAAAACTACAACAATAACAGTAACAGTAACAACAACGGCAGCAAAACAATAACAATAATAATAGCAACAACATTAACAACACGCACACGGACATGGACAAAGCTGAAGCAGCTAAGCTGCACTACCGCGATCGCCGCCGCCGACCAACCACAGCTGTAAAAACGTCCAAAAAGCTCGACACACATACAGACAAACAATTCTGCATGCTGCCATAGCCACCTCTCTATCTCTTTCTTGGTCTCTTAAACTCTTGCGCGCTTTCAGCAAAAACCCAACAAACCACGACGAAGCAGTGCCCCTCCCACTCCCCATCCCCCCTCCATTAGCCCACCTACTACAGCTTTACTCCAATCTCTGACTTTGCGTGTGTCGTCATCAGTTTCGTTTTTTTCTCTCCTTTTGTTGTTGTTGTTGTTGTTCATTTTCGTGCGATGCTGTAACACGTTATGCAACCAACGAACCAACACACACACACACACAAACACGCATCCACAATCCAAGAAAGAGGCGAGCAAAGGGAGAGCGCTAGCATGACAGCGGGACACAGAGAAAAAGATTGGGAGAGAGAGAGAGAGAGAAACAGATTGGGTGAGAGGTGCGGGGTGAAGGGAGTGAGCAAACTAACGAAACAGCAACAGTAACAAAGCAGTAACAGTGCAATTACATATGTATAGAGCTCAAGTTCAAGCCAACAACACAACTCAAACACAGCCAACAGACGCCGAAAAGCAAAACTTAGCAAAGTAATCGAAACAGGCCGCTGCTGCTGTCGCTGCCAACGTCGCCGTTCAAGTCGGCGTCTCAGCTTTATTTTTCGGGGTCCAGCAAAAGCAGCCAAAAACCAAAACTGGTTGGCTGCCTAATATGCTCCAACACAAGCACACATAAGCAGAAAACTGGAAAGAGAGCGCAAGAGAGGAAGGTGAGCTTTGAGCAGAGACGCGTGCGCGGCCGTCGGGCATGGGCGTGCAGACATAGACCGACCAACAGGGTTGCCAGATTCATGTGTATGATATTGAAATGAAAAATTCAATTCTTGGCATGATTCATTAGACTTTCTATCTATCTACTATTTCCTCGTCATTTTTCGCACGCTTATCGCACTTATGATTACGGTTTTTATTCGCATTTACTCTCTGAATCATGTTTTATTATTATAATTATTAGTGTATACTGGTGTTTACAGCCTTTTCGGTGGACTTCCTGCCCCATCCTCATCCTATCATATATCGCTCAATACTCATTATTCCATTCGATACCTGTTTTTCTGCTTTTGAATATTTATTTAGTATTTTTTCTTGTATTGATTTGTTTATAAGGTATTAATAACTCAAAAAAGAATAATAGTCTTATTTGACTTTCATTCAAAGTCACTGGTAACTCAGAAAAAGTAACTTCCCCCATTCAGCTCATATTAACTGGATCTTCACTTTATCTGTTTTTCATCTTTGCGTTATATTGCATTTTTGCAACCCAATAAGCTATACTCAGCTCTTATTGTGCACGAGGTGGCAACGCTATCGCGCTGTATGTGCGCAACAAATGTTAGCAAACTTTTACGATTGTTATGACCAACTTCGCGCTTACGGCATCATCGCGCCGCTGCTACTGCTGCTGCTGCTGCTGCTGCGACTGCGGCTGCGGCTGCCTGCCTTAACTTTTGCTTGCATAAAGACTACCACAAACATACACACAACACTCACACACATACTCTCCTACTGGCAATCATTTGTTGAGCCAGCTGTAGCTTGAGGAGAGGTAAGCGAGCTGGGGAGGGGGGTTTACGCTGCTACAACGCTTAAACGTGTTCAAAAACAACTTCAACTTGCTCGCGTGCGCATGTGTCTGTGTTTCTGTGAATACGAGATAAACAGGAGTAAGCATACACATACACATAAACATACATACATTTATACACACGCACACATGCAACTCGTATACCCTGTGCCCAATTCGCCAAGCAGACACGCTACCTGCCGTGCCGAGGGGCCAATACCCAAAGAAAGGCAACTGAGCGAAAGGGAGTGGGAGTAGGATAGAGAGACCACTCTCTGCGCAGACGCAAGTGGAATATTCCCTTTCCCTTCCAACCGCAAGCCTGTCCTAAGAAACTAAACAACACAAATAGATCAGCGACGCCGGCAGCGATGCTGGCAGCAGCAACAAGTCGTCGCAACAGCTTTATGCTAGTTGTTGTTGTGTTGTGTTTTTCAGCTTTTGCTTTTTGCGCCGTGTGTGTGTATGTGTGTTTGTAGCTCGATCTTCAACTGTGTTGGTCTCACACATCTTTCATCTAGGTGAGAATTTCCCTTTCATTTGAAAATGAAAATAAGTTTACTTTTCTTTCGCAGTCTTTTACCTTCCTTCTCCACTTGTTGTCTATCCACCGCTTGAGACAGACAGACTGAGAGAGCGAGAGAGAGAAGTGGTTTTTGCGTGTTTCTTGCTTCGGTGTCTTTTTGTCTTGTCTTCTGTTGGATTCTATTCTGGTTTTGCTTTGCTTTTTGCTTTGCTTTCATGTTATTTTTATTGCTGCTTTTGTTTTTGTTGTTTGTCTATATGACTGTTGAGGTTTTTTGTTTTTGCTGTTTTAATTGGCGCAAAGACCTTGTGTGTTTTGATTGTTCTTTGTGAATTTTGTTGCATTTGTTTCTTATTCGTAGCAAGTAGCTTTTGTTTGTGTGTGGTAAGCTTTGGAGTTCCGGTTAGAAATTTGGCATAGAAATGTATATTGCACACAAAGATTTAATATGTACATATTTATGTGTGCTTCATTACATTATATGTACGTATGTATGTATATATGAATTTATGTACATACATATGTATGTGTATTTATGTAAATCTGCTGAGGCGCTGCTGCTGCTGCTGCTGCTGTTAGGTAAGATTTTGTTGTTGGTTTTATCGTTTTGGGGTTTTTTGGTTTCGGCTTGACTTCGACTCGTAAACACGTTCAGGCATGAGCACAGACACACTGAAAGACACACACTTACACATACATATATACATACATATACACAGGCACACCTTGCTGCTGTGATCTGAAGACTGCCTCTGTGACTGACTAACTGGTTTATAAAGGCAAAAACAACAACAAAAACAACAACGACGACGACGACGCAATATCCATAACCTCGATGAGCTAACACCAATACACACACAGACACACAAGAGAGAAACATTCATGGCTGACAAAGTGGTGCGGGCGGGAGAGAAGGAAATAGTAAGTGAGCGTGAGAGGGCGACAGCAACAGAGTTGCTCTTTATTCTGCTCATACATACACACACACACGCCGGCATAAATACACACAACAAAATGATTAGCGCGGGAGGCGAAGCGGGGGCAGCGTCGATATGTATGCGAATTGAAAATGAATACATAGTTATTATAGGTGTTATTTATAATGCTTAGCTAAAAAAAAAAAAAAAAAAAAATATGGCAACATCAACGTGCACGCTTGTCGTCTGTCTGTGTGTTTAGTTAGCGGGAATAAAATTAGTAATTAATTACAAACTGGAAGTTTCGCTATGCCAACGCTAATTTAACCACAATCACAAAACACGAAATATTATTAAATTCAATATAATGCAAAGTTAAGTTATCTTTATCGATTATCAATAGCACAATATCGCACAGCGTTTATTTCTCTATACGAAATTCCCAACTGCAGCGTAGATAACACTGTGAACCCCCTAACACCCGCCATAATTCCGCTCACTCACTATGTAAACAAACTCTCAACTATATATGTATCTCGTTCACACCACACAAACACTAATGAGAACTATCTCCCACTCAGCCATTCACCACTCTTTAACACACGCCTTTGCTGCAGCGACGAAGGCTTCGACACTAATCAGCTGCAATTGCAATGATCTCCTTGCACTCAACAGTAACACTAATACTAATTCAACAGCAGCAGCCATTTCCCTTTTTTTTCGAACAGAGACGATGTTCGGAACATCGGCAGTTCGTACACACGAACAAAAACGAACACGACTACAATCTTCGTCGATCTACACACGTCGAACGCTTTAATTGTCGCAAGGCAAATTTGACTTGGTAATTAACACATGGGGCGCCCAGTCCAGTCAGACTGAACGAATGAACGAACGTCCGACCGACCAACCGACCGACAATAGTATCAACAACAACCAGAACAACAACAACAATGAAGAGAACGCAAACAGCAGCTTTTTGTTGCCGCTTACATGTTTATTCTCTACCCTCGTCTAGCAGCAGCAGCAGCAGCAGCAGCAAAAATAGAAGCCTTGCTCTTACCCCTAGCACAAACTTGAAACTCAACTGGTCACTCAGTGGGATGGAAATGAGGAATGGAAATGGAAATGGGAATGAGAATTCGAATTCCAATTGAAATTGAAAACAAAAACAACAAATACATATGTATGTATACATTGCGCATGATGATGAGTACGTCAAATGGTGGGAGAGGGGCAACGTTGCCCTATCGATCAACCGTCGTACAGCTGTTGTCAAGTCCAATCGCATGCATATGCACTATTATTATTATTGGTATTGTATTAGTTGTGTGTGGTTGTTATTGTTCCTAAAGTCGTCTCTGGCTGCTGCTGTTGCTGCTATTGCCTATCATCCAGTTAGCAAATAATCAATGCACTCACACATACACATGCGCACATATATGTGCATATTCTCTCTTGCTCTCTGTGCACATTTAACAACTGATAAAGCTCACACACAGACATATAGAAATTGTTACGCGTGCGAGAGTACAGTATGGAGCAGCAGGATAGGATAGACACAGTGGGACACACACAACAAAAGACTGAATTTATAAATATTGATTAAAAATTAAGAGATAATTCAAAAATTACAAATAAAATAAATAAGTATTTCCAAAATTAATTACATCATATATATATATATTTTTAAATTTCTTATTTGATTCCTTATTAGTGAGCATCTACTGTGACAGTGTGATCGACTGCATTGTGCGATAGAAGTGAAGTGTTTTTGACTAACTGTAAGCATTGTATGCATAAGCGTATGTGTGTTTGTCTTTGTATGCATTTCGCAATACACAACTCAATGACGTTATTAATTTGGTCGCTAAAAGTTTCAACAGCAATAAATACATGAAAAAAACCCAAGCTAAATCAAAGTACATACACATGTAACTATAGTATATAAGTACAAAATTATATAGAAGAAATGATACAAGCAAGTAAATACAGTCACCTTTCAATTTACATAATGTTGCCAAAGGCTTCGACGACGCTACGCAACACGCACAACAAAGCCAATAACAAAAATATAATAATAATAATAATAAAAAGTAGTCGAATGGTCAGCGTAGGAACACAAAGAAGAGAGGAGAAGACAGTGGGGGAATTCGCAAGGTAAGTTAAGGCAAGCTGACGACCAACTTGGCCCATCGCTTGGCATCGATTGAGGTCTAGGTCGGATTTCAGCATTTCACATTTTCGTGCCGTTTTCATTGTTGTTAATATTTGGTAAGCGCACACTCTCACACAAACAAACAGACACACGCAGAGACGTACACGGATACAAACACGTTAAAGACAGTGGAGTAACGAAGACAGAGAGAGGGAGAGAGTGAGGGAAGCGCACGTCAGGTGTGCTGAGAGCATTTAAGCTTCGGCGGCGCATGCGCAAGCGAGACAAATAAAATATTAAGCAATGACGACGCATGCGTCGCTTCGCGCAGAGTTGCTGTTCGACGTCTTCGCCGCGGCGTGCCAGTTTCGTTTCATTGCCAATCGTTGATGTTGACGTTAGCGTCGGCGTCGACGTCGCGCAGTTTGACTTGAGTTGGGCTTCCTCTTCGCTTGAACCGGCTCCACACACAAACACACACACACAATCCATATACCATATACCATACACACCATCCACAATACATAATAATAACACAACACATAATAAAACACAATAAAAGAAAACTTCACAAACATTAAGCGACAACAGCAACAACAACAAACACAACTTGGCCTTGCTAAATTCGGAGCACAGCAATCATTAAAAAAAGCTCCAGCAGAAAAAAAAATAACAAAATGAAACAAAAATAAAAACTCCGGGCAAATCCAACAAAGTCAAAGGGTCTCCATATAAAAAATTAAATATTATACGTTTTAAATATTTTTCTTTTTCTTTTTATCTCAATTCATTTCACTGCGACTGCTTTTTCTTCTTCTGATTTGGCTGCAATGAAGGGTGCTGCTGCTGCCGTTGTTGCGTTTGCGCAGTTTTTCGTACTTTTTGCATTTGTGCTTTTTGATTTGCCCTCCATACACAAGCATATAGGCACACAGACACACTTCAGTACACAGAGAGGCGCGCATTAGTCAAAGAAGTGTTGCAATTGTTACGGTTAAGTAAAGCGAAAAAAAAAAAAAAACAATCGAAAAGAAAACAGAAACAAAACAGACACAAAACCAGACAAAAGACAATTAAAAGTTGCGAGGCTAAGCTAAGCTCTGTCTGCGTCCCCCTCTCATTACGACTGTATGTGTGTCTGTGTATCTCTCTCCCTCGCTCAGACAGTTTGCTGCTCTCTCACTGTTATGCAACAGTCGGCGATTGCAGTTTCCGAGTTGAAGTTAAAAGTTGTAATCGAAATTGCAAGTTAAGTGGAATGAGAAAGAACGAGAGAGCGCGAGCGTCAAGCGCAAAAAGGAGCACGCAAAGTAAACTCAAATGAAATAATTACGTATGTGTGTATGTAAGTACATACATATGTATGTCTGTATGTATGTATCTATGTAAAATGGAAAAGGGAGCACAAAGTAAAATGAGGGCAAGTTATAATGGAAGTGCGTGTTTGTCTCTGTGTGTGTATATACACACATACATACATATGTACGTGCTGCTCACTCATACTTATGCATGGGATGTGCAATATGTCGTTTTCTGCCTGCTATGGGGAAATGTCAATTTCATTTAGCCATTTATCGATACACATCTGCGTGACGGAGACAGTAGCATATTATATTTGTATGTACATATTTTATATGTACATGTATATATATGCATGTAAATATGTATTTATGCATATGGGTTAGCAGCTGCATTTCAAATGGGATGCAAATTCAGCGAGAAATTTCCTATGCATAGAAATGCTATCTTCCGAATTGATTTTTCTTCGATACATATCGATATATTTATCTACTACATACATACATATATGTTTGTTTACCTATGTGTATGTTTGTACATAGAAAGATTAATCAAGAGTAGGAGCGTCTAGTCTATGTTGTTAATCTCTATTATCGCATCTTTAAGCTACTGATAAACATGATAAGCACACAAGCACACATTTAGACAAACATAAAGAATGCTGTGTGATTGATAAGACAGTTAACACTCGCCCACAAATACACGCATATACTTACACACCTACGATCGGTATGCATTGGTGTGTTGTTCTATGCTGATTGCGCATATTAATCGTAGCACGCTACAAACTATCGATTAGCAATTTATGCTTCATTAGATGTTAACTAACACTAATTTTCATTCTGCGCTATGCGTCCTCCGTCCGTTGGCTATCAGATGATCCCTTTTTCTCTCTCTCTCTCTCTCTCTCTCTCTCTCTCTCTCTCCTTATCTCCCTGCCCGCGTGCACTTACATACATACATACATATTTATGTTTATGTACAAACATGTGTACACATACACACTTAGCGTGTAATGTCGCCATCATGAGAGCCAGCAAAATTTACGACATCACTGTTATCGTCATCGACAACAACAACAACAACAAGAACAGCAACAGAAATACTGTTATCGACAAGCAAGGCCTCGACTGTCATTACATGCATATGGGCATACACACACATGCATATGAGAATATCCTGCCCTCTCACTCACACTCATTTGGCTGACGCCACACAACTGGGCACACTAACAATTTCAGGCAGTTTTGCCTATTGACAGTGTGTCCACCCTTTTTACGGCTGTCAGACCAACTACTCAGCTTGTTGATGTATTTATTTATTTTTTGTTGCTTCATATCAAAGTTCTTAGCGCGCTTATCAGCAAACAGCTCTGCATACATACACATACACAAGTATGCGCGTGCAGACACATGGCAGGCATATACATATGCAGGCTTCAATGCATAGAGTGCACTATAACTCTCAAACTATAACAAAAACAAACAAAATATATGCAGCAGCAGCAGTGTTAAGTACAGCTCTCCCCCCTTCCCTACCCCATCGCCAACCCACAACTACTTTTACTTAACCTACCCACATCAATCTCTATCTTTATCTGTCAACTGGCAACGCCGCAGACCCCTTGCAGACACATTTGAGTTTACCAACACACACACACACGCGCGCGCGCAAAGAAAGATCGCAAGAGCGAAGAGTGAATTGGGAGACACATTCAGACTCTTTTCGCTCTCTGTTTTTTCTATACATATACATACATATATGCGAGTGTGTGTGCGATTTAATACGATAAGAATACTTATTGGGTTAGTTAGTTCATAAAATAATAATCTTTTTTCTTTCCTTTTCAACTTGTTCTGTTTTTTTAGTGTGCTTTTGTTGCTGCTGCTGCTGCTGTTGTTGTTGTTGTTGTTGTTGCTGAACGAGCGATAAGCGAAACTGAAAACTGAACAGCGAGCAAAGCAAAGAAAAAGAAGAAGAAGTAGAAGCAACAAGTAGTGGGGAGAGCGCGAAAGAGTAAGTAAGCGGTACGTAATGTATGTGTGTGGTTGTGTATGTAAATACTGAGACACTGAGACAGAACTGTAAAATAGCTTTATCAGCAGTAAAAGTAATCAAAGCAGAAGCAGGATAACAACATTTAGCAGATAGAAGCAGAAGCAACACAAATACAAATGGATTAACTTACACCGATTCTCAGCGTCTGTGTGTGTGTGTGAGTGTAAATGGCTGCTTTTTAAGATTTACAAACCGATTTTAATGATATTCTACACTACACTACTGTCCAAAATAATGAGTACATAGTTAAAAGAAAACGCCAACAATCTGTATATAAATTATTTTTTTTTTTAAATCCCTTAAACTAAATTTTCATTAGCATATTTGGATGAAACTATATTTTTATTTAATTTTTGTAACATGTTCAATCAATTAACATCAAACATTACAATGAAATACGCTCCTAGGTGGAAATTGGTTGATTGAATCACTGACAGTGATTCTAATGATGATTGCTCCTGATCAAAATCGTTGATTCTGGTTTTTAAGACTGTTTCTCTGATCGATACATGTACATACATACATACATACATATGTACATATGTATGTATAACAATATCATTTACAAGCCAGCGGTATTCAGGTTACAACAGGCATATTCGGTATTACAGATTTCAAACATTTATCGCAGTTCTTTCATGATAACTGGATCTCTATTTAATTAGGGTATTCAAGTGTCTACACATCGTTGCCTACCTAAGGGTTTCATGTGTTTGTATGGGAATGTGTTTGCTACCCCCTAAGAAGAGCATGGCATTTTTTTTTCGATATCGTTTTGGTTTTGTTTTCCCTGCTTCTTCTTATTCTTATTCTTCTTCTTCTGTTTCTACTTCGCTCGTTGCCTGCGCCAATATACGTACATATGTATGTATGCACATACGAATAAAACGTATGTATGTATGTGTTTAGGCAATTTGATAACCCGCAACAACAACAAAGGCAAACAACAATAAAAAAAGAACAACAGTCGAAAAGTGCTAAACAGGCAATGCAGGCAAAGGCAGACCTCGCCTCGGACGGCCAAAGAGGACGCGATAGCTAACGAGTGCCAGGGGAATGAGAACAAAAAGGGCAGCAGCGCATATAGAGGTATCGGTGGATGGATGGATGTTGGTAGGAGGGAGGTGGGAAGGGGACCAGTTAGGCAGCCCAGGCAGCGCTACTGCGCAGCTAAAAGTTGCTGCCAACATGTTCACAGAATATGTTAAACACGTGGTAGTCGTCGGTCGTTCGGTTCGTCGATCCCTCCAATCGGATCGGTCGGCTGATCGTGGCCGAAGCAGAGATTGTGTTGGGTTCAATTGCTTTTGGGTTAGGGGTACTACTCCCAGGGGAGTAACAACAGCCAACATATACATATAAACATATTTTTATATATACATACATATATGTATACATATGTACATATTTTCATAGATTAAGGCAGGAAATTTAAAGAGCTGTTTGTTGAGATGGAGAGGGAGAGGAGTTAGGGTTATTACATGAGAGTTGGGGTTGTTTCATAATACGTCTGTCTCTCCATTTTAGTGGAGCTGAACTCAACTGAGACTTAGACTTATCAAAATCCTTGACTTCAACTCTACAAATCTCCCTCCAAATCTCTCTCCAGTCTCTCCACTACTCTACTCATGGTAAACACGATCAGCGGCGCTCAACACATGTGGTGGCTGCTGCTGTTACTTTTGTTGCTGTCCTGTAAAACCAGTTGAAAGAGCACACGGCAATAGCTCGACGTACAACAAAAGCAAGCGAGCAAAGCAAGTAATCAAAAAAAATGGAAAAAAAAGCGACAGTGAATTGTGAATGGAAATCTACTAAGCGAACGGGCAAACCGCATAGTTGTTGCCGCTGCCGCCGCCGCCGTCGCTGCTGTCGTCTCAGTCGCTGCTTCGCTGCTGTCGACGTCGACTTCATTATATAATAGATTCGATTCGAATTCGATTGCGATTGGGTTTTTCGTTATTTTGGATTGGCAAGCGAAGCGAATGTTGACAGCAGGGCAACAGTGAGTGAGAGACAGGCAGAGGAAGAAAATGATGTTGCAAGCAAAATAAAAATATAAAATATAGCTTTTTTATTTTATTTTTATTTTATTTTTTTTTTAAATAAAATAAGCAACAACATTGTAAATGGTAAAAATGTTGCCACGCCACAACGCAATGTCTCCAATAACAAACTTCATACCACGACCACTACCACTACATAGACTGAGGACCGATCAATGGCCTACGGGTTGGATCGGGGCGGGGGTCCAAGCAAAGGGAGGTTTGCTTCGTTGCTTATTATCTCTCCTCCTCACCATAGTTTTACCCGCATAAACACCAAACTAAACATTTGCCCAACCAACCACCACCAAAATGTCAAAAATACAAAAAATTAACAATAATAATAATCATAATAAATAGTCCGTCATATTGTAATAATAATACTTAATAATCATAATAATAATTGCAGCGGAAAAAGCCCCTAAACTAAAAACAGCAACCGTCACAACAAACAGGGTCAACACTCATGTCGTATGTATTTACAACAACGTTCATTATTATTTTCAAAACTCTCGTCAACACGAATTGACACTGATGCTGAACCCCCCAAACAAAACCCCTTTCTAAAGTCTACAATACTTAACAAAAAATATATCAAAATACATAAACTCTGTATATAGGGCTTCCCGAAAACACTGATAACCCCCAAGACAAGAAAAAAAAAAAATAAATAAATAAACGAACTGAACAAACTGAACTCAAGTTCAACTCTAAATCAATAGAAAAACACTTGAAATTATACAGAAAAAATAAATTATTTACCAGACAAACAATCTATCAGAAAACAATAAAATAACAACTGTGGTTTTTAAGAGGTTTTGGAACGTTTCTATATCAAAAACTCCAACTTGAGCAATGCAGTAAATTGAAGAGGGACAGAATTTCTATATAAGTTGGATGTCTCTTTGACGGATTTTAATAAACATCGTCTATATTTTGCCCTATTGATTATACTGATGGGGCACCGTATCATGAACAATTTCAACCATTCTATAGGGAAAGAGCTATCAGTCCAGTCCGGCCACATCAAGTCAAAGATTAGATAATCTTATTGGCTGGCAGCACACACAGATACACGATACAAACGTAAATATCACGTTAGGGGCACGATAGTTTTCCCCCTTGAGAGATTACAAAACAAGTTGGAAAATATCATTTATTTTTTTTAGATATCTACATACATACATACATATATAAATGATAGTCATAGTCATATGCATGTTTAAATGTTGCAAAGCAAATATGCAATTGAAATCAGTAGATCAATATGAGATATAAACAAATGTCTCACATATCATAATAGATAATAGTGTATTGAACTCTCTGTTGGGCAGCTCAAAATCAGATCTAAATATTATATATATATGATAATACTCTATATGTATGTATGTGTGTATGTGTGTATGTATGTGGTTCAGTTGAAATTCATTGAGTTGAGGGTTACACATAGCTGGGTTGTTAAACCCACGATTTTATGAAGGTTTTGTTTCTTTCGTTGTTTTACTTTATTTTCTATATTTACTTTTGTTATTGCTTATTTTAAAATGATTTTGCTCAGAGTTCCATTTAAATGAGTTTTCAAAGTAATCAATCTGTAGTTAACCTCTAGGTCTGTAGCATATTTGCCCTGTCTCTTTTCTACACATACGCGCATTTACTCATATATGTATATGCCTACATACATACATATGTATGTACATATGTATGCAAGTGATAACATAGTTTTCTGTTGACCCCCACAGAGCATTTGCACGTTAATGACATTATAAGCTACATACATACATACATACATATATAGCATTTCGATAACTTACTATGTATACATAGTTAATATTATTTAATACTTAATATTACCATTAATAATAGTATTTAAAATTATGCTCAGCTGTTGCCCGTGGTCCGTTCGTCCCTGAAGGCACCCAACGAGCCGCGGCGACCCCACCACAAGAAATAATACTGAGGCCTCATATTTAAATACATATACATATGTATGTATGTACATGCATATGGGAATCTATCTGTGTGTGTGTGTGTGTGTGTGTGTGTGTGTGCTTTGGCACTCAATTGAGCGGCCATTAGCAACACAACAACACAACAACAACGCATATGAAGACAATTTTAAGATTACAACAACAGCACCGCCGCCACAGCCAATGACAATAGAATATGAAGTGGATGAAGGCAAAGGCAACGGCAGGCTAAACTGATAGAAGGCAGTGTCAGCAATACGTGGAATAAGAACAACAACAAAGCAACAACAGCAACTATAGCGACAGGCGCTTGTTTTGCTTGCTCCTCTCGCCGACAGCAAAAGCAAAAAAAAAAAAAAAAAAAAAAAAAAGAAGAAATACAAAACAAAAAGCGATCGAGAGCGGTGGAGAGTGTCTATGCTTATGTGTGTAAGTGGGAAAGAGTACGCAAGTGGAGCTCATAGCTGTTATTATTATTATTATTAGTATTGTTGCTGTAGCCGCTGGTTGTTGCTGGTGTGGGAGATAGCGAACAACGACGGTGACGACGACATCGCACGAGTGCACATACGACGACGACGACAGAGACCGAACGACAGACAATCGTAGACGACGATGTTCATGTTATTGCTATCCGCACACATACAGACAAACGTGCATATCTATTTATTTTGCTCTCAGCTCGTTTTGCACTGGTGTTCATTATTATTTATTTTATTTATTTATAATTTTTTTTTGTTATTTCTATACATTTTTTTTTTCTCATTTTACAACGTTAATAAATATTATGATTATTGATACAAATAATAAGCGGCAGCAGTAACAAACGACAGTAGACAGGCACGCAAATAATTTATTTATAAATTTGTATTGCTGTTAACTTGCATGCAAACACAACACAACAATAACTTTATACAAAAAGCTTGCACATTCAGCAAGCTTGCATATGGCGACGTCATCGACTTTGGCAACATGTTGCTCTTTGTGCATGAGTGTGTGTGTCTGTGTGGGTGAAGCGCAGCGAGTCTTGAGTCTGTGACTGTATGTATTGGGAGTGTGAGTTGAGGCCTGGCTCTGCATATTAATCGAATTGTATTCAATCGAAATAAACTCAAATGAATTGATGTTTAAATTTATCCAAGTGTGTATGTGCGTACATATGTATGTGTTTGTGTGGAGTGTAGAGTGAGAAGTAGCTGTCTTTGCTTGATATTGAAGTTGCCCTTGTCACACTCACACTCTTGCTGATACAGCTAACTCCTACTCCTCCTTCTACATCTACTACTTCTTCTCATCGACTGCTATGCGCTGTCTGCTGCTGCGGCTGCTTAGGTAGGCAACTGTTGCTGTTGCGTCGCCGCAACCACGCGCAGGCACAGTAATGGCGTCGGGATATGGCTGCTTGTACATATATACATACATACATACATACATATGTATGAATATGTGTGTGAGTCTCCCTCTCTCTCTGGTTGTGTGTGTGTGTAAGAGAGAGAGAAAGAGAGCGCGTTAACATGTGTCTACGAATGCAGCGTTGTTATCGCCTTGGCAGGAAATGGAATTATATTCGTAAAGAAAATAGTGGACGACGAACTCATAAACGAGAGGAGAGTAGTGGAAATGAGAGGAGAGAAGCGTCAAGTAGTCGTTTGCTACATTCTCTGTACTCCTCACTGACCCTCTCCACACACTCTGCTTATGTTACGCTTGCCCCTTTGGCCTTAAACGGCCGCTAAATGTGCATGTGAAATGTGAGTACATATGTATGTATGTATGTATGTGTGTATTGAAGTTGAAACGTAATATGATTACGAAGCGAGGAGGATTTGATATAACCAACTAAGCATATTTTGCGTTTTTGGGCGCAAAAGCTACAACAGCTTTAAACCGACCAAACAAGCTAGTCAACAACAACATCAGCAAAAACAACAACAATTGAGAGCTGTGCATATAAATTTCATAATAAAAGTAACGAAACAGCAGCAACAACAACAACAACCACAATAAAAACAACTAACTAAGCGACGACGACAATGACGACGAAATCAAAAGTTATGCGAAAAAGTGAATTTCAGCTCAGCAGCTTCTCATTCATCCACCTGACAACAAATAACAAAACTTAAAAAAGTATATACACATATGAAAAAATAAAAATAAAAATGAATATAAAAAAAAGTGAACGCTTTTTGCCCGCAACATGCAAAGCAGCAACAAACAACAACATGTTCGACGATTATGTCTAAAGAAACGTGTTTCGTGTTGCGCGATAGCGTTTCTGACAAACTTGTCGGCTGACAACAGTAGCAACAAGAAACCGCAAGGAAAACAAAAGCACAGCGCAAAGACAAGAGGCGCGCTCTCTGTGGTGATCGTGCTTGTTGCAGCAGTTTTAGTTTCAGCTTCAGTTATGTGTGCCTGTCTTTGTGTGCGTGTATATATATGTATATATATATCTGACTAGTATTCGTGTGCATGTGTGTGTGCTTTGAACGCCCTTTCGCTTTCGGCAGCAAAATTTTGTTGTTATTTCGGCTTGCCGCTGTAGATGACAAAATAGCCAAAAAAAAAAAAAAAAAACTGCTGGCTAATAACAGAGTTAAGAAAATACATTTTTGTTGCAATATTTCAAAATATTAATTGTAATAAAAAATAAATAAATAAATAAATCACAACTGAACTATTAGTTAATTTAATTGATTAACATGTACATGTCATCCAATTATTTAATTGCCGGCTAATTTTAATTGCGACACAATCGATTAACGATAAATAACACGTAAACACAGTTCTGATTGCAGAAAACAAAATCCAATCATGAAATGGACTCTCGAAAACAACTGCAAAGTAAAATCCCAAAGTACAGCAATAATTTACTTTTCTGTGTGAATGTGTGTGTATGACTGTACATAGTTGGATTCTATTTTACTCGTCACCTCTCTGTGCATTGCATTTAGTTTTGTTTATTTATACGCAATTAAACGACAATACATTTGAGCAGCGCCTTCTTCCTCCCACTCCTTCAGTTACGTCTTCATTTTTGCAAGTAACTTTAAACTTGAAGCGTAGCGTGTCTCCACACTCTACACTCCACTCCGCACAGACTCTACAACGCTACACGCCTCCCCCCACTCTCCTTAATTGAAGAGCATGAAAGCAAAAGGCAAAAATATAAAAATACAAAAAAATACAAAAAAAAATCACTAAACGAAAATTCAAACCCGGAACCTCTACTGACTTAATCGAATTGGTTGTCGTTGTTGTTGTGCTGTCGTTACTGATCAACGGGCAGCAGCGGCAGCTGCGACGCGACGCTGACGTCGGCAGCATACACTTATATACAGATGATCATTTATTTATTTTATTTGTATTTGTGTGTGCGTGTGTGTCTCTGTTTTTTTTTTTGTCTCATTTAATGATGCTGCCTGCTGACGACAATACAAACTGTTTTACAGTTACAGCGAAAAGAGTGTAAGGTAGAGCTAGACAGTGCGAGAGACCAGTCACAAGGATGAGAGATGGCAATAAGCACAAAATGTCTACTCCACTCTCCACTTTATCTCTCACCCGCTGTTAAACACCTGACGCCCCAATGCACACGCCCACTTAACTTAGTTAAAGAGGAATGATGATATGTGCAAAGTGCCTTATCAGGCTACATATGTACATATATATTATTTTTAAATATATCCGAGTATTTGTCAACAGCAATAATTATGAATCAGTGTATAACAAGAGTAATAAAATGAAATCAAAACATGAAATTCAACAAAAACTAACAAAACGAAACGGAAATGAAATGAAATGAAGAAGGAAAACCATTGCTAAGCAATAGGAGCAATAACTTGACTAAAGCGAAGCAAAGAGAATCCAGAAATCCTGCAAGCACACACATACACATACATGCATGTGCGAGTGATTGGAAGTTTTTGAATAATCAGACTTACCGCCTGGAATATGTCGCTGTTACAATCGTAAAAATGTAAACTTCCAACGATATTCGTCGATCCCGTCACAGGCATGTTTATGTTAGCTGCCGTTTTCATTTTCACACAGCTCCTCTTGTTCTTTTCTTTTTTTATATATGTATATATATATATATAAATATATATTTGAAAATGTAGATTTATATATATTTATTGTTATTGTTCGTTTTTATGCCCCTCGAATTTCAGCACCGATCAAGTGCAACAGCAACAACAGCAGCAACAACAACAACAAATTCTTTATCGTTATGTATATTTTGTATTTATTTACGTTGATTTTGAAATTTCAGCTTTACGTATTTATTTTAATTTGCTGACTCCGATGTTGTTATTGTTATTCGTCGAAAACAATATAATTGCGTTGAATTTTTTACTTTACTTTTGTGAAATTTTATTTATGTGATTGTTTTGTATATATGTATGTATGTATGTATGTATGTAATTATTTGCACTAGTTGAACGTTTTTCGATGTAGTTGTTGTAATTGTTATTGTTGTTATGGCTTCTTGAAAATTTTAATATTTGCTAGTTAAGTTGTAGTTCGTTATTGTTGTTGTTATTGTTATTGGTTTGCGCGTGTTGCATTTCAATCAACGAGCTAGAAGAGAAACGAAACAAAAAACAAAAAGAACGTTAGCAAAAAAAAAAAATATCAATCCGCGCGAGTTCTTTAGCGAATACACACACACACACCAACACACACCAACACTCACATGCATACATACACTTGCTGGGCAAGCCTTGCATATACATATACATACATATGTGCTGCGCATGTGTAACGACTGCGCTCTCAGTTCTCCAAAAATAATAATGTTATGAGGAAAAAATAAAAGGATTTTCACGCACATGTGTCAAACATTAAAAAATTACTGAAAGAGACGCACCACAAGCAAGCCACCGGCCAATTGACATAGATAAACCAGAGGAGGAAAGAGAAGCAGACTTGAAAATTCGTCGCGTTTTGCTTTGTCCCTTTTTTCAAATACATACACAAGTACATACATACGTATATACGTATGTATATATCTCTTCCAAAACAGCCGATTCTTGCTGCCGTTGTTGTTGTGTTTGCTTTGCTTTTATCGTCTTCGTTTTCGTTCTGAAAGCAGCGCAGCAGCAGCAGCAAGAGATAAGCTTGTCGCTCCGTCGTCTCCTCGGCAATCGTGTTCTTTACACTACACACAAACAACACACATACATTCGCTCGCAGTCTCGCAGTTACCAGTGTATGTGCATGTGTATGTGTATGTGTGCAAGTGGCCTGCTAGTGGTGGTCGTATTTCAGCTCAAATCACATGTCTGCCTCTCAGTTTCGGTACATGTGTGTGTCGTGTGTGTATAAATTTGTTGCTGCGCAAGCAGAACGAACACAGGCACAAAGACAGGCAAAAAGGCTGAGACTGTGTTCTTGTTTTTCTTTTTATTTTATGTTTTTGCCGATCGCTTGTTGATTTTATTTGATTCTGGTTGCTCTTTTTTATGTCCTCTTCGAATTCTTTTCTTTAATTTTTGGTCTTTCTGAGCATACCGAAATTATAAAATAATTTGTTACTTAGTATGTTGAAGGCGTGCGTATGTGTGTTAGTGTGTTTTAAAGAACACCTTGAGCGCGCTTATTTGAAATTTGAATGAGGTGTTTTTTTTTATATATGTATATTATTATTATATTTTTTTTATGTCGTTTACACTAAACTTGCACTAAAATACCGAACACTTATATTCAATAAATTTTAATAGTCTCGACAAATTAATGAAATATATATGATTTAACTGTTTATTGCAATAACTAAAAAAAAAATAAGCTGCATTGCCGTCTATTTGAACTCAAAGAAAAATTTAAAAAAAAATATATATATATATATATATGTTTGTTGATTTAATCAATAGAGTTTATCACGTTCACGTTTTCTTACTTTGCTGCTTTTTCTTTTTTATTTCTTGTTTGACAAAAACTTAAATACGAAACTGCAAATATCCTGGCACGTTGTTGAGTTGCACCTTTCGGCTTTTTCGTGCGGCAAACAAAAATACACGTCCGCTCTCAGTAATGAGTTTTACAATTATGAAAGGTTCGTGTGGCGATGTGCGGGAAACGTCGTTTACAACTGATTCCACTGAGCTCTGTTAGATCCACTGATCTTGTTCACAGTCTGTTAAGTTTTGTGTATGTTTACGCCCTGTTAAATAACATTGGCTTCCGTTATACTCAAAATAATATCTAGCTTTTGTTTTTAAAATTACCTAATGTTAATTGCAACATATGTTTCAGTTTTGATTACAAAATTAATAGTAGTACCATTTTAATGAATGTGTTAATTTAACCATCTTGATATATAAATAAATAAAATTCCTAATGTTAGAGCACTGTTATGTACATTTACTCAGAATGGCACTGTTACTTAGAGACAGTGTGACCAACTGCTAACATGGCGCATTATTTAAATAAAACGTTTGGTTTTTTAAAATATTGTCCGCTTTCAATTTCAATCATTGAGGATGTTACTAGCTTAGTGTTTATTCTAACAGCCTGTATAATTAGCATTAATAAATTGGACAAATAACTGCGGGACCTGTTCCAGCGATGGCCGTGCTGTTTGGCTCGCCGTACACGTGCTCGTTATAAACTTCTTTCGCAGACGACTTAATTGCAACGCTGTCATCGATGTGGTCACCTTCACGGTATTTGTGCTGCCCTTAATTTTTAGCTGCCCAAAGATGCCCACCTTAACGGCGCCCAATATTTCACTAATGATTTGCTGCAGCAACACATCCAGATCAAACAGATAGTCGGTGGGTCCCAATGGAGGCTAAGAAGACGTACACATTGCTACATAAAACAGATATTTCCAGATCGATTCAAATACGCTTCGCTTACATTCTGTGTGCTTTGGTTAGGTGGCAACGGCTTCGTCTCGTATAGCACCTTGTAGATGTTATCCGTGTCGAGCTGATCCTCCGGCAGCACCACAATCAATGGACTGTCCCAGCGATTATTGCTGTGAGGTTCCTCGTAACGCATGCAAAGCTGCTCGAAGATTTCCTGTGTATAAGGCACATTTGAGTTGTTTGGCGCCAGCTCCTTCTCGTCCAGCTTGTCGGGTGCATCACGCTTCATATTAAAGGACCACGCCTGATCCTGGGGCAGGCACGTGAACAGTGTGCACTGTGTAGTTCTCGAACATTTCGTTGCACAGAACAATTCATAGCGATATCCTAAAGCAACAATCCGTCATACATAATATATTATATATATATTTCATTAATTAAGTTACCTTTAATGTAGTTTCCAGCATCCAGTATGACCAGATCTTCTTTGTTGAGATGCCGGGAGGCCTCCGATTTCAGATCGCTGCGAACCACCTTCTCCTTTTGCGAGTCCGCAAAGAACGCGTTCTTCTCGAAAAGCGCCTTGGGCACACTTTCATTTTCACTGATTAGATGCACTTTTTTGCCAATGCCAGTAAAGTATTTCTGGAGCTCAGCGGCGCGAGTGGATTTGCCACTGGCTGGCAAACCAGAAATGATTATAATTGGCATCTCCGATAGCTCAAATTAAATTCACAGCTCTTGCAGTGGTGTTATGAGCTCGCAATGTTTATGAATTTCACATGTGAGTATCGTATATCGAACGCAGTATCGAAGTATCGGCATGCATATATCGATAATTTAAGTAACGTTCCGCGTTGCTCCTTTTATAAATGGAAACAAATGCTATTATTAATAAATTTGTAAATTAATTAATTCGTAAACCTTACAAATATTATAATTTGCAAATTATGTTCTTTTTTAATGCTGGATTTCTGTTAATGTTTTTTGTTTTTTTTTCACAGCGGTCTGGCAACGCCAATGTTAGCCAAACATTTACAATTCTATGCAAATGAAAACATAGTAAGATAAATGGCCGAGAACCGTCGACGAAATCGAAACCGCAAGCGGGTAAGTTGAATCCTTATGATCTGTTGTACAGCTGTTCAATAGACTCCATTATGATTAGGATGACAATCGCCACAACATCAACAATAACAATCCAACGACTCCCGTCACCATTGCAAGGCGGGAGGATGCACGCTGCGGTTTGGGCGTGATGCAGCCAAAAATACTGCTGAAGAAGGAAACGGAATCGTCAAGTGGCAGCAGTGAGGCACAGCCACCCTGGATCAAAACTATCGTCGTAAATCGCAGCGATGCGCGGAACAGCAGTGAACGGCATCATTCATCGGGACAGAGTTTGCCAAACACATCATCCTCGGTAAACTCGGCGGTTTGTGCGGCACTGACACCTCCAGCAGCTGCTGCCGTCAAGGACAAAAGAAATGGCACGACAGTTGCGGGCGCCGCTGGACAGGATTCGCAGCTACTGCCGCCGCGGATGACACGGCCCTTGATGCTTGGCAGCGGCATCTGTAGCGTGGGGGTGCGCAAAATGTTCCACAAGACCAACACGGACTTCACGGTGATCGGTGTGCTCGGTGGCCTGTCTGTGGGCAAATCCACGCTCCTGAATCTATTGAGCGCGGAAAGGGCCAGTGACTATGACTACTATGGGCATCTGATTGCGCCCACGGCGGATGAATGCACCTTTGCCACCCGGCATTGCAGCAATCGACACCAGCAGCAATCCCAATCTTCGCAAGCCAACTCAAAGAACTCCACGGTGCTGCATTCGCGCACGGAAAGGATGCACTTCTTTATCACACGGGAGCGTTACATACTGCTGGACACACCACCCATAGTGGCGGCCGCCAATAAGGAGTCGTCGGACTGCTATGATCTACAGGCAGTATCCACCATGATGCTGCTGCTTAGTGTCTGCCACGTGCTGCTCGTTGCTGTAGATGAGCTCAGTCTGGAGCAGCTGCGTCTGCTCCATTCGGCGTTGCGTCTACGTCCCCGCGTCCCCTTCACGGACTATGCCCCCAACTATCTGCCGCAGGTGATGTTCGTGCGGACGCGTGCCCAGCGTCGACACTTTGAGCTGTCCGCCCGGACTGCCTGGGATAGGCAGTTGTCGTTGCTCTTTCAGACCACCGGCCTGCCCATGCATCGTGGACGAGGTGAGGGCCGTTGCATCAATAGTTTCCTATTCCCGGAGATAACGCCTGGCAATGCGGACACGGCTCATCATCCCAACATCTTTGAGGTAACGCGACAGTTCCGTGAACGTGTATTCAGCATGACGCGTCTGCCCATGTGCCATACCAATGATTTTACGGAGCTCATCTGGTTCGATCTGCTCACCGAAACGTCCTGGAAGTGCACACTCGCTGGCCTCCAGTTCGACAAGATCTTTGCAAAGATTAAGCAGCGTCACCTCGAGATGCGTTCAAAGAAACGCACCGAATCTAATACAGAGACTCCTCATGGGCATTCATAGTGCTACGGATAGAGACAGACATAAATATATATATAGATACATACATACATACTTACATACACATACTTATTGTGACTTGAGTAGTTTTGTTAAGTTTGGAAAACAACAGTTTTTGAAATAGGTGGAAATAAACTTGAATATTCCTATTCCTATTAAAATTGCAAATTATTATGATTTTAACATTTTTTTAAGTAAGAACAATATTAAATTGTATATATAGTTTTTGATAATTTTTTTTATAAGAAAAAATATCATTTCGAAAAATCCAAGTTATTGAAGTGCGAGAAAATAATGTTGAAGATTCCGATAAGAAATATGTGATATTCATATGTAATCAAATTTTCATAATTTTCGAATCAGAAACATCAACTAACAACTATATCATTTCTCAACTAAGAAAAATATCATTTTGTTATATAAATTGTTTTATAACCATTTGTTTTATCAGAATATATGTCAAAATATTTTTCCATGCCAGATTTTAAATTTTTCATAAATTTTCTAACTGATAATTTTTAATCTTTGACAACCTTAAATATGCTGCACTTGAAATTCGATATACATATATTTGGCATCTGTTTATATATGTTTATATATGAGAGTGTGGTGAGTTTGGATGGCAACTACTGCGGTGTATTGATGTGGACTGGTGGTGGTGAGTTGCAGTTATTGTTGTACTGTGCTGACATTTTGTAATGTGTCTGTATGTGTTGCATGTTGGTATCACGTTTCTATTTGTATTATTATTATAATTATATATATATTTTTTATATTTTTATATGCAGTTGCTGCACAATGTTAATGTTGTTGTTCCTAATTATGATCATCAGTCTCAAGCTCATCACATGGATCATTGTCAACATAATCATCATGGTCATCACTGACTGTCATTAACAATCAAATCATGTGGCTCCCTGTGGGAACGTTGTGAGGATTCCTCCTCCTCTTCAGTTTGCTTCTGTTGCTTCGGAGACTTCCGACAGACCCAAAAGATACTGTGATATTCACTTTGCTTTATCGATTGGGGGTTCTGTGCGTATTTGGTACGCACACCCGAGGTCGAGCTTAATATATCAAAGCCAATGTTGTCCATTATTATGATGAGATCTTCGTAAGTTGGCTCAATACTATTCTGGCCATGCACGTCGCTATAATGATACAGCAATGGACCGAGATTCACCCAAATGCCGCCAGGTACAAGTATTCTGGAAAATAAAAACAAAACTGGATTAGAAAGAGAAAGAGAGTATTCTCGACAGGATTGGACCCACTTGTGTATGGTGCGTATAAAGTCGATGACATTGTTGGCACAATCGATGAAGAAGCACGTGGCGACACAGTTGTAGGCATCAGGGGTTTTATAGACCTCCAAGAAATCTCCGGCTGCCATCTCAATGTTGCCCTTAGGTGGATTTCGCACCGGGCAGACGTCGGGAAAACGAACCGATGCTACCTGATCGACACGCCGCATATTGTTGACGTACTGATGGACCCATGGATAGAGCACATGCGTATTTTCGTAATCACATAGATTGAGCACGAAATTCGAGGCGATCAACATAAAGTAGGAGAACTCATTCCCCTCACACGAATATCCCCGACAGGCCAGTTCATAGGTTAATCTGCCCAGTCCGGCACCAGGTACCAAAATCTTTATCTCATTCACTTTGCTACCGAGATAGTAATTTAATAAGATTTTAATTTTACTATTATACTATATATATGTATATGAGAATACTTACTAATCGCTCGGCTTGTAATATTCCTCAATGGCAGCAATAATCGGTTTGTAGGATTGGTCGCGTTCAGTGGCGCATTCGGAGCTCCAGTCGCGTGCAATCAGTTTCAAAGTCGATTGGGCCTTTAAAATATTTAGAGGTTCAACTACATCATGAGCATCAATATCTTCTTCACCATCATCATCTTCACCATCAACAAGATACTTAGTCTACGATAAAGATTTTTTGAGTTTTTTTTATGAACTTTCTGAATGCATTCAAGTCAATTAAGTACCAAAAGAGTACTTAGAAGTATCCATTCCAAGGTATTCACTTCGAATGTCATTTTTAAATTTTGACCTATTTGTGGCCAATTTTACATTCTAAACCCATGCAAAAATTTCAAAAAATGTAAAATTTTTAAATCGGAATTTTTTGTGCCCATTCGATTTCTGGCATCAAAATGGGAATAAAAAACCTTACCGCACTTGATTTGAACCAATATTTTAGAAAATATGGCCAAAATACTGAAAATATGGTTAAAAATACAGCTTTTCAGAAAACATGAAATCTTCCTCATCTTTGAGAAACCATAACTTTTCCACAACTTGGCCGATTTTACATTTTCTTGCATTTCCAAATATGGCTTTGATCATACTTTAAATCGGTACCAAATGTTTATTACATGTTTTGAAAAATATTGCAAGGAAAGTGAAAAATTGAAAATAAACCTGTTTTCTACCACAAAAAATTGATAATTTTGCAACTTTGAGAAGCCATATCTTAGCTATAAATCAACCGATTTTCAAAATCTTTGCATTTCTGTCAATGGTTTTGATCATATTTTGAATCTACATCAAAAAATGTTCCATACTGTAAGTTTTAAATTTTGTCCCATTTTTTGTCATTTTTGCATACTAACCCCTTGCAAAAATGTAAAAAAATTTAAAATTTTTAAATCGGAATTTTTTGTGCCCATTCGATTTCTGGCATCAAAATGGGTATAAAAAACCTTACCGCACTTGATTTGGACCAATATTTTAGAAAATATGGGCAAAATACTGAAAATATGGTCAAAAAACAGCTTTTTGAGAAAAAGGAAATCTTCCTCATCTTTGAGAAACCATAACTTTTCCACAACTTGGCCGATTTTACATTTTCTTGCATTTCCAAATATGGTTTTGATCATACTTTAAGTCGGTACCAAATGTTTATTACATGTTTTGAAAAATATTGCAAGGAAAGTGAAAAATTGAAAATAAACCTGTTTTCTACCACAAAAAATTGATACTTTTGCAACTTTGAGAAGCCATATCTTAGCTATAAATCAACCGATTTTCAAAATCTTTGCATTTCTGTCAATGGTTTTGATCATATTTTGAATCTACATCAAAAAATGTTCCATACTGTAAGTTTTAAATTTTGTCCCATTTTTTGTCATTTTTGCATACTAACCCCTTGCAAAAATGTAAAAAAATTTAAAATTTTTAAATCGGAATTTTTTGTGCCCATTCGATTTCTGGCATCAAAATGGGTATAAAAAACCTTACCGCACTTGATTTGGACCAATATTTTAGAAAATATGGCCAAAAGACTGAAAATATGGTCAAAAAACAGCTTTTTGAGAAAAAAGGAAATCTTCCTCATCTTTGAGAAACCATAACTTTTCCACAACTTGGCCGATTTTACATTTTCTTGCATTTCCAAATATGGTTTTGATCATACTTTAAGTCGGTACCAAATGTTTATTACATGTTTTGAAAAATATTGCAAGGAAAGTGAAAAATTGAAAATAAACCTGTTTTCTACCACAAAAAATTGATACTTTTGCAACTTTGAGAAGCCATATCTTAGCTATAAATCAACCGATTTTCAAAATCTTTGCATTTCTGTCAATGGTTTTGATCATATTTTGAATATACATCAAAAAATGTTCCATACTGTAAGTTTTAAATTTTGTCCCATTTTTTGTCATTTTTGCACACTAACCCCTTGCAAAAATGTAAAAAAATTTAAAATTTTGAAATCGGAATTTTTTGTGCCCATTCGATTTCTGGCATCAAAATGGGTATAAAAAACCTTACCGCACTTGATTTGGACCAATATTTTAGACAATATGGCCAAAAGACTGAAAATATGGTCAAAAAACAGCTTTTTGAGAAAAAAGGAAATCTTCCTCATCTTTGAGAAACCATAACTTTTCCACAACTTGGCCGATTTTACATTTTCTTGCATTTCCAAATATGGCTTTGATCATACTTTAAATCGGTACCAAATGTTTATTACATGTTTTGAAAAATATTGCAAGGAAAGTGAAAAATTGAAAATAAACCTGTTTTCTACCACAAAAAATTGATAATTTTGCAACTTTGAGAAGCCATATCTTAGCTATAAATCAACCGATTTTCAAAATCTTTGCATTTCTGTCAATGGTTTTGATCATATTTTGAATCTACATCAAAAAATGTTCCATACTGTAAGTTTTAAATTTTGTCCCATTTTTTGTCATTTTTGCATACTAACCCCTTGCAAAAATGTCAAAAAATTGAAAATTTTGAAATCGGAATTTTTTGTGCCCATTCGATTTCTGGCATCAAAATGGGTATAAAAACCTTACCGCACTTGATTTGGACCAATATTTTAGAAAATATGGGCAAAAGACTGAAAATATGGTCAAAAAACAGCTTTTTGAGAAAAAAGGAAATCTTCCTCATCTTTGAGAAACCATAACTTTTCCACAACTTGGCCGATTTTACATTTTCTTGCATTTCCAAATATGGCTTTGATCATACTTTAAATCGGTACCAAATGTTTATTACATGTTTTGAAAAATATTGCAAGGAAAGTGAAAAATTGAAAATAAACCTGTTTTCTACCACAAAAAATTGATAATTTTGCAACTTTGAGAAGCCATATCTTAGCTATAAATCAACCGATTTTCAAAATCTTTGCATTTCTGTCAATGGTTTTGATCATATTTTGAATCTACATCAAAAAATGTTCCATACTGTAAGTTTTAAATTTTGTCCCATTTTTTGTCATTTTTGCATACTAACCCCTTGCAAAAATGTCAAAAAATTGAAAATTTTGAAATCGGAATTTTTGTGCCCATTCGATTTCTGGCATCAAAATTTGAATAAAAAACCTTACCGCACTTGATTTAGACCAATATTTTAGAAAATATGGCCAAAATACTGAAAATATGGTCAAAAATATAGCTTTATAGAAAACATGAAATCTTCCTCATCTTTGAGAAACCATAACTTTTCCACAACTTGGCCGATTTTACATTTTCTTGCATTTCCAAATATGGCTTTGATCATACTTTAAATCGGTACCAAATGTTTATTACATGTTTTGAAAAATATTGCAAGGAAAGTGAAAAATTGAAAATAAACCTGTTTTCTACCACAAAAAATTGATACTTTTGCAACTTTGAGAAGCCATATCTTAGCTATAAATCAACCGATTTTCAAAATCTTTGCATTTCTGTCAATGGTTTTGATCATATTTTGAATCTACATCAAAAAATGTTCCATACTGTAAGTTTTAAATTTTGTCCCATTTTTTGTCATTTTTGCATACTAACCCCTTGCAAAAATGTCAAAAAATGTAAAATTTTTAAATCGGAATTTTTTGTGCCCATTCGATTTCTGGCATCAAAATGGGAATAAAAAACCTTACCGCACTTGATTTGAACCAATATTTTAGAAAATATGGCCAAAAGACTGAAAATATGGTCAAAAAACAGCTTTTTGAGAAAAAAGGAAATCTTCCTCATCTTTGAGAAACCATAACTTTCCACAACTTGGCCGATTTTACATTTTCTTGCATTTCCAAATATGGCTTTGATCATATTTTAAATCGGTACCAAATGTTTATTACATGTTTTGAAAAATATTGCAAGGAAAGTGAAAAATTGAAAATAAACCTGTTTTCTACCACAAAAAATTGATACTTTTGCAACTTTGAGAAGCCATATCTTAGCTATAAATCAACCGATTTTCAAAATCTTTGCATTTCTGTCAATGGTTTTGATCATATTTTGAATCTACATCAAAAAATGTTCCATACTGTAAGTTTTAAATTTTGTCCCATTTTTTGTCATTTTTGCATACTAACCCCTTGCAAAAATGTCAAAAAATTGAAAATTTTGAAATCGGATTTTTTTGTGCCCATTCGATTTCTGGCATCAAAATGGGTATAAAAAACCTTACCGCACTTGATTTGGACCAATATTTTAGAAAATATGGCCAAAAGACTGAAAATATGGTCAAAAAACAGCTTTTTGAGAAAAAAGGAAATCTTCCTCATCTTTGAGAAACCATAACTTTTCCACAACTTGGCCGATTTTACATTTTCTTGCATTTCCAAATATGGTTTTGATCATACTTTAAGTCGGTACCAAATGTTTATTACATGTTTTGAAAAATATTGCAAGGAAAGTGAAAAATTGAAAATAAACCTGTTTTCTACCACAAAAAATTGATACTTTTGCAACTTTGAGAAGCCATATCTTAGCTATAAATCAACCGATTTTCAAAATCTTTGCATTTCTGTCAATGGTTTTGATCATATTTTGAATCTACATCAAAAAATGTTCCATACTGTAAGTTTTAAATTTTGTCCCATTTTTTGTCATTTTTGCATACTAACCCCTTGCAAAAATGTAAAAAAATTTAAAATTTTTAAATCGGAATTTTTGTGCCCATTCGATTTCTGGCATCAAAATGGGTATAAAAAACCTTACCGCACTTGATTTGGACCAATATTTTAGAAAATATGGCCAAAATACTGAAAATATGGTCAAAAATATAGCTTTATAGAAAACATGAAATCTTCCTCATCTTTGAGAAACCATAACTTTTCCACAACTTGGCCGATTTTACATTTTCTTGCATTTCCAAATATGGCTTTGATCATATTTTAAATTGGTACCAAATGTTTATTACATGTTTTGAAAAATATTGCAAGGAAAGTGAAAAATTGAAAATAAACCTGTTTTCTACCACAAAAAATTGATACTTTTGCAACTTTGAGAAGCCATATCTTAGCTATAAATCAACCGATTTTCAAAATCTTTGCATTTCTGTCAATGGTTTTGATCATATTTTGAATCTACATCAAAAAATGTTCCATACTGTAAGTTTTAAATTTTGTCCCATTTTTTGTCATTTTTGCATACTAACCCCTTGCAAAAATGTAAAAAAATTTAAAATTTTTAAATCGGAATTTTTTGTGCCCATTCGATTTCTGGCATCAAAATGGGTATAAAAAACCTTACCGCACTTGATTTGGACCAATATTTTAGAAAATATGGCCAAAATACTGAAAATATGGTCAAAAATATAGCTTTATAGAAAACATGAAATCTTCCTCATCTTTGAGAAACCATAACTTTTCCACAACTTGGCCGATTTTACATTTTCTTGCATTTCCAAATATGGCTTTGATCATACTTTAAATCGGTACCAAATGTTTATTACATGTTTTGAAAAATATTGCGAGGAAAGTGAAAAATTGTAACGAACCTGTTTTCTAGTACAAAAAACTGATACTTTTGCAACTTTGAGAAGCCATAACTTAGCTATAAATCAACCGATTTTCAAAATCTTTGCATTTCTGTCAATGGTTTTGATCATATTTTGAATCTACATCAAAAAATGTTCCATACTGTAAGTTTTAAATTTTGTCCCATTTTTTGTCATTTTTGCATACTAACCCCTTGCAAAAATGTCAAAAAATTGAAAATTTTGAAATCGGAATTTTTTGTGCCCATTCGATTTCTGGCATCAAAATGGGTATAAAAAACCTTACCGCACTTGATTTGGACCAATATTTTAGACAATATGGCCAAAAGACTGAAAATATGGTCAAAAAACAGCTTTTTGAGAAAAAAGGAAATCTTCCTCATCTTTGAGAAACCATAACTTTTCCACAACTTGGCCGATTTTACATTTTCTTGCATTTCCAAATATGGCTTTGATCATACTTTAAATCGGTACCAAATGTTTATTACATGTTTTGAAAAATATTGCAAGGAAAGTGAAAAATTGAAAATAAACCTGTTTTCTACCACAAAAAATTGATAATTTTGCAACTTTGAGAAGCCATATCTTAGCTATAAATCAACCGATTTTCAAAATCTTTGCATTTCTGTCAATGGTTTTGATCATATTTTGAATCTACATCAAAAAATGTTCCATACTGTAAGTTTTAAATTTTGTCCCATTTTTTGTCATTTTTGCATACTAACCCCTTGCAAAAATGTCAAAAAATTGAAAATTTTGAAATCGGAATTTTTTGTGCCCATTCGATTTCTGGCATCAAAATTTGAATAAAAAACCTTACCGCACTTGATTTAGACCAATATTTTAGAAAATATGGCCAAAATACTGAAAATATGGTCAAAAATATAGCTTTATAGAAAACATGAAATCTTCCTCATCTTTGAGAAACCATAACTTTTCCACAACTTGGCCGATTTTACATTTTCTTGCATTTCCAAATATGGCTTTGATCATACTTTAAATCGGTACCAAATGTTTATTACATGTTTTGAAAAATATTGCAAGGAAAGTGAAAAATTGAAAATAAACCTGTTTTCTACCACAAAAAATTGATACTTTTGCAACTTTGAGAAGCCATATCTTAGCTATAAATCAACCGATTTTCAAAATCTTTGCATTTCTGTCAATGGTTTTGATCATATTTTGAATCTACATCAAAAAATGTTCCATACTGTAAGTTTTAAATTTTGTCCCATTTTTTGTCATTTTTGCATACTAACCCCTTGCAAAAATGTCAAAAAATGTAAAATTTTTAAATCGGAATTTTTTGTGCCCATTCGATTTCTGGCATCAAAATGGGAATAAAAAACCTTACCGCACTTGATTTGAACCAATATTTTAGAAAATATGGCCAAAAGACTGAAAATATGGTCAAAAAACAGCTTTTTGAGAAAAAAGGAAATCTTCCTCATCTTTGAGAAACCATAACTTTTCCACAACTTGGCCGATTTTACATTTTCTTGCATTTCCAAATATGGCTTTGATCATACTTTAAATCGGTACCAAATGTTTATTACATGTTTTGAAAAATATTGCAAGGAAAGTGAAAAATTGAAAATAAACCTGTTTTCTACCACAAAAAATTGATACTTTTGCAACTTTGAGAAGCCATATCTTAGCTATAAATCAACCGATTTTCAAAATCTTTGCATTTCTGTCAATGGTTTTGATCATATTTTGAATCTACACCAAAAAATGTTTCATACTGTAAGTTTTAAATTTTGTCCCATTTTTTGTCACTTTTGCATACTAACCCCTTGCAAAAATGTAAAAAAATTTAAAATTTTGAAATCGGAATTTTTTGTGCCCATTCGATTTCTGGCATCAAAATGGGTATAAAAAACCTTACCGCACTTGATTTGGACCAATATTTTAGAAAATATGGCCAAAAGACTGAAAATATGGTCAAAAAACAGCTTTTTGAGAAAAAAGAAAATCTTCCTCATCTTTGAGAAACCATATCTCCAAAAATACTTATCAGAATCACATCAAATAACAAATAATTAATCTGGGATCAATAATATTGATCTAAACTTCATTGAAATAGGTTAAGTCTTGTCAAAGTTAGGGCACTTTAAAATTTTGACAAAGTGAGATTTTCGCAATATTTAACTCAAAATGTTTATCTAGACTTTAAACAGATCAAACGACTTCACATTACTACAAATAGACAAAGCACCAGGAGTCAAGTTAAGCTAAGAATACATATTCTATGTATGTATGTATGTATGTATATACTTAATCTCTATAGACGCATGAATTTGCATATATACAGTAGATACCTGATCCATATCACCGTGGCGCACGTGTGCCGGCGGGTCGTCTAGTGCATTTTCCGTATCGGCACCGCCGGTGGGATATAGGACACGATCCCGTAGTATTTCACGTATCACAGCCTGATTACAGTCGATACAATATCTAACGTTATCTAAATGCGTACGATACTTCGATAGCATACGTTGATCATCCACCGATAAACTATTAAGATAATCCTCCTTACGGTTCAGCCGTAAATACGCGTAACGTCTGCAAATAAAAAAAAACATCAATATCATCAACGTCCTTGCTCCTTCGATAACCGATTGTACGTGAAGTCGCAGTCTGCGAACAATTCGCAGTCGAACATGACCGATCAAACATTGTCATCTCTTGCACCACACACGTTCGTCGAACAAGTTCGATTGCGGATGGTCCGCTTAAATTAATTTTCCTTATCGGAACATAACATGTTTATGCATGTCAATTTACGTGGACATATGTACATTCGATGCACATACATACATACGTTCATATCTATGTATGCAATGAATAGTGGCCGTACATGTATTTGTAAAACGACCATGCGGCATTTGCCACCTATATTTAACACTGTTTGTAAACACTGTCACTCTCGTGGTTTCTTTCTCTCTCCGCCTCTTCACAATAACCTACCCACCTGTAGTACTTGAAGGCATTCTGCACCTTCTGTATATGACGGCGCTCCTCTTCATCCTCTTTGGCAGTAAATTCGAGCGGCCGATCTTCATACATCTTCGGGTGCATGGGAAACGGCAGCGATGGCACCATATCACTCATATGTGTGTTTTACAATGTATGCTTATATTTACGAAAATAAATAATCTGCGGCACAATAAATCTGTTTATATACTGTAACCTTACGAACGCCTAAATGCCGAGTAAATATAGTAACTTATAGTCATCGATAACAATTTGAAACATTCTGAAAATCTGGCAACTGTGTCATACTAACTGGAATCACGAAGATTCACAAGAATTAGTTGAACATGATTAACTGAAATATTTCCAATTAATAATGCTCTTCTTATTAATTCCCGAAGAAATGCTATATGGAAATGAATAAACCTAAAGTTTAATTTCTTTGCATAAAAAAAAAATATATTATTTGCCAGGAATTCACTCGCCCGAAACACTATCGATATATGAACTGGTTCCGATAGGCGTTCAGCGACACACTACTCACATCTCTTTTTCGTGGCGACAACTGAATCGCAAACTCGTGGCGAAATTTTGTATATTGGATTTTCGTTGTAAACTTGGATAGTTAGTTGAAAAAAGCACTATATGAGTGCACTATATCAGTGCAAACAATTAATAATTCTGTATTCCAGATGCCGGTTGAAACAATCAAATCAAGCTGGGCGGATGAGGTGGAGCTCGACTACGGCGGTTTACCACCAACAACCGAGACTATCGAGAACGGACAGAAGTATGTGACCGAGTACAAGTACAACAAGGATGATAAGAAGACAAAAGTTGTGCGCACCTATAAGATATCCAAGCAAGTGGTGCCCAAAACAGTGGCAAAGCGGCGCACATGGACCAAATTTGGGGAATCGAAGAACGACAAGCCCGGTCCCAACTCCCAGACAACAATGGTGTCAGAAGAGATCTTCATGCAGTTCCTCAACTCCAAGGAGGATGAGAAGGCCAATGATCCACTTCTGGATCCCACCAAAAACATTGCCAAGTGCCGTATTTGCAATGGCGAGCATTGGTCCGTCAACTGTCCATACAAAGGCACAGCCATGGATACCAATCTCATGGAGAAGAAGGCTGCTGCGGCCGCCTCCGCTGCTGTGGATGCCCCCAAATCTGGCAAGTATGTGCCACCATTCCTTAAGGACAGCCAGAAGGGCGGCATGGGTATGCGTGGACGGGATGACACCGCCGCAATTCGTATCTCAAATCTGTCTGAATCGATGACCGAAGCAGATCTGGAGGAGCTGGTTAAGCGTATTGGTCCACAGAGCAAGATGTATCTGGCCCGCGACAAGAATACCGGTCTGTGCAAAGGATTCGCCTACGTGCATTTCAAACAGCGCAAGGACGCTGCAGCTGCAATTGAGATCCTTAATGGCCATGGTTATGATCATTTGATTCTCAGCGTCGAATGGTCCAAGCCACAGAACAACTAAACAAATCGATAAACAAATCCGGTAGGTATGTGTGTGAGTGTGTATCTGAAAGCAACGTATAGGCAAGGACGAAGGATTGTTTACTTTTTTTATGGACTCTTTCCGCAGCGTAGAGCATACCACACGTGTTACAACTAAAAATAATACATGATATCTATGCTGTAAGTTTGCTTAAATAAATAGATATTTAAAATGAAAACAGTCTAACGTCTGTTAAGTAAAACAAAAACAAAAAAAAAAACATTCTATATTTATTTTGGTCGGACTAAATTGATTTCAGCGTTGGAGTGTGACGTCACAGCTACTGCTGTGCTGACGAAGGTGCCAGCGTTGCCAGATTCAAATATAAATACATACATATGTACATATGTATGTGTGGACATATAAAAGCTTGTGTTCGGGCATGCCTAGTTGATATTTTTGGATTTACTTAAATGAATTTGTATGCTAAATTTGAAAATATATATCCATAATGTGTAAGAAATATACTTACCCGCCATGAGACAGAATGGGGTATGTCCGGCTTTCTACGCTGATATGCATTTATCGAGAGCAGCAGTGTTGAGCGGACTGCCCGTCCACAGTACAGGGTAGCAACGAGTGGGTGCAATGCCAGCTGATTGATTTTGTTTTCGCCTGCGTAAATTGTTTGGTGCGGCTAAATATAGAATATAGGTGCCGCTAAAAACATTCAAAATTTGAATATTTTATGCTGCACTCACGCACACATAACGAGAGTTCACAAAATATGCAATAATTTTTGTTGAACAGGCAGGTGTGTGTGCCCATTTCAGTTCATTTTGAAGATTCCAACCAAACTGCACGCACACATGGAATCGGCAGCCTCCCCATTGATAGCTTCCAAAGGCGCAATATCCGCTACGCCGTTGATTAAGCGCGGCACACGCATACTAACAGAGAAGCCATTTGCATTCGTGCTCAAATCAAAATATCGACTGGAACGCTGCGATAATTGCCTGGAAGTGTGAGTAGCTGTAAACTTTACTTGGACCACAAAATTAAATTTGCTTTTCTTCTTCCCTACAGCTGTAAGGTTCTCAAGTGCTCCAACTGTCGCTATGTATGCTACTGCAACCGAAAATGCCAGGAACAGGCATGGTCGCTGCACAAACACGAATGTCGTTTCTTACAGCGAGTGCATCCGCGCATTGTGCCAGACGCGGCGCGCATGCTCTGCCGGCTGATACTGCGCCTAGAAAATGGCGGCGATCTGGAACGCGGCTACTATACGGAGCATGGTTCGCGTAAATTTCGGGATCTAATGTCGCGTAAGCTGAAATGGAGTTTCTCTAGAGGATTTACCAGTGCTGAAGATCTCTGTTGCAGATTATGCCGAAATCAAGAATGATGCGAAGCGCCTGGAACACTTGGAATCGTTGTATGGAGTTCTCACCGACATGATGAGCGGTTCAGCGGCCACCGTGCCCAATAAGACTGAACTGATGAGCATTTATGGACGTGTAAGAGAGAGAGAAAGAGTGTGTGTGTGTGTGTGTGAGAGAGAGAGAGAGAGAGAGAGAGAGGAATCTGATGTAATTCATGTTAATGTTGTTTCCTTTCAGCTGATTACGAATGGTTTTAATGTGCTGGACGCCGAGATGAACTCCATTGCGACCGCCATCTATTTGGGCGTCTCGATCACGGATCACAGCTGCCAACCAAATGCGGTGGCCACCTTCGAGGGAAACGTGCTGCATGTGCATGCTATCGAGGATTTGCCATGCCTAGACTGGTCAAAGATCTACATTAGCTACATTGATCTGCTCAATACGCCGGAGCAGCGACGGGCCGATCTTAAGGAGCACTACTACTTCCTGTGCGTCTGCAGCAAATGCTGTGATCCCCTGGAGATGCATGCCATGAATGCCGCCAGTTGTCCGAATCGCAGCTGCGATGCCAGCCTTAATCCAGAGCTGGACAGCTGCGAGGCATGTGGCGCTACGGTAACTACAGAGTTACGTGACGCCTACAAGGAGGTCATGGCGCTCACTCGCACCAGTCTTGACTCCATGAAGGATGTGGCTTGTAAGTTGCCAAAGATGTACAGCAAATGCATTAACCTTTCTCATGTGGTTGGGTGCTTGTCCTTTCAGATTTGGATGTGTGCAAGATTTGCTTAGCCCGACAGACAGATGTGTTGCATCCATTGAACGTATGGCATGTGAAGACGCTGGATGCCGCCTTTGAGGCGGCCATCGATGTGGGGAAGTGGTCCGAGGCGCTCGACTTTGGCGAACAGCTGCTGCCCGGTTTCGGTAAATATCACGGTCCCTGGAATCCCCTGCTCGGTCTACTCCACATGAAGCTCGGCAAAATTCAGCTGTACGAACGCAACTACAAACAGGTCATGCATCATCTGCATGAGGCACAGCGCATCCTAAGCGTCACACATGGCCGTGATCATCGTTTGCTCAGCGAACAGCTGCGTCCGCTAATCCTGCAGGCCAAGCACGAGATGAGCTAAAGAGCAGGTTGGAGCTAGGATGTGCCGAGCAGCAACTTATGCTCTTTCTACGGAATATTTCGGGTTAGATTGCAGTTCAGTAATCCTGTTCTTGCTTCCTGTTTGCATGAAACTAATCCACGCTGCACGTTTGTAAGAGAATTGAAGAATTGAAAGAGGCCTCCAGGAAATACTTAATAGAAACATTAAAACTGCATGTTATCCCTTAATAAATGGCATTTTACCCTCTACTTTTAAGGACTAAATTGTACAAGGATTCGAGATTAAAGGAATAATTTAGCAAAAATAAAATAAATATATATATTTGAAATCTGAATGTGACACCCTCCGACTTTCACATTATCTCGTACCGAGTTAAAAATGATATAAATAAAATTTGTTTAATAAATTAAAATTCTGTTGGATTGCCGATGTTAGAGAAACTTAATTTTTGAGAGTTTAAATTTTGGATTGTCGAACAACTGATTGTCTCAACTGATGCCGACTCAATATATATAAAGTTTTAGAATCATGTACGCTTCTCATCCTACTCTATTTTCAAAACGAAAATATTTCGCAGCTATGGTACTAGGTATAAGAAGATTGCGCAAGGAAACTGACTTCACACTTGAATTTTTCGAAAAAAAAAAATAAATAAAAATATATATATGTATATATATAATAATGATAATAATGTTTATATATTTAATTATTGTTTGTTGTTGGGGATTATGGGACTATACAATTTGTGTAATAGCCTTGGCGCGACGATCCGTATCCTGGAAGAGTGCACGAATGAGATGCTTGATCTCGTTGGATTGATAATTGGCAGTAAGAGGTCCGGCGCCGTCACACCACAGTTCAATGAATTCTTTGAGGGAGGCATTCATCATGGTCTTGAGCTGCTGCAATTTCTGCCACGACCGCACCTGTACAATCTCGTTGGGATCCTGGAAGAGTAGCGGTGCCTTCTCCAGCACCACATCTATCAAGTCGCTCAGTTCGCTGGCCATCGTCGCTGATATATCGCTCAACTTCAGTACGCGACTCACCAGCTCATTGATGAACGGATGCAGTAGCTCACAGAAACTGGCATTGTATACCTTATCGGGCAGTACCTGGAGCCAGACATTCTTGAGCAGCTCCAACTGCCGCAGGCACTGGCGCACCAGCTTCAATGGCACTGTGCCCAACGTATGCAGATTGTCAAACTCTACAAATAAAAAAAAAAACAAGTCATAATATTCCAGTTAAATCTGCCGAACGCAATGATTCCTCGTACCAACTTATGAAGAGGTGTATTAAAAGTTTTCGAAATCGCAAGTCTTATACAAATTAAACCAAAATGACGGGAAAGTTTTCCAAGCAACATAATTCGACGTATCTATATACATACATATCAATAGAAATCTGATGTTGGCTCTGCCCAACTTCATGATTCCATGCACAAACTCTACAAAAAAACGTCATAATATAGAAGGTAGGCTACCCAACAGCTTGTGTCCACGCAGCACTTGGTAACTTCTAAAAATGAAGGTAGGTTTACCCATCTACAGGATTCGCAGCTCAGACTATCCAATCTACTGAGAAGAAATCAGAAAGTGGTACCTTAGGTCTGTTCAACAGGTGAGTTATCGATGGAGATCTATATAAAAAGAATCACAATATATCTGCTGAGCTCGACACCTCTAAAGAGAACAAATTGACGGGCAGACATACAAGAGGAACATGGCTAGATAAATAGGAACGGATCAGCCCAACCTGTCCGAGCAACCCTTGTATCTTGCATAGAACGGAAGAGTTGAAAGAGAGTTGGAACATACCGAATCCACTCATGATATCTCTGAGTATGGACTCCTGGTATTGTAGCTGCACGCGCAGATACTGTGTGGCCGTCGACTGCAGCATCTTGACCAGAGATGGCGAACTCTCGATGCCCTTGTCGGCATGCTGGGCCACCCAATGGGAGAGATACATGCAGTTGTTGTGGAACAATGCCGATTGTTGCGGTATACTCTGTAGCAGTTTCTTGTGCACCTTGGGCACCTCATCGATATAGGTCTCCAGCAGCAGGCTGACCACACCGCTCAACGGGTCCGTGGCATTATCCGCAGAATTATCTGTGGGCTGGCGGAGTATGCGATCCAATAGTTTGCCAAAGTCCTAAAGGAGAGACAAGGAGTGGGGAATTGGTTTACAAAAATTAGGCATATACGGATGATTTTTACTTGGGTGCTCTTGGAGATCATGCAGCGCGGAAAAAGGAAGGGATCACTGGTGACGTTATCGGGCTGATTGTTTGTTGCCACCACTGTCATATCCTGCAAATCACGATGTATGATCTCACGTGCCGTAGCCAGGACGCGAGCGGACAGCCGATTCCTGTAGTAGGCATCGAAGTGCTTGACGAACGTGCTTAACTCCAGATCCTGCTCGGGATTAATGAGAAACATATCCGCCAGGTAGTGCTCGAATTGCGCGACATCAGCGCAGAGCGTTGACTTCTGGTATTCCTCCATGCTGTCGGGCACGGCGGGTATTAGGCATTCTTCGACGAGCAGCTCCAAAATGCGTTGCTTAATGTGGTCCCCGATGATGCTGAAGACGTGCTGGCCACCATTGACACAGCAATTGATGCTGGACAGCATCTGGAGCAGCTGACGAAAATGCTCAAAGACATCCTTGTAGTTGGGACGCAACAGCTGCGTAGATGTTTGCTCCAGATCTTTGGTGGAGTAGGAGAGTGTTAACTCCATGTGTTGACCATCCTTGGCGTTGTCGTTGTAGGCAACGGAAACGGGCTTTTGGATGAGCGGCTCGATACATTGTTCAAGCAGGAATGTGCATAGTTGGGCGGGATTATAGCGCTCCTGGAAGAGGGCAATCACAATGTCCTGCAGCTGTGACTCATCCTTGCTAACAAGTATTGTGACGCATTTGGAGGATTGAAATGATTTGCAATTGAATTGCATCAGATTATCGAATCGCTCCTGCAAATTTTGTTGCAAGAGATGCCCCTGCACATGATACTTGACCTTGATGGATTCGTAGCATTCCAGTGATTGGAATATGCTATGTACATCCAGTGGCATAACATCCGCTGAATTGGATGTGTCGCCATAGATGAGGCCACGCAGCTTTCCCATTAGATCCAACACGACCAGGCAATCCTTTGTCGTCTTGGCCTCCTCCACACATTGGAACAGGTCATCGATCTTCAGTATGTGCTCACTGACTCGCAATCCCAGCAACAGTTCACGCAAATTCCGGCTGTTGCTCTCCAACTCGACGCTGGCATCGTTCATGGCCGCAATGCCCTCATTGCCCACAGAATCGAGAAGATCGGTTATTTCTACGCATAACGAACTCGACTTGTCCAGAAAGATGTCTGGCGTCGTATGATTTGGCATGAATTCAGTATAATTATCATCAATATGCTTGCGGACGCGGCCCTGGAAGCGCTCCGTACGCACTACCATTTTGCCAATAGACGATTTCACAGTATCCAAATTGACGGCATTGTCTTGGAATGTGTCCAGCAGTAGCTTCGACTCCACCATGGTTTTATTTGGTTTCACTATACACAACGAACAGTAGCTGCTGATGAAGTGGACAAATACAAATTTGCAACGACGAAGACGCTTGTTTATTATTTGCCACTTATCGATAAAATTGCTTCGCACAGTTATCGAAGTAGTATTCAATTTTGCCATTATGGCAGCCGGTATTCCAAATTACCCACCTATGAGTTTCATAATTATAATTTTTTCTATATTTTCCAAATTGAGTTATTTAATTATAAATAAATTGCATATCAATCAGACGTGGCTTTTAAATGTATCGACAACTCACCAAAATGGCGCCAATTTTCAGTGTTCATCAAAAATTCAATTGAACTGAACCCAAATGTACTGGTACTATTTTATTAGTATTGGGTATTATATGTATATATTTCTCTAGCGTGATATTATTTTAAATTATTTACAACTCTAAAAAGTTGCTCAGCTCAGAGTTCAGCAATCATATATATATGTATTTAATTCAAGTGAATCCAAATGCAGTGGAACCGTTGGCAGCTGCAATGAACTAGTTCATTTTGTTTGCTGCATAATGCAACTGTCATTGTTATCGGAACAACAAACTATCGACCTGTCCGGATTGTAAAGCTAAAAGGCGAAGGATGCCAGAATGGATTTAAATAAATATAGAGTTATAATTTGCGTAGCTATTTTAGCTATATATGGCCCAGAACTTGTTAACTGTCTCGAGCCACTGACCATGAGCATTGCTGCTGCGGGCATTGGAGTTTTTGGCTACGGATTTATAAAAGACCAAACATATTGCAGATATTATGAATGCTGTGACGCACGTAGTATTCCAACAAGCTTCACAGGTTTATTTCACATTAACATTATGATGTGCAGTTGGCGTAAATAAAACGTGTTTTTTTTTTTTTTTTTTAATTTTAATTGCAGACCTCTCACTTTCGATGGAATCCACTTTGTTTGGTCAGCATATGGTTAAGGAACATGTTCTTCGGGCTCTGATGGCACATTTAATGCCCCACAGTCCGTCCCGTAAACCGCTAGTCTTAAGCTTCCATGGCACGCCCGGTACCGGCAAAAGCTTTGTGGCCGATCAAATAGCCAAGGCAATGTATAAGAATGGCGTGAAGAGCCAATATGTGCATAAGTTTCTGGGACGTGCGGATTTCTCGCATCCCGGTAAAGTGCAAGAGTACAAGGATCGCATCACAATAGAGGTACTTGCCGGGATCAAAGAATGTCCGCAATCACTATTCATCTTCGATGAGGTGGACAAAATGCCAATGGGTGTATTCGATACGCTCACATCGTTAATCGATTATGCCGGCAACGATAAGAATGCAGATTACACCAAGGCCGTCTTTATATTCCTATCGAATACGGCGGGCGTACGCATTTCTGATCATTTGGCCGCTCTAATGAAGAAGGGCATACTGCGAGAAGATACGCGACTGTCCGACTTCGAAGAGATGCTGAAGACATCCGCCTACAACATGGAGGGCGGCTTCAAAATGACCAATCTGATTGAGGCCCACGTCATTGATCACTATATACCATTCCTCGCGCTGGAAAAATCCCATGTTGCCAGCTGTGTGAAAGCCGAGTTCGAGAGATGGCATAAGAGTCCCAGTCAGCAGGAGATCAATGATGTTATCAGTTCAGCGGTCACCTTTGATCCCGTCCATGGCATCTTCGCCACCTCCGGCTGTAAAACGGTCGAGAAGAAGGTGGCAATGGCTGCTCATAAATCAAGAACATAACCATAACCTTCTTATGATTCTAACTATCTTTTATATATATTTATATATTTGTAGTTTTAAATAAATCTACAAAGTTATTTCAAGTACTCATGGTTTGGTTTACCATGGATTCAGCCACTTCAAACGTAAATCCTTGCGTATGAGTTCGGTGTCCATGCGTTTGGGTTCCTGGTCGTAGCTGTCGCGTGCCGCTATCCTCGCCTGCACTTGACCGATGTCTTTGGTGACCAGACATTCGCCATTCTCCTTGAGTATTGTGTGCTGGACATCGTTGGCTGTGGGCTCACCGTATGGGAATGTGATGGGCGTCACTTTGATTAAATGCTTGATCTTCCATAGGCGTGCATTGTTCTCGGGAATATTCTTCACAACAGTATAATCGCTCTGCTTGCCATCCAAGCCCAGATCCTTAAGGATGCGCTTCTCCCAATACGGATTACCCTTCACGGGCTTGATACGTTGTACGCGAAATAGTTTTGCCGGCTCCATAGGTGGATCCACATGATCCGCGGTCCTAAATAATCTTATTATAAGCATTTCCATCATATAATTAAATATCGGGATTTTCCCCATTTACTTACCGTGGATAGTATATAATGTTTTCATATTTTTTGCCATCTTTGTATAGAAACTTTTTGTTATGTTTGCCATAATTACGAACTACAGTCTGGATCAACTGTAGAGGACCTAACAGGCGTAATGAATTCATTTTATTTCACAAAAAACGATTTAAAGTATATAACTATAATGGCCGCAGCTGTCGGCTTGTGTTGTTGGGTAATAACAGCGTGCCAGGGCTTCAAACAGCTGTTTCTGTTTGGGTTCTCACACACCTGACTGTTATCGATAGACGATATGTAGGACTTATCTCGTCATACAGCTTGTTAGATTTATTGTTGCATATTTTTTTATTTTTAAATTAACAATTTTACTGAATAATACTTAATATACATACATATAATATATTTAAGAGCTACATAGCTATGTATATGAACTTTGCTTTATTTCTTACTTAAGTTTAGCCATTCACACAAAATAACGACACAACATAATATTATCGACTATCGATATCTAGATTGACCGGCAACTTTAACGGTTCGGCTGCTGCTCAATTTTGAATACCAATGCTAAGTTTATTTGTGACTCCAAGTTGCTTTTTATAGAAATTAAGAAATGCAGTGTAATAAATGCTGCAGTAATAGTTAAAATAAAATAAAAATAATTTGTTAAATATTTTTAGATTAATATATTTAGTGCTACGTTTTGTTTACAACATCGTAGCTTTCTGCTTTCGAAGCTTTAACTTTGAAATTAATCTATGTTAAACTTTCACTTTAAGCAATGGGTGTGTCCATCTACTGACGCCATTTTGCAATTCTGATTGGGCGGGGATGCTGTTATCTCATTGGTTGCTCTGACATCCCTTCAACAGGGGTTGCGAGTCTTCATGTAGCTTCAGAACTATAAATGATGCTGCAATATCCTTCCAAGCCAACAGATGGACATCGAAGCTTAACGTATTCGGAACTTTTGTGCAGCGACAAAGTAGAGAACGTTTTTAAGGAAAACATTGTAAGTTAAGAGAAGAGCTACAGAAATGTGAAACATCACTTCTTTTTTTTTAATGTGTGTGTATCAAATCTCTGAGGAATTGGAGACCCATAATAAGGATGCCTGCTTCGAATGCATTGATTATGTACAATTGTGAAAATCCCATTAAACTGCGTATGAAATCAAATGTAAACCACAAAAATTTTGAAAAGGGGACGGCAAGTCCCGCGGGCGATAATAAATAGAAACGTGCCGATTGTTTTCTTATTTGTGTAGGTGTTAAAATATGTTGCAAATAAACAACAATAATAATAATTTCGAAAGGAATAATAATAATAAACGCAAACAATGCGACACGTGACGACTACATATGAAAAGAAAAAGGGGTACAAAATGAGTACGCTGGGGTTACAAGGGGTTATTGCTACTGCTCGCACCCTTTTCCCGTATTCCACAACTTGTGACCCTACTAACCGCAATCGTATATCAACTTTGTCTCTTCCTGTCATTGCATACTTCTGTACCTGTAGTCGGAGGCGCAACATGGTCTACGACATGACTCATCTGGCACCGGCAGCGCCGCAAAGTATCTCGCTTAGCCGTTACTATATGGAGCAGGACGATGAGCTGGCTGCCGCAAACAATGCACTATCGAACGGCCATGGGCATGGTCATCCGCATGCCGCCGTCGAGGATTATGCGGCCAGCACTACATTGGATATCGATCAGAGATTTCAGGCGAGGATCGCCTGTGAAACGGCAGCTCAGCCACCGGCACCAGTGCCACCTCCAACGCCAGCACCAAGACGTCGTACCACACCCATTGCTCATCTGGATCCTTCGGAGCTGGTCGGTTTGTCGCGAGAGGAGCGACGACGGCGACGACGTGCCACACTCAAGTATCGCACAGCCCACGCGACACGTGAACGCATCCGTGTGGAGGCCTTCAATGTGTCCTTTGCGGAGTTGCGCAAGCTGTTGCCCACACTGCCGCCAGATAAGAAGCTGTCCAAGATCGAGATCCTCAAGCTGGCTATTTGCTACATAGCGTATCTGAATCATGTGCTGGAGACACCCTGAGATACCGCCAATGCCGCCAGCTTCAGCCAGTTGCCGGCCGACATGTTTCTCACACATCCTGACACCAACTAAGCTTAAGGATCCCATCCGCATATTTGATATTGCTAGTCTATACATGTGTATAAATATTGATAGGTAAACCAAAGTTAAGAAATATTTTTTTTTTTATAGTATATAGTAGCTTCGAATACGTGATAATTGTTTAGATATTTTCCATTGATAATAAACCGATTATTCAGATAAATATGAATATCTGTATATAGTGTAAATAACTCAAATCATGCTGCGTTGTCTCTCTCTCTCTCTCTCTCTCTCTCTCTCTCTCTCTCTCTCAAGATATTTTTAAAATATTTAAATCAAACAGCTCTGATTAAAAATAAGTAATTAAATTTTAAATTTTATGTGTAGACTTTTAAGTAAATATGCATATTCAAAGTAATTACAAACAAATTTCATGGATAAAATGAAAGGAATTGTGTGATGTTATTTAGTAAATAATTAGTTATTTTTTTTCTCTCTCTCTTCTATATACCTTTAAATCTCGATCACGGAATTAATCGATATTTAGGATTTAAAATTTAAGAAGATATCTGTTGTACGATATATAGGAATCGAATCTATATCATCAACCCATAAACACGTCTATATAATTAATATATCAATAAACGTAATTTCAAGGGAAATATTCAACACTTAAAATATACGTATGTATGTACATATATGCAGTTATGTTAGGTTAAGGGAAAATGAAAGAATAAAATTATATTATTATTATCCAAATTATATACATATGTACGTAGTAACTACAAGTCGTGCTCACTTCATCTACATGGAAGCAATTTGAAAATTGGGGTTCTTGTCTCAGCTGTCGACATCAAGATTTTCATTTGCTTTGCTGTCTGCCAAAAAAGCGCCAGCTGTGGCCCAGGGCAGTCAAAGCCACCCACACCTACATACATACATATACAAATAAACTCACACACACACTCTCGCATACTCCTCATATACATACATACATACATATGTATATGTATGCTTACCCCAAAATTGAGCAAACTCTCCACCAATAATATTCAACACTCCATATTGAACGGAGCTTGCCACGCATACATACACATATACTTGCATACATGTGTGTGTGTGTGTGTGTGTGTGTGTTGGTGCCCAGCAGCAGCTGCAACATCAGTAGGCCACGCCTCTTTTATATTATCAAACTGACAACTTGTATTCGGCATTTCTAATTCAGTATTCACAGTTTTGCTCTCAATTTCACACAAAATATTTCGTATTTATAATCACAAAATTTCAAATTCGCAGAGACGGTATAGAAATGGCCTTCAACTTTAGCGCGATGCAGGTATGTAAGAAATAACGCTTGCATAATTGCGTATCTAGGCATTGCCAGCTAAAAATAATCATTGCAAAGGGCGGCAACATCATTCCTTCACGAACCTAGAGAAAGCTGAATGATTACCAGATACTCTAAGCACTAAATATGTAGATATGTATGTAGATTGGCATGGGCGTGGGTTTTGCGATATATACAGGATAACATATATATTTTTACATATATACATACATACATACATATGTACATGGCAACCCCCAAACATGGCCCCAATCTGTGCTATGAATATCGGGAACAATCAACAAACGAGAGACGAGTCAACATAACGTCAACAGTGCCAAACAATATGAACTTAAACGTTCCAATATATTAGTAGGTCTGTCTCTATTGCACACATTTCAGAGTATTGGATGAGTGTCAAAAGAAAACAGCTCAACAAAGGTTGACAAAAAATTATAAATAGGAATAGGTATAGATTTGTTGCAATTTACAATTATGTATGTATGTACAACATATAAATTATGTTTATCATTTACAAACATTTTACAATAGTATGCTATGATATTGCGATTCAATTATCTATTTTCATATTCACTTTAATGCAACTGACATTTTTGTCGCCTGGAGAGTGCCAAATAACTATACGCAGCCCATACAATACAAATGCACAATTTCCCATTTCGGGTATGCTATTCACCTACTCTACTCCACATGCACATATGTACACATACACATATGTACATGCATGCATAAATACTTACATTCACAATTATGTATGTATGCGTGAGTTGCAGGCGCGTTAGTGTGTATGTGTGTTGATTTGCCAAATAGCGACAGTGGAGTTTATTTACTTGGTAACGATGAGTAACATTCCCGCTTCCCCCCTTGCCAACAAACACACAAGCAATTGCCACGCAACTCACAATCCGTTTATACACAGTTATTTTTATATTTCCTTTTCTGATTTTGCTTTATGCAAACGATAATAAGAACAGTCTAAAGGAATTTCTGCAAGCGTTAACTACATACATTTTGCGGCATTCCGTTTTGTTTTCTTTGTGTTGTTGTAGCTACGGTTGTTCGGCCAGAGGTCATCCGATGTTATTTTTTTTATGCGCCCCAGTGGGACTCAGCATCCGTTTAATGGCATTACAATTGCAATTTCAATTGGCATCGCGCACAATTTGACAGCTGTTCGAAGTTCGATAGCATACGTGAAGGGGGGGATGCAGAGGTAATGTGTGAAGCTGGGTAAAGAGCTAATGATACTGATGGAACTGCTCTAGGATCTATTGGAAGTGTGCTGTGGTTGCAGTGCGTGAAATTACAGTAAGTGTGTGTAAGTGATGGTTGTGGATGAAGGAAGTGAGTGTGGAGAGTACAAGTGCTGAGAAGGCGTGTGGAAGCAGACCTCTCATCACACTATGTATGTACATATGTATGTATGTACATATGTATGTATTTAAAGATACTGACTGCTAGATGATAGTGCTGTAAGTATCGTAAGAGACAATGGTCGCTTTGGCGGGAAAAAGCTAAAACTTGGCATTTTTTTTCTTTATAATTTGACTTTAAAAATGTATTTATTAATATTTCCTTACTTGGATAATTAGTAAAATAATTCAAAATTAGTTATAAAATACTATAGTTTTTTCCGCTAGTATATATGTACATAGATCTAGCTATGTGACGCAATAGCTAATTCAGACAAAAAGTTTTGCAACTGGCAACACTGCGAAAGAAGAAGTATGTGAAGCGTGAGGTGAGCGCTGTTTAGAGTGTGGGGAGTTGTCCAGCTTCTGTTGAATTTGTGGTAGTTGGCACAAGTGCAATACCAGTAGCAGCAGTGTGTGCAGCAACAGTGTTGCACGTGCAAGTTGGTAGCTTTTTGACTGCCTAATCCGTCGACGCGTCGCACCATGTGATAAATTGCACCCCAGAGGGTTGGACATCATCAGCATCTAGGCAACTAGCGACAGGGATGGTGAGAATAAACACACAGTAAGCCGCATTAAAGCGGAAGGGTGGGAGAAGGACGTAGATTTCGAGAGATAGTGAACAATGCACGATTGTAAGTACATATCATTCAATCTCAATGGGTGGGTTTTGCATCCGATTGTTTGCTAATTGAGTTTAAAATCAATTTTGTATTTTACGCCTGCTCGAATCCAAATCGAATTCAATATGCCGTAACCTAACCTCACTTTTCGTGTAATTGCCGTGCAAATTTAATTACAATAGCAACCAGCTTCCTATACGCTGCTTAATAACATAGCACCCACAACAACAAAAAACTTAGCCTCATTGCGCTCTCTCTGCAAGACAGATTAAGTGAGAGAGAGAGGGAGAGAGTCAGAGAGTCTTTGGAACGTGGTGTGTACGCTTCACACGCACTCAATCAAGTTCCCTCCCCCACCTTTGTGTGTAGTATGTTCTTCTCAATCAAGTGTTGACAACTGGCCACGTGCTTGTGGGCGACATTGGGGCGTGTCACTTGTTCGTATTGAATTACACACGGCGGCCACATCAATTTGCATCAATTTTGTGCTTACAGCATTAATTGAAATTCCAGCAAGAATGTTGTAAAAGCGAAATGCGTGGGAAGCGCCATCGCATCGACACCTCACTGGAAACTGGAAAGTGCAATTTCCAGTTTACACGAAAACGGTCACAGCAGCTGGCAAAGCTATGCTGATAAATGATGGCATTGAGCCTGTTTAAGACAGCAGAGAGTCAAAAAGGATTTGATGTCTGCCAGCAAATTGACAGTGCATATCACTTCCAAGATACCCATATGATAATGCAGAAGGGTCGCTTAGTTTTTTCATATATTATGATACTATATGATTCAGATATAATGCGGTTGTGTGGAAAAATACATGTACATTTATGAGTTCTCTTATTCAAAAGTTTATGTAAAAAAATCAATTTGAAATGTTTTTAATCAGAAAACTGAAAGTTCAACTTTTTGTTAATAAGAAAAATTATACTGAGTACAGGGTATTCCCCTAGTGTACAACTGCCAAGACGTCCCATAATTTTTTGTTGGGACAACCTTTAAAAAGGCAAACACAAACAAGGTATTAAGTGGCATTAGACAAAATGATTTTTTACACATGTTGCAACAGCGCAGATTACGATTACGCCGTGTAATCATGCCACGCCCATGTAGGGTTGGCTTGCAACAGATAGAGATACTTCGCAGAACATCACGGATGACTGGGGTGGTTTGTCTCGTCTCTTCACCCGCCCATCGTCTCGTCTCGTCTCGTTTTATCAATTGGTTTGCTTAGCGCCCATAAATAACAGTTTTATGCCTTCAGGGCTGGTGGTTTCCGGCAATTGAAACAGGTGGCAGCCGTTGAAACTACACCTAAACGTTAAGCTACAAGTCCAACAACTTTGGAAAAAACTATAAATCATTTGCAGTTTTTACAAAAAAAAAATATATACATATATGTGGATAATATTAAAACAATTATTTAAATATTGGAAATCATAATCTTTAAATATATTGAAGTTTATTTAAAAATTGTAAATTATAAATGCAAGTATAACTTCCTGCTTCTATCTGTAGTATGAACGCAGCTTCCGGGCCCCCAATATCTGCAACTGGGAGTATCCACGTTTCACGCCGCCACGCCCACGCATCTTAAAGCGACAACATACAACGCCCCTTGCCGATAAGAGCGGACATCTGTTGCCGACGGCAGCAAGGTAAGTGCTGGGTATATATATATGTACATACTACAATTTCTGTTTTTTAGGGAGGGACACTTTCTGGGCAACTATCGTGGCACGTATAATCTGCCAAGGCGCATCACACGCAGCTTTGCCACGGAGAACAACAACTGCCTGAGTGGTAGACACAAGTACGCCAAGTATCCGCGGGATCTGTGCCATTGCCATCGGCAGACACAGAAGCAGCAGAGCGACTATTGTCCCACTTTGGGAAAATCGGATGATCCCAACTGGCAGCGTACCAAATGTCCGTCGCCCTGTGAATTGCTGCAACCTCTGTTCGATATTGATAGGCAGAGTCGTCTTTGCTCACTTAAAGGCAAAAGCAAGTGCCAGGTGAGTAGTAGTCTCCGTCAATCTATTCCACTCGCAGCATTTCCATTCGCTTAGGCTGTGACCAAGTTCGTGCCACGTCCAAGCCTTGCAACGAAGCTCGTCCGTAAGCATATCAAGCGGCCTGTCACCGCCTTCGATTTCAATCGTAGTCCTGCTCCAGCCAAACGCAAAGGCAATGCTAACGTAACGAATCTTTCTATGGGTGGCCGCAATGACATAAACGACGCTGACTCTCAAGATACTGTGCCCGGCAAGAAGAGATTAACTGCCACCAAGAGCTCAGAGAATTGCAAGTCCAACTTCAATGGGGATATAGAATTGTTGGGAAAGAGTGGCAGAGGGAACATGTCCAATGGTGGCCCCACAGCATAGATAATTCTATCCTCTTTGCATTGAAACAAACCTCTATTCCGATTTTTACCCCAAATTAAAAATAAAAACTAAGCGCTTCTAAGCGAACTTTACTTAAAACTTTTCAAAAATATTTCTAAAGTAGAAAGAACAATCATAAAAATCGGAAATTATTTTTTGTGATTCGAAGTTTGGGGAAATCCGATTTTTCGAAAATTAGGATATGTGCTATTTTCTATCACATTTTTTTCCATGTCTTCAGAAACTATGCTAGTTTTAAGCCCCAGAATTTTATTAGGGCTCACAATTTAAACAAAAAAACAAATTTTTGACTTTTAACGGGCCAGAAAGTCAAAAAATTGAGCACGCCGTAAACGGCTTTACTTTGAGTAAAGAATTATTTGGGAAGTTATGGCAACTCAAAGTTGGAAACAAGTTTCTATTTCGAAAATGCCAATATTAAGACACTTTTAGACACATTTTTGGGCATATCTCGGCAAATACTCATCAGAAAGACCTCAAATAAAATGCAAAATGCTAGTAATGACTCCCTGAATCGATTAAAAGCAAAAAATTGTAATCAAAAATTTTTTGATTTTTGATGATTTTGTCAAGGGGTTGGTATGGAAAATCGGTCAAAAAAGACGAAAATTTTAAAATGGTAATTTTCACAAAACTTTTGATGCAGAATCAAACTGATACCAAAACCATTTCCAAAATGCCAAATTTCATTAATATCGGATGATTTTTGGCCGAGTTATGGCCACTCGAAGTTGGAAGCAAGATCCTATTACGAAAACGCCAATTTTAAGTCGCTTCTAGACACATTTTTGGTCATATCTCAGTAAATACTCATCAGAAACACCTCAAATAAAAAGCAAAATGCTAGTTATGAGTCCTAGAATCGATTAAAAGCAAAAAATTGTAATCAAAAATTTTTGGATTTTTGATGATTTTGTCAAGGGGTTGGTATGGAAAATCGGTCAAAAAAGACGAAAATTTTAAAATGGTAATTTTCACAAAACTTTTGATGCAGAATCAAACTGATACCAAAACCATTTCCAAAATGCCAAATTTCATTAAAATCGGATGATTTTTGGCCGAGTTATGGCCACTCGAAGTTGGAAGCAAGATCCTATTACGAAAACGCCAATTTTAAGTCGCTTCTAGACACATTTTTGGTCATATCTCAGTAAATACTCATCAGAAACACCTCAAATAAAAAGCAAAATGCTAGTTATGAGTCCTAGAATCGATTAAAGGCAAAAAATTTTAATCAAAAATTTTTTGATTTTTGATGATTTTGTCAAGGGGTTGGTATGGAAAATCGGTCAAAAAAGACGAAAATTTTAAAATGGTAATTTTCACAAAACTTTTGATGCAGAATCAAACTGATACCAAAACCATTTCCAAAATGCCAAATTTCATTAAAATCGGATGATTTTTGGCCGAGTTATGACCACTCAAAGTTCGAAGCAAGATCCTATTACGAAAATGCCAATTTTAAGTCGCTTCTAGACACATTTTTGGTCATATCTCAGTAAATACTCATCAGAAACACCTCAAATAAAAAGCAAAATGCTAGTTATGAGTCCTAGAATCGATTAAAGGCAAAAAAATTTAATCAAAAATTTTTTGATTTTTGATGATTTTGTCAAGGGGTTGGTATGGAAAATTGGTCAAAAAAGTCGAAAAGATTAAAAAGGCTAATATTGCAAATTTTTTGATGCAGAATTAAACTGATATAAAAACCATTTCCAAAATGCCAAATTTTATGAAAATTGGATGATTTTTGGGAAAGTTATGGCAACTCAAAGTGGGAAACATGTTTCTATTTCGAAAATGCCAATATTGAGTTACTATTAGACACATTTTTGGGCATATCTCGGCAAATACCCACCAGAAACAATTTAAATTAAATTAAAAAAATAAAAATGTAGAAGTCTAGCTCTAAAATCAATTAGTGCCAAACAAGTAGATTCGAAAAATGTAAGTATGTAGTGTGATAAAAAGAAAGGTCGAAAATTGTAAGTCACCGATATTGACCTAACTTTGAATGGTTCATCAAAATTGGTTGATGTTCGACCAAGTTAAAGCAGTTCAGAATAGGAATCGAGAATCATTATTTTGATTACGGCTGGGCAAAATTTTGGCTAAGTTATTGTGGGTAATCTTTACTAGAGACATTGAGTTACGCACACATCAATTTATTCATCTATTCATCATCAATATCTCAATCATGCAACCATTTCATTCACATCATGCAATATGCCCATGCCCATCCCATCCAAAAGTTCCAAATTCACACGCAAGACATATCGAGATTAAAACTTGTCTGCCACCAACATGTCGCAAGCAGCTGTGGCCACCGCCACGAGCAGCTACAAATTACCGGACTTGAGCTATACGCCCGGAGATCTTACCGATCCAGAGTACCGACTACCCCTCAGCCAGACACAGCCAGGATTGGATGAGCATACGTTGGATCGGAAATTGCCACTGAACCGCCTTTACCTGAGTGACGACAAGGAAGAGCCGAGATCACGACCGGATAGGTTTCGTGGTGGTGGTGGCGGTGGAGCGGATACTGTCCGGGAGGTTTCGTCAGCGACGGGTCGACAATTTCCAGCGCTGGCCGCCGCACAGGCCAAGTACGCCGGACAATTGAATAACTGCAGCAATAGCTTGGACGTATCCGAATTTGAGTTCTCACCCGGCAAGGATCTGATCTCGTTGCCCATTGTGACGACGCTGCCGCCAAGTGGCCTGGGTGCGGAGCCAGATCTTGTGAAGAAGATGCCATTGCATTCGATTACAGAGAAACCAAACGAGCGTTGCCCGTCGCCGGTGGTGCCGGCCTATGCCAACTTTGAGCTGGCCAAGCGCATGCATCAGGATAATCTGGATCATCAGCCGTTGCCGGATTGTGTGGCGGATTTGGCGTTTCGCAAGGCGCAGATTGGCGGCGGTCATGGTGGCCTCGCCCTCGACATTGATCCCATTGCCACCGGTGTGGGCGTAAAGACCCACAATGCCGGACCCACCCACTGCACCAAAATGAAGGTGTTCCGGCCAAAAACCGGCGGAGGCGTGCTGCCCAAAGCCTTTGGTGGCGATAGTTTTCGTGGCATTGGTTCCGCACCCACCAAAAAAATGGGCGCCATGGATTTGGCCATTGGCTGGGACTTCAAGCCAGCTAATCCGGCGGATGAGCCGCGTCTCGCCCGGCACATCGATGGCTCCAATGATTCGGCCGGACCCGCCGTTTTCACGTGCGTGAAAACGCCACGCGATGATCAGACAAATGCCGCGGACCTGGGACGTTCCGCTGGCGTCTTCACCAGCACTCTGGGTGAGCCGGATTTCTTCGACAAGGATATACTGCGCCGGAAAACGGACTTTGCCGGACGTCCCATTGATCGCGATGATAACTGCGCCTGCGATTACTCGCCGCCAGCAGTGCGTGCGCGCAGCGTCTCGCGGGATTCCAGTGCCTCACACTGTCGTCGTGCCCCAATCCCTCTGGGCAGCCTTGGAGGCGGTGGTGGGGAACGAGGCGTTAGTTTCGGGCTGCCCGGCAATCGTCTGGCCAAGCAGTATCAATCCACACCCATGCTGGGCGACAGGGCGTATCAGGCGCTGCGCGAGAAATACCTTGGACCCGACACTGACGCCGATTGCCACATGAGCTCGTCCTGCCATCATGCGTCCAGTGGCCCGGCTTGCAAGCGGGATCAGCTAATGCGTCGTCCGGCCCGCCGTCTCTGCCACAAAGTGGCGCCCGCTCCCAAATGTTGCCCCTCATCCGGTCATGGCCACTGCCTGACCAGCAAGGCAGCTTTCCGTGCCGGCGTGCCCAAGCTAAATGCCTCCGGAGATTTTATGCCCTCGGCCTGCGGAGGCAGTGGAGGTGGCGGCGGCGGTGGCGGTTGCGGTGGGCGTGTACTGGTCGTGCCACGTCCACGCCAACCATACGCCAAGAAGAACTATGAGATCGATACGCTGGTGCCGCCATTCCGCAGCCAGGCAGGTGGCGCCGGCCAAGGCGGTTACCCGGAGCATTGGCGTCTGGCCAGCGTCTATCAGCATGCCTACAAGCCATTGGATCAGCGACGGCGTCCACTGCTCCAAACTGTCTACAAATAAAAGGGGGGATGAGAAATTCGAAATTCGAAATTCGAAATCGGAATGGAAATTTTTTCCCCGGTTCTGAGTTGAGGGTTACGAAATAATACTGGATGAATTTTCCCATTAAAATGATCAATTAATCAAACTAATATAATTCAAGGCTTAAATAAGTAGATAAAAATGTTTATTTTTTTCTCATAAATACATATTTTAAAAAGTAATACAAACAATTATTTTAATATTGTGCTCGCAAATAAGAAATATATTTATTTAAATATTTATATATGTATAAAAAAAATTTAATTTGCAATATAAAAACTTGTATGCATAAGTAAAAACAGTTTACAAAATACTTATGAAAATACAATTTAAAAAGAGATTTAAAAATATATCGAAAAAATAAATTAATGATGAAAAGTTATAACTTAATATTTGAATTAAAAAAAAAAAATAAAAAAATAATTTAAAAAAGAAACAAAAAAGAGTATATTAAAAAGTAATTTAATATAAGTAAATAAAAATAAAAAAAATGTATATTATAATAAAGAATTATTTCAGAATTATGTCACCTAAAAAAAAATCAAATAAAAGAAAAATATTTAAAACAAAAAATGTAATTCAAACAAAAAAAAATAAATTTATAACAAATAAATATTTAAAATGTTAAAAATTGAAGACAGTCACAAAAAATTAAAAATATTAACAATAAGTAGAAATAAAAAAGGTTCTTAATAAATATGACAAATATACCACAAAAAAAATATATAATATATATATATATTTATTATAAACTAGAACTAAGCTGTACGAGATGAATTGTGTGTCGTGTTGCTTTGAAGACAATCTTTGGGTGCGCGCATAAGGAGAACTAAAACTATCATCTAGATTGGTAGCCATTCACTTGGCGGTGGCATAGGCATCCTGGCTTTTGTGGAATACATGACGGAGCACGTCCCGTGTGGATCGTCGGATGCTATTCCTGAGCGTATGCTTCTTCTCATTGGTCAGTTGCTCGATGGGCATGTATTCCGTTTGTGGGACACTGGAGCGTAGCTTCATCGTACGTTCGCTGCCATCCACGATGGACAGATCCGCCGGCTTGGACTCCAGCAAAACGGATTGGGGTCGCTGCGGGCGGCGCCGGAGACTATGACGGATGCTGCTCAATAGACTGCCATGATGATGGTGCTCCGGCTGGACGGGCGCATCCTGGTCTGCGTCCTTGTCTTTGGGATGCATTAGCTTACGTATGGATTTGCGTATCATATTTCGCATGCCATGACCATGAACCTGGTTGGAGTCCAGGGACTTGGCGGACTTATTGGATTTGCTGGATGCTATCGATTGCAATGATTCCTTGCTACCAGCCTGGGAGTTGTGCTTGGCTGCCGGACGATACGAGCGCACAAAACGGGACGGCGCCTTGAAGTCCAGCTCGTCCTCGAGCTCAGCTGGAAGTTCATCGTCCTCCGATTCCGAGGCATAGGCCACATCATCATTATTGTTCAGCAGCTCCAATTGCTCCGTCGACTCTGTTGTTGGGTCCTCTACTCCCTGCTCCTCTTCCTCCTCCTGCTGTTCATTGGCCTCGCTGATCTCTGTCAACATGCTGCGCCTTGTGGTGCACACAATGTGCCGCTCCAGCTGCTGCGGCTGCTCAACTGTTTGCTGCTGCTCCATCACAAGCTTTGTTTCCACCACCAACTGCTCTTCCAGCACGATGCCCTTCTTGCGCAGCTTGGCCTCATTGATGCTATTTTCCAGCTCCAACTGATAGCGATCTAGCTCCTTGCCGATATCCATGCTACTCTCCTCGCTGATGGCACCCAGCGACCGTTTACCACGTGCATCCGTCTCCACCCCTGGCACCGGAGAGAAGACTAACTTCTCGGCAAATAGTTTGCTGGGCGTCGTCAACTGTGACAGGGAGATGCCATTGAAGTCGATGCGACAACCCACTGTGGGAGCAAAGGGTAAACCAATCTTGAGATTAGTTGGCAGCTGTTGCTGTTGATCCTCCGACAGGGCCGGGTTCTCAACGCCAGCGGGATTTCCGGCTGCCGCAGATACATCACTGCGTCGATGGATCTCGAAGGGATTCAGCGATGCGGGTGCATCGCTACCACGCAGATTTAGGGCCTCATTGACAAAGCATTGAGTGGGAGTTGCCACAGAGCGCACTACCTGCATGGACATGGAAATTATTGAGAATCGTTTTCAATAAATGCTATTGTTGTAGACTAACGCACCTCATAAGGATTGAACTGACGCTCTGGCCCCTCTAGATTCAGTCCCGGATTCTCAAAGCAAGCGTGGTCCCGTTTCTTTTTCTTGCTGGGCTGACGCGTCACCTCGTACGGGTTGAGGGGGGGCAGCGCTTGCTGCGCCGTTACCAACTCCGAAATCGACTTGATCTCCAGTCCAGAGTGTCCAACAAATGGATTTCGGTTCTCAGTCTCCTTGGCCAGGCGACGGCGTCCGATGAGTTTCTTGGGCGTCGAGCTGAAAGCAGCATTGGTGAAGCATGACGTAGTTGCTGCGGAAGCGGCAGCTGCAACGGCATCTGTTCCCTTATGGCTTAGGGGTGGAAAATTGTTGTTTCTCGACGTTGTTGTTGTTGTTGTTTCCCTTTTGCGTTTGCGCGGCGTCTCATTAAATTGCAGCGCAGCGATGCTCTTCGTTTCTAGCATTTTAACACGGCCTCTTTTACAAAAACAACAAATTAGTTCAAAAATTTGCTTAGTTGATAGAAATAAAACTTTCAAACAATAACAAACGCACACAACACTCGAAAATAACTTTTTGTATACAATAACCAATTGTACGCTTAAAGTGTGTGCATCATTTTGAATCTGAGTTACAAGTGTTACCAGCTGCCGATCACAAAATTATCGATTATTATTGGTATGTAACCATGCGACTGGCATTTATGCAAGAAGCAGAGCAACTATTGTAACGCTTGTTTATAATTCAAAACTGAATTAAATCAATGTATTTAACTAATGTTATCAATTACATTTTTTTAAATAAATATAAACTCATTATTTTGTTTGGTGCTGTTTGAGGCAAACTTCAATACGTATTTTGAACTACTCGGCGCTATCGATATATCTACCTAGCTGTCAATTATTAAAAACACTTACTTCGGCCTGAAATTGCTTATGTCATAACATAGAGCTCCATAATTTTTTTTATTAATTTATGTTAATTCTCATTTCACGTTTAAAACTTAGAAATTTAATAGAGCTGGCCCATACGATACATCGATTCCAAATTTCGCAAGAGTGGTACTATCGAATTTCGATTACTTCAACGTAACACGTGTGCGGCGACCGAAAACGGCAAAAGGCAGAAAAAAGCAGCAGCACTTTTGCAGCTGCTGGCTCGCGTGTGTGTGTGTGTTTCGCAGTGTGTTCCTGTTCCGTTGTAAAAAGCAGCAACAGCAGCCTTGAGTCGTCCGGACCAGCATTAACATCCAAAATCCAAGCCCAACAATTTCAAATTGGTTTCAAAGCCTGTGCGTGACACGTTCGGTTTTTTATGATCGTCAATCAATTAAAAGGTGAGAAGTTTGACAATCTTTTTTTTGTTGGTTCTTTTTGTGTGCCATGGAAAATTCAATAATTTGCGCACATGCATACATATACATTGACAGCCATCCTGTGTATGTGTACGCGCGTGTATGCGTGTGTGTGTGTGCGCGTGTGTGCTGTAACAGGAGATGCAAGTGTATTTTAGTGCGGGTGTGTGTGTCTAGCGCGTGTATGTGTTGCAATTCTCTAACTTCTACCCCTTTCATCATTTTCGGCACTCCGCTACTCCCTTTCTACGTCCCCTGCGCCGTTGCTATCAGCTGAAGCAGCAGAAAACTGCACTGTTGGAATTCCTCTGACAAAGAGCGCATTCAACGTAGCGTCGCTCCCCCATCAATGATTCATATACAACAACAAAAAAAATAAAGAAAGAAAAAAAATTCCTCGACTGAAGGTGAAATGTGGCTCTCGGCAACAGTGAGCATAAGAAAGCAAAATTAAAGCAAGCAGCATTGTCTATGCGATACGTATTAATCGTAACAGAATTTCGCGTCGCTTTATTTTTTGTCTCATTCGCGCAATTTGTGCTTCTTTCTGTTGTTGTTGTTTTTGTTGGTGGTGTTGAAACAGTTGCGTCAACTACAGTGGGCGCCATCTGTTTCATTCTAGACGAATTCGTAACTGGATATATGTACATACATACATATGTATGTATGTAATAGCAGCAGCAGCAGCAAAAAGAAGACGCTTGCAAGTGTGTATTAGAAGAGAGCGCACTTTTTTACTCTACCTCTCTCTCTGTGCGATCATCAACTTTGTTTTAGTGTCGGCAGCTCGACTTCGTAACGTCTCGTGCTGCCTCTGTTTCTGCCCGCGCTATCTCGTGGCTCTGTCTTCGGCTAAGCTAAAGCCGAATTAGAGTTCAAGTTTAAACGCGCTTGCCTTGAACTGAATTTGCACAGACAGCGTGCGGACAGGAGTTGTAGGAAAGAGATCGCAAATGTGGTGTGGTGTGAATTAGTGTGGTGAATAACTTATGTTGCATTTGGCGCCATCGAACATATTTTTGAAAATGTTATTAATCGATTTCAC